>RJVU01038599.1:2469173-2527321 GCA_003731715.1 Anabarilius grahami | reverse complement strand
ACAATTTAAAATAACTGTTTTCTATTTGAATATATTTTACAAAGTAATTTATTCCTGTGATGGTAAAGTTGAATTTTCAGCATCATTACTCCAGTCTTCATTCTAATATGCTGATTTGCTGCTCAAGAAACATTTCTGATTATTATCAATGTTGAAAACAGTTGTGTACTTTTTTTTTCAGGATTCCTTGATTAATAAAAAGTTCAAAAGAACAGCATTTATCTGAAATACAAAGCTTTTTGTATACACTACCGTTCAAAAGTTTGGGGACAGTAAGAATTTTTATTTTTATTTTTTTGAAAAGAAATGAAAGAAATGAATACTTTAATTCAACAGGGATGCATTAAATCATTCAAAAGTGACAGTAAAGACATTTATAATGTTACAAAGATTATATTTCAAATTAATGCTGTTCTTTTGAGCTTTCTATTCATCAAAGAATCCTGAAAAAAAATATTGTACTCAAATATTTTGTACAACTGTACACAATAAATGTTTCTTGAGCAGCAAATCAGCATATTAGAATGATTTCTGAAGGATCATGTGACACTGAAGACTGGAGTAATGATGCTGAAAATTCAGCTTTGCCAACACAAGAATAAATTATATTTTCAAATATTTTCAAATAGAAAAGTTATTTTAAATTGTAATAATATTTCACAATATTCCTGTTTTTACTGTATTTTTAATTAAATAAATGCAGTCTTGGTTAGCAGACGAAACTTCTTTTAAAAACATTAAAAATCGTACCAATCCCAAACTTTTGAATGGTAGTGTATATATATAAATAAATGTCCAAATGGGCTATATGCACGGAGCGTTCTTTAGAACTTACACAATAATATAAGCCAGCTCGAAAACTTCCGGTGAGATGTCATTTGCTGGTGTGTTTGTCATGAACCAGGTTTAATTGCTCCTTATTTTCTCCTTTCTTCCTATCGTTTCTTTAGTTAATTTCACCTGCAGCTCATTTCTTCTTAGCGTTCGCGCTGATTGTTCACGCACCTGTTGCGTTTCTTCTCTGATTGTTTCCCCTTCTTTGCTCTGCTGCTAGCCGTGCTTCAGTGTCTGATTATTGCTTTCCCACGCTGGCGTTGCTCCTCGCTGTCTTAAGAAACCTTTCTGACCTGTTATATTGTTTGTGCCTCAGTCTTAGTCCCAGTCACAGACTCCTTCTCTGGATCTCACCATCTGTATCTCCGGTTCCCTCTGCCTGGTCTCTCCATCTGCCGGCCGTGGGTTTTCCCATCTCCAGCCTGAAGATACCCTGGCCTGAGACGGCTCTGCGGCTCCCCTTAATTGTTGTCATTGACTTTGTTTTTTGATACCAGCTGCGAGTGTGTGTGTGTCTCCGCATTTGGCAGAGTGCCTACGTTTATATTTTTTTTGAAGGACTATTAAAGCCGTGTTCATTGCACTCTCTCGCCTCTGGGTCCTGTTTCCCTGACAGAATAATCTGACCAGCTATGGACCCGGCGAGGGAAGGGCCGATTCGTTCGGCGGTGGAGATGCAGGAAGTCATGCTCGGGAGACATGAGGAGGAGCTTTCCGCCGCAAGACAGGCTGTAGAGAGTCTCGCTGGCCAGGTTACTGATCTAAATCACCGCTTTCAGTTTCTCCGCACCGAGCTGTCTGATCCTCCGTCTTCCAGCTCTGCTCCGGAGCCTAGAGTGAACAACCCCCCAAGATACGCGGGTGAGCCGACTGAATGTAAAGCTTTTCTGACTCAGTGCGAGGTTGTCTTCTCTCTCCAGCCCGCCACATATGCTTCTGACCGCGCCAGGGTCGCCTTTGTGATATCTTTACTGACGAGAAGAGCACGGGACTGGGCCACGGAGGTCTGGGAGGCGGAGGCTGAGTGCTGCCAGCTCTTTTCCCGTTTTAAGGAGGAGATGACGAAAGTCTTCGATTACTCTGTCAGCGGGCCCGAGGCGTCTCGTCAGCTAGCTGTGCTTCGCCAGGGCAGAAGGTCAGTCTCCGACTATTCCATTGAGCTTCGTACTCTCTCCGCAACCAGTGAGTGGAATGAGCCTGCACTGACAGCTCGGTTTCTGGAAGGTTTGTGCTCAGAAATTAAAGACGAGATTTAAGTCCCCGCTGATTTCGATCAGTTGGTGGAATTGGCCATCAGATTGGAGAAGCGAGCTGAGCTGCGACGCCGTGCCCGAGCGCCGACCCCTGTGCCACCTATTTCACCGCCTGCTTCCACTCCTGTGTTGTTCGAGGCTGCTCAGATTCCTGAGCCTATGCAGGTGTCTGGGATACGGATCTCTTCTACTGAGCGTCAGCGCCGCATCCTGCATCGGCTGTGCATGTACTGCGGAGGTTCTGATCATCTGGTAGCGGTCTGTCCGTTAAAAGGATGTGCTCGTCAGTAGAGCGGGGAGTACTGATGGGCGCAGTTGCGAGATACCCTTCGGAGAGAACCCGCACCATCTTCCCGGTCACGCTGCACTGGTCTGGAGTCATTGCCTCGTGTCAAGCCTTTATCAATTCTGGCTGCGAAGGAAATTTCATGGACGAAGCGTGGGCTTTGGAGCATAACATCCCTCTTCACAATCTTGACAAGCCTACTCCTTTGTTTGCTCTGGATGGAAGTCAGCTGCCGTGTACCCATCTCGCCACCACTCCGGTGAGTCTCACCATCTCGGGAAATCACCAAGAGACTTCTTATTTTTCGTTCCTCCATCTCCCCTATAGTTTTGGGTCACCCCTGGCTAGTCCAACATAACCCTCAGATTAACTGGGCAGAGGGAACCATCATGTCTTGGAAATTGTCTTGTCATACTCATTGTCTTGTGTCCGCTGTTCCTTCTCTCTCTTCTGTTTCTGTTTTTCAAGAGGAGCCTGCAGATTTGTCAGGAGTGCCGGAGGAGTATCTCGATTTGCGAGCTGTGTTCAGCCGTTCCCGCGCCGCTTCTCTCCCTCCCCACCGCCCCTACGATTGTAGCATCAACCTTCTTCCCAGTACCACTCCCCCTCGCGGGTGCTTGTATTCGCTTTCCGCTCCCGAACGCGAGGCTCTTGAGAAATATTTGACTGAGAGTCTCGTGGCCGGGACTATTGTTCCCTCTACCTCGCCCGCCGGTGCAGGGTTTTTCTTTGTTAAGAAAAAAGAAGGATAGCTGCGACCTTACATAGATTATCGAGGCCTTAACGACATGACAGTTAAGAACCGCTATCCCTTGCCTCTTATGTCGTCGGCTTTTGAGATCTTGCAGGGGGCCAAGATTTTCACTAAACTCGACCTCCGTAATGCCTACCACTTAGTCCGGATCAAAGAGGGAGATGAGTTGAAGACGGCGTTTAATACTCCCCTTGGGCACTTCGAATATCGGGTTTTACCGTTCGGCCTTGTCAGCGCTCCGGCTGTGTTCCAAGCTCTTGTTAATGACGTCATACGTGACATGCTCAACGTCTTCGTCTTCGTTTACGTTTACCTCGATGACATTTTGATTTTCTCGCCCTCTCTGCGAGTGCACGTCCAGCACATTCGCCGTGTATTGCAGCGCCTTCTGGAGAACCGTCTCTTCGTGAAGGCTGAGAAGTGCGCTTTTCATGTCTCTTCCGTTACGTTCCTTGGCTCGGTAGTGTCTGCTGACGGCATCAGCATGGACCCAGCCAAGGTGCGTGCGGTGGTTGAGTGGCCCATCCCTGACTCTCGCGTTGCGCTGCAGCGTTTCCTTGGATTCGCAAATTTTTACTGTTGCTTTATTTCCAATTTTAGTCGAGTGGCTGCTCCATTAACAGCCCTTACGTCGTCCAAGACTCGCTATGTTTGGTCTGAGCCTGCGCAATCTGCGTATGACAGATTAAAGAAACTTTTTACCACGGCCCCAATTTTGGTCACCCCTGACCTCGAACGACAATTTATCGTCGAGGTGGATGCCTCTAATGTGGCTGTAGGTGCCATACTTTTCGTTCACCGCAGGATGAGAAGGTTCATTCTTGTGCATATTTCTCCCGTCGGCTTACGCCTGCGAAGCGTAATAATGATATAGGAAATCGTGAACTCCTTGCGGTTCGGTTAGCTCTCGAAGAGTGGCGTCATTGGCTTGAGAGTACCTCAATTCCGTTTGTTGTGTGGACAGACCACAAGAATGTAGAGTACATTCGGACGGCTAAGAGGCTTAATGCGCATCAGGCTCGTTGGGCTTTATTTTTTGGGCGCTTTAATTTCTCCATCTCCTTTCGCCCCGGCGAGAACAATACCAAGCCAGACGCTCTCTCTCGCCAGTTTGGTACCTCGGACAGCGCCGTCACTCCCGAGACCATTTTGCCTGATGGTTGCGTGGTTGGAGGCACGGTCTGGGGAATAGAGAAACAGGTCAAATCAGCGTTGACTAATGTAACTGTTCCTCCCAATTGCCCCCACAATGCTCTGTTCGTCCCCATCTCCGTTCGTCCCGCAGTACTACGGTGGGGCCACTTGTCTAAGTTAATGATTCATCCTGGGATAAGAGGTACGCTCGCAGCCATAAGTCAGCAGTTCTGGTGGCCCGCTCGCTCTCTCGAAACGTGCGTAAATTCATCACTACTTGTGCCATTTGCGCCCAGACCAAGTCTAGTAACTCTCCTCCCGCGGGGCTACTCCGCCCACTTCCTATTCCGTCCCGACCTTGGTCTCACATTGCAATGGATTTTGTGACAGACCTTCTTCCGTCGGCCGAGAATACTGTCATTTTGACTATTGTTGACTGATTTTCTAAGGCCGCTCACTTTGTTCCGCTCTCCAAATTGCCCTCCGCGAAGGAGACTGCCCAATTGATGATCGAACATGTTTTTCGTTTACATGGTCTCCCCACTGATATTGTTTCCGATAGGGGTCCCCAATTTGCGTCTATGTTCTGGAAGGAGTTCTGTCGTCAGATTGGTGCCTTGGCCAGTTTGTCATCTGGCTTTCACCCCCAGACCAATGGGCAGGCCGAGCGCACCAATCAGATTTTAGGACGTTTGCTCCGTACCCTGGCCTTCCGTAATCCCGCTTTGTGGAGTGAACAATTGCCGTGGGTGGAATATGCACACAACTCTCTTCCTTCTTCTGCCACAGGTTTCTCCCCCTTCCAGTCTTGCCTGGGGTACCAACCGCCTCTCTCTTCTTCCCAGGAGTCGGAGGCCTCGGTGCCCTCGGTCCAAGCATTTATTCAACGCTGTCAGTGTACTTGGAGAACAGTCAGAGCCGCCTTGTGTCGTAACAGAGAACGTACTCGCCGCTCTGCCAATCGCCGTCGCATCAAAGCTCCGAGGTATGTCTGTGGGCAGAAAGTGTGGCTTTCCACACGAGACTTGCCATTACAACACGCCTCCCGTAAATTAGCTCCGCTTTTCATTGGTCCTTTTTCCATTACCAAGATTCTTAGTCCCTTTGCTGTAAGACTCAAATTGCCCCCCAACTTACGACGCGTACACCCCGTTTTCCATGTGTCATGTTTTAAACCAGTTAATTGCGCTCCCACCCAGCCCTCCCGTTGTCCTGTCCTTGTTGAGGGTTCTCCCGTTTATAGAGTGAGGAAGTTGCTGGACGTGCGTCGCCTTGGGCTCGGACATCAGTACCTGGTCGATTGGGAGGGTTATGGTCCCGAGGAGAGAAGCTGGATTCCTGCCCGGGACATCCTGGACCGCTCGCTCAGAGGACTTCCTCCGCTCTCGCCAGTCTTCTTCCTTGACAGTACCCCTCCCCCCTGGCGCTCCTCGGGGGAGGGGTACTGTCATGAACGAGGTTTAATTGCTCCTTATTTTCTCCTTTCTTCCTATCGTTTTAGTTAATTTCACCTGCAGCTCATTTCTTCTCAGCGTTCGCGCTGATTGTTCACGCACCTGTTGCGTTTCTTCTCATTGTTTCCCCTTCTTTGCTCTGCTGCTAGCCGCGCTTCAGTGTCGGATTATTGCTTTCGTTGCTCCTCGCTGTCTTAAGAAACCTTTCTGACCTGTTATATTGTGTGTGCCTCAGTCTTAGTCCCAGTCACAGATGCCTTCTCTGGATCTCACCATCTGTATCTTCGGTTCCCTCTGCCTGGTCTCTCCATCTGCCGGCCGTGGGTTTTCCCATCTCCAGCCTGAAGATACCCTGGCCTGAGATATCTCTGCGGCTCCCCTTAATTGTTGTCATTGACTGTTTGTTTTTTGATACCAGCTGCGAGTGTGTGTGTGTGTCTCCGCACTTGGCAGACTGCCTACGTTTATATTTTTTTTGAAATATAAAACAGTGACAGTGTTGAGCATCAGTAGTGTAATACTTAGTTTATAATCACAATATAATCACTTAAATAGTCAGGCATAACATTAATTTAGTTATTCAAACGTAAGACAGCATAAAAAAAATAAATAAAGACTTAAGTTTGATTCATTGAATAAAATGTGAGTTTTCACAAGTGTGCCAAAATCATTGATCTTGCGCTGCAATGACTGACAGCTGCTGTGATTGCAAAGGGAAAGCGCGGTGCTCGCTCTGTGTAATTCATTCACAAGAAAAGTTATTGTTTTTCATAAGATTTTGTGAGTACTTCATATTTCACATTGACAAAATGTATTTTTAAACCTAGTTATTTTATAATGTTTAATAATTAGTCAAAAACGAAACTAGGTTAAAAACTATTAGAGGAAATGGCTGATATATGCGCAAATAAATGCTACTTTGCCGCCACCTGCTGGTTATAGTGGTAATTATTGTCTTTTTATTTTTAAATAAGTGTTTTCTATCAAATGTTGAATTTCCTACATTTTGTAACGTTCAGTTTTACAATGGGGACAATCTCAGAAGGATGAACAAGTAATGTTTGTGGTCATCAGATTAAAAATAACATTTGAAGTGCTGGAAAAAAATGTTTGTGTGTGTGTCTAATTACAGACACGGCATTTCTTAAACGGTCCGAATAGCTTCGTCTTTATTGCAATCAATAAAACTGGTTTATTGGCAAATTAGGTAAATGTGATAACTGCATTAAAATATGAATACAACATTAAAAAGTCAACCACTGATGGTTTTGTGTCAATGTACAGCGAGTACAGAATGAACAGCTAACAGTTCACCGGGCTGGCTTAACGACAACCAGGAAGTAACCATGCATATAGCCCATTGGGCCCAAAGTGTCAATATTTTGTGAGGCCACCATTATTTTCCAGCACTACCTTAACCCTCTTGGGCATGGAGTTCACCAGAGCTTCACAGGTTGCCACTGGAGTCCTCTTCCACTCCTCCATGTCGACATCACGGAGCTGGTGGATGTTAGAGACCTTGCGCTCCTCCACCTTCCGTTCGAGGATGCCCCACAGATGCCCAATAGGGTTTAGGTCTGGAGACATGATTGGCCAGTCCATCACCTTTACCCTCAGCTTCTTTAGCAAGGCAGTGGTCGTCTTGGAGGTGTGTTTGGGGTCGTTATCATGTTGGAATACTGCCCTGCGGCCCAGTCTCCGAAGGGAAGGGATCATGCTCTGCTTCAGTATGTCACAGTACATGTTGGCATTCATGGTTCCCTCAATGAACTGTAGCTCCCCAGTGCCGGCAGCACTCATGCAGCCCCAGACCATGACACTCCCACCACCATGCTTGACTGTAGGCAAGACACACTTGTCTTTGTACTCCTCACCTGGTTGCCCGCCAAACACGCTTGACACCATCTGAACCAAATAAGTTTATCTTGGTCTCATCAGACCACAGGACATGGTTCCAGTAATCCATGTCCTTAGTCTGCTTCTCTTCAGCAATTTGTTAGCGGGCTTTCTTGTACATCATCTTTAGAAGAGGCTTCCTTCTGGGGTGACAGCCATGCAGACCAATTTGATGCAGTGTGCGGCGTATGGTCTGAGCACTGACAGGTTGACCCCCACTACTTTGGAAGATATGTAATAAGCAAATATATGAAAGAAAGAAACAAGCACTTAATGCTTGAATGTTAAATGTTTTCCCCAATAGTACTGTGGTTGCATAGCTATTGACTGGCAAAGAAACCTGCCAACTGACACCCATCCCCATGTGACTGTTAAACCGCATGTGTTTAGAAACTAAAAGGTGCTCTGTTTGGATCACAGTTTTGCTTACCTTTCATTCTTCAGTGGCTTCTATAGATTAACAGCTAATCAGAGGTTTTTAAAACACTTCATGAAACGAATATGAATATTTTAGTTCGATTATGTTTTTTACTTTATATTTTTTATTTTTAGGGGATTTTATTGTACTAAATTATATTTTTGCAGTATAGTTATAATCCATTTATTCACTTTTTTAACATAGATCTGAAAATGAAATTTCCAATTGCCATAAATCTTGAATGCTTTGGGGCATTACATCTAATTTTGGTCTCATTTTAAAGATGACACTTGGCAGATTATTGCTTAAGCAAAAAAAAAAGCCATAAACCTAAACAAGTTGTGTTAAAAATTTGAGCTTGATATCTCAAAGAAAAAAAATTATATTTATTCATTTTTAGCTTTTAGTAATTTATTTGTAATAAACACTTTAAGTGGGCTATTAAAAAGAAGTTATATGATGGATTTTGTTTTTAAAACATACTGTTACAGTGTGCGTAGACAGAATTCGTTCACTCTACTCCTGAGTGCAAGTCCTTCGTTGTTGTGTAAGGTAGGCAGTTTTTTTTCCGTTTATTTTTATTTCCTGGCTCTTTTATTGTATGTGGCAGTGTAAATAGCCCAATAACCCTTTTATTTAAAGGCTTACTTTATGTCCCGTTGACCAGTCCATTGCATTACGATTTCAAGCAGTATCAAAAATGTGATATGCAGTCAAATGTCCCTGTGTATATGCTGTTTAAATGAGTGTTCTCACTGATACAATTGTACTTCGTGAAGTTTTGGTGTGTTTTATGGACAGCATCCTAACCTAAAACATGTTCCCGTGCCCCTGCCAGAGGTTTAACATGTTCTAGTAAGCTCATTTCTGAATACGTAATCAATCATCACTCAAAAGAGCACAAAAACATGTTTGAGATTCATGGCTGTATTTTACACTTGATGAATTGGAAAGTGTATAAGTGTAAGCCAACTGATATTTCATGGCACCACCCTTTTCCGTCCTACTCAATGGTTAGTCCTTTGTTAGTAAAAAGAAAAGTTGAACTATTAAGAGACAAAAAGATAAAAAAAACTAGATGATTGGAATGAAGCACATGAGCCTGAAGGATGCTGTTTTTCCAGCTTTAATGGTCAATGTTTTCACATCTGTCATTACACAGCTTCAGAAGCAAACCTCTGATTGTCAGAAGCATTTTACTTAAAGCCCCTAAAAAAAATACATTGAAAATGTAGCAGTTAAATAAATAGAGTATGAAAGAATGATTTTGACAGAATAGCATCTATTGTCATCTTACCACCCAGCACAAAAAAAAAGCACAAAAATGTCTCTCTTCACAGTCTTCATGAAAAGGTCTTTCGGTTACAATTGCACAGCAAGTTCTTTGTATACAGTAAATTGTGGCAAATCACTCCATGCTTTACTTCTAATTTCTCTTAGAATACATCAGAGATGACAAAAGACCATTGAATTGTCTCCAGTGCTATCTACCGAGAGGTTTACTAACCCAAACAAGAATGACGAATGAGTTGCGTGTTTGAGTTTAAACAATTGTGTTGTTCGTGTACAACAAATTACGTTATATACAAAGAGCACTTTCTACATGCCTAAAGTCTTGACAGTCTTTAAGAACTGAGACGCTTTCACTAACAGCAGTATTAATTTATCGTCTGAGGTATTTCTAATTTTGAAACGAAGAAATGAGAATGTTGGCTTTTGGGATTGTTAGATCCAGACATTATGTTCAACAAACACCAACAGTATTTCTTTATCAACTAGAACTCCTAAAAACAGGAGCTGGTTTATGGGTTGATAATTGTTTCAAGATGCTCATGATGTTTTGATCTACATACCTTCATTTGTCTAATACACTTTTTAACATTACATGGCATACATGCCATTGCTATATTGCTCCAAATACTATTTTCTAAAATACAGTACATAAAATAAGATAGCAAGATTTTACCAAATGAAAGATGAAAAGTATGACTTAACCAACAATGAGGTTTTTGAAATGCAAACCTCACTTCAGGAACCAAGGGAATTCGTACTGCAGGAAAGTTTGAGTGAGAGCAGCAAATTTAGCTTCATCCTGTCCAATAACATATTTCTACTGAACAAACCTAGCAGCAAAGGCTTTGAATGGCAAAGAAACCAATATTAGAAAAGACGTTCTGTAAGAAGCTGTTCTTTCTGAGGTATTCAGTTTCTATTTGGTTGCCTAAACCATTATTTCCCAACCCTGTTCCTGGAGACACCCCAACAGTACACATTTTGGATGTATCCCTTATCTGACCCATCCTTTTACTAGGAACAGGATTGGGAAACAAGGGCCTAAACCAGTCTAATTTGAAGCATCAGGACAGATTCTATAGTAATTTGGTGCAAATTTAAGTCACTCCTATGCTGCAAAAGCAAAAAAGTTGAGAAACACTGGACTAAATGAAAGTGATGCAGTGTTTTAAAGGTCCCATGGCATGAAAATTTCTCTTTATGAGATTTTTTATCATTAATATGAGTTCCCCTAGCCTGCATATGGTCCCCCAGTGGCTAGAAAAGGCGATGGGTGTAAACCGAGCCCTGGGTATTTTGCTTCGCCTTTGAGAAAATGAAAGCTCAGACGACCCAATCTGGAATGTTCCCTATATGTCGTCATAAGGGGAAAGGTTACCTCCCCTTTCTCTGCTTTGCCCGCCCATGAGAAAATGAGCTACTACCATGCGAGGCGAGCGCAATATTTTTTTTTCCTCGAGAGACATCATGGCTTGCAAATGAACGAAGCATGGCAGTTGCTCAGTGTCTGGATGTACAAATGAACACCGAAGTATTTTTTAATTCCTTCATCCGAGCCTATGAAGTAACAGTGGGTTGATTTTATTTTCTCTGGTATCGCGCAGATACAACTTCCCAAAGTTTTGTATGTCTGCACCACACATTTCACAGACGACTGTTTCCTCAACGTGGGCCAATACAGCCCAGTTACTGTCGTTAATGTAAAGGTAGACAGCATCAAGCATGTGTGTGAATACACACACTGTAACGCGAGTGTTGTACATTTCTTTGTTGTTTGGATAACCGTTCTGCTGTTGGTGTTATGGCGCACGCAATATCCACATTTCCAGATTGCAGAGCTTGATGTGATTGTAATAAGAAAGATTGTAAAAACTTAAGATTTATAAAATATAAAATATGTAAACAAATAAATGATGTTGGCATGGTAGCACATTTTCCACAATGGGCACCTATCCGAAAAGGTATTTGTAATAATGGCAGAGGTCTGATTAATATAGTGGCGCTGGTTAGTGTCTATAGCTGATAATTATATATACACGCACGATAGCAAATCAGAGCAACATGAAAAGCCAACAATGTAGGCTAGCATTAGCTACATGATAATAACTGTAACAGCATACATAAACCAACTAAAGTACCGTATCCAGACACAATGTTTTAAACTAACCATTCGGAGACATCCTGCTGTAGCAGCTGAGTTGCAACTTCTTCAATCCGGTGCTTCTCTATCCGGATCAGATTCTGTGTCAAACTGAAACGCTTCAACGACTGCGTGTCTACGAGCCATTGCGATTCAGCCACTGTCAGCATTAGCGCATGGTACAGTGGCCGCGAGCTGGTTAAGGCCACACCCACCCTCCACCTTGCCCCGCCTCTCTCCTCCTCATTAGCATTTAAAGCTACAGAAACGGCACGTCCTGAGGAAAGCTCATTGTGGGACTGGCTCGTAGTGGCTGAAATTCTGCACCAAGGCTGAATTTCGGGAAAGAGACTTCAGATACAGTACTAGAGACCACTTAGGCCTATATAAAAGCATCCAAAAAGTAGCATGTCATGGGACCTTTAAGTACAAAGACAGTCAGCAAACTATGTTTTTACATTCCACTGGCACAACTCTTTATGAAGGTGGCCACCATTTAGTCGGTCACCATTAAATATCTCTACATCACAGTGCCTTTAAGTGAAGATCCAAAAAAGGAAAAATTAGGCCAGAAACGTACTCTACGCAAGTATGTGAAGTGTTTGAGTTTACTTGCTTGTGTAGAGTATGTCTTAAACTGACAATTTGGAGCTCTATTTCCTACTCTAATTTGATTACATAAGTTACACATTTGCAAGAGCACTGCAGTATCATTATCCCAAAAAACACACAAAGATGAAACTAACACACTGCTCACTCTGGCTGAGAACATATAGCATTTGTTCGATCACTGACCTCGATTGTGTCCATGTAGACGAATTGTCCTATCACCATTCCCAACTTCTAGTCAAGGCTGAACCTCTCTGGCTTGGTCTGTAGTGGCCTCATAAAAATGTAGGAATGTGTAACCCAAGCATTGCCCAAGGAGAGGCTAAATATTAAATATTCAAATATCCTTTGAGAAGGTTGCATCATCATCGACACATGATGCTGGTTTTTTTTATTTTTGACCACAACTAAAGAGTCAGTTATGGCGATTTGTGGCTCAGGAGCAGCTGTCAGTATGTTGATAAGCAAGTGTAAATGTTCACACTTAAATGGAGCGCCTTACCAGAAAAAAAAATGTCTTAAATCCAATACACCAATGATATAGACCCTGCTGGAAATTCAAGGTCATGCCAAGCTGGTTTGTTGCTGGGTGTTTATCAAGGTGGTCTACCAGCCCTAACCAACTTTGACTAAGATGATCTACCAGGTCAACCTAAACATCAGCAGCTGGTAATACAGCTGATCAACCATCTAGACCACCTACTGTCTGCCCATATAAAACCTTCTGAAGCTGATTTAGCTGGATTTTCCAGTAGGGTAATGATGGCTTAAATACAAACAGTAAGTGATGGTATACAGTATATATGGAGAGATAGTCCTTGAGAGATTGAGACATTCCAGATGTCAGGCTTTTAGACTTCAATATATGTTTTCCTTCACCTTTTTACATTTCAATTTGAGTAACACAACGGTGTTTCTAACTTATAGAACAAGAGTTGTGAGCGTATGTTTGGTTGTGCTCACATACAGTAAAACTGAGGTATGACCTCAAGCTTTCAAGTAATTCCAACAGCTCATAGACATTTAGCTGTAGTCCAGATCAAGGAGTGGGGAATAAAAAGTTTGACTATCCTTTCACACCGGTCATTGGGAAAGCCGTAGCGCTCCTCTGGTGCTCCGAGCCATAGTATCTGATGGTCGTGGGATCAAACTCGGAGCTGGGGACTCTTTGTGTGCCCGAACTTGTCCCACGGATCGTGAAGTCTGCTGGGAGCTACGTAACGGAAACCGCTTCCGATAACGTAGGGACTCTGAGCGTAGCAACAGCCGTGTGTACTGCACTTCTGGCATTATCATCTTTAGACACTCGTCTCGTAGAGGGATGTGGCCTTTTTGTGTTAGGTTAACTGGTATATCGTACCCAACGATTGCCACTTTGGCACTTGGCTGCCAAGGCCGCAATTCCTTATTTGTGATCTGTGCAGCAGAGCGAAGAGGCGGCAAATGTCCCCCAAAGCAGCTACGGACAAGTCGGTCACGAGACTGTCTCAACAGCTGGACTTCTCGCTCGACACACGCTAGTCCCAATGTGCTCAGCTGCCGCCACAGCGAAGCATTGAAGTAATCATACAGTACGGAATCAATTGCATTCCAGGCTCTGATTTTGGCAGTATTTTCACTGGAAAGGCTGCTCTTGGAGTCAGGTGTGCGCATGTTGAGACTGACATACAGAACATCATCGAGATCCCAAGACAACAAACGGCGTAGCAGCACCAATGATTCGTCAAAGTATTCAGCGATCATAACCAACGAGAACACCCGCTCCACCTCTAAAGCGAATCGTTTTGCATACCCTGCCGCTTCCGAAGATGGCCGGTCCTTATCACCACCTAGGTCAAAGGTCAATGTATTTCTTGCATACATCGAATCCTTCTCTTCTGGACGATAATAGCTCCAAGGGTGGTCCAGAAAAGTCTCTAAAGAGCCATTTGGGACACGTTTAAAGCTAAGACAGTACTGATTAAAGTAGGTAAAAAGAGACTCAAACATCGCTCCCGGTTCCCGCAATATAGTGATGTACATAGTGTTGTTGGGCATGAGGCGTCGTAGCTCAGCCCGGCTGAACCGTAAATGATTAGTAATTATGTCAGGTGGCGTGGTGTGCTGGTGAACAAAGTGGGCACTGAACGGCCGAGGGTAGCAGAACTGGTGGTCACAGGTGGTAATGGGCAGTGCCACAGTGAGGTTGTTGCGTTCTGCAAAGCGGAAGAGGATGTTCTGCACAGTGGAGCTGGCGGTTTTATGAGTCTTCAAGAAGGCTACACTGGTGTGTTTAGCAGAAGGTCCACTGCTGCCCTGGGTGGACGAGACTGTGGAGGATGGACAGCCCAACCCGAATGCCTCCAACGTCCTGCAAAAAGAAAGAGAATCGATGCAGAAATCAACACAATACAGTAAGCTTTGAAAATCAGTGTGGAAAGATAAGAAGAAAAAAAAAAACCTACTGATAAAACCATCTTTAGGCTTTAACAGTAGGGATTTTATGCCACCTTTAAGCTTAAGGTGGTTTACTGGTTTTAGCTGGCCACCAGGCTGGTTTCTATTGGGTCTGGTTTGCTGATTTTAGAGGTATTGTGGGCACTTGTCAACTAGTCAGATTAGGAGACCAGTTGGCCAAGCAGATAAACCAGCAAGGTAAAGCAAATGAAGACCAAACACAATTACCTAATTTTTTTAACTTTTTTTTTTTGGCTAAATGAAAACTCTTATTTCGATTCTGGTGTTTTGTTAAAAAACAACAAAAAAAACATTTTGGTGCGTCACTAGGAACGATATAATACAAATGAAAGCAGTGCTCTTCAAAGGCTCTTACAAGTTTAAGTGACCCCCATGGTGCAGAAGCAAGCTGACAGTACTGACTGCAATCAACACTAGGAATATCTTCTTCTGAGACATGTCCAGGCTCTTTCACTGCAAAAGAGAAGAATGGGAAATTACAATAGTGTGCATTACTCTTATATTTAACACGCATCCAGAACACCAAGTACTCTCTCTTCAGCAACATAAACGCCAACAAATTCCTCAGTAGAGGAATTGGTTGATTGTGTAAAAATTGGTTTAGTTGACAGTGTTTTCTTACAAGTTGGATCTCAAATTGCAAAATAGCTTTTTTGGGTCATGAAAACATGTACAGAGACTAAGAAAATGAGAAAAGCTAGAACAAGGACAGGACAGGTGTCTGGTATTAGCATTCTGACATTGCTGCCTGTGTAGTGCTAACAAAGTTTTGGAAATCTTCCATACGAGTCAGGGCCACCTCTTCCTTTGGCTTCTAATTACAGTTATCTCATCTCTCTTTCTCTTTCTCTTTCACCATATCAAATGGCACTTCTACATAACCTGCCTTTATTTCCACTGATCAAGCCCTGATACTACTGTAGTTTAATTAGTATTAGCATTACAAAAGCCAAGACAACTGAATGACATGACTTACATTTTAAGCATATTGGAACAAGCACCACTGCAGAAATGCAAATCCAAGATTAGGAATGCAGAACATTGAATAATAAAATGAAAAACGGCTACCACCTTCTCCAAGTTTTATGATTTTATTGCAAGTTTGGACTGTTTGCAGAATTTACAGCCATACAATGAAATGGTTGCTACACAAAAATCACAGTTTGGATTAAGTGGGTTACATTGAGTGTTGGGCACTTTTTTAAATTTGCACCATTTCTTACAATTTTTGCACAATTAATATGCACAAGAAAGTACATGACCAATATGTTTTACTGAACCCAACATCAGGCTTAAAATGCAGACGCAAACAAATAATGCAGGCCAGAGTTCAACAGCGACTAGCTGTCTGGGCTTCTTTTTCCAATGGTAATATGAACCATCACCTACGACAAGAGTGCCATGTTCCTTAGAGTCAGTATCATGTATCAGCACAGTAAAAGCTCATAAGAAAAGAGGTGCAGCAAGATAATTTAAGTGTGGTTTGCTAAAGCATCATTATACTTGAAGTAAGGGATTTGTAGCAAACCTTTAAACCTGTTAAATTTTGGTGCTGCGGACATGATACCTCAAACCATGCCGCTCAAAGAGAGATGTGCTATTAAAACTTAAATTACTTGAGCGCAGTGAAGAAGCTCTTCTTTGGCTAGTGAGTCTCTCAGTTAGATGCCATTATTTAACTGTGCTGACTATGTTTCTAATGATCCAGAAAGTTATGGCAGAACATGAGAACCCCTCAAAGATGGAAAACGTTTGGTAGTCAGTGTGTGTTTTCTGTGCTGTAAGAGAACATAAGAAGGAAGAGAAAATTAGAGGCAGAGGAAGACACGAATAACCCACGCAACCATCCACCTACCTACACGCACTCAAGTATGCAACACCACAGTGTGAGATAAAAGACATTACATAATAAATGCCCAGATATAGTTTCAGATTTGGTCATGAACTTTAAAAACGTTTTGCATCCGCACCAGACTAGGGTATAAAAATTACATTCCCGATGACATCAAAGGAGAATTCAGATGCATTACTCACCAAACAAACAAAACCAAATCTCTAATTTATTCTTGTTTATTTCAACATTGCACACTTTACGTGATATCATTATATCCCGTTTGTGTATTGAATTGTACTTGTTTATAGCAGTGGTCATCAAATATGTGTTTTTGCCAATGGCTAATGCCAATATCAATATCTAGAGCAGTGGTTCTCAACCAGGGTGCCTCAGCAAACTTCCAAAAGGGCCTGAAGACGACTTAAATTGATTTAAAATAAGACAAATAAAATATGGTAAAACAATTAAAAACCAAGGTATTTATTATTTTAAATGTACCCTCATTCTTATTAGAAGAACCAGGGTTCAGACCTTTTTTGAAAACCTGGAAATATGAGGAAGCCTAATTGTAAATGTAGAAACTTACATGAAAGTAGAAGCCCTTATAATCATGAATGACTGAAAAAGTTGTGCAAATTCATTGCTCGAAAAGAGTGAGAACCTTGAAGAACATTTAGCTCTTAAAACTCTACAATTGTGAAATTAAATTTTACAGAATCTTTACAGAACCTTGTATTTTTATATGCCAAAACCCAGATTAACCCAGAGTTAGCATTTTAGCACTTTTGGTTACATTGTCATGAAGACAATGTATTTTTAGAATGGGTTTTAGTTAAACACATGAAATAAGTTCTGAGGTTAACAAGCTCAAGATATTTATAAGAATCATACACTCTTGCTTGTCACAGAGCTTATTTTCTTCAATAATCAAAAAGCCAATGGAAAAATCCTATTGGGTTTTTGTCAAGGGAACCAGGGTGATGCCAACTTCTGGGTTGGCCTACAAAAATGCATCATCAGTGCAGCACTATTTAGAGAGCAGGGTGGGTGGCAGCTGATATAATTTACATAAAACAGTTTAATGACAGCAAATTAAATGGAGAACAAAACCCGCTAAACCCCAATGAACTGAAACAGGCAAATCCACCACCCAAACATCAGTGCCTGACCTCATTGACAATCAAAAAGAGGTGGAAGCTGTTCAAGAAGCAAAGATCCTTTGTTTTGAAATGATAAATTCAACAAAGCACATACGAGCATGGGGTTTGCATGTCCTCACACATTTGGCCATGGATTGTTTATTAAAAACATCATCATTGAACGTAACAAATAATCCCCTTAGCTGTACACTAAGACCAGTAATACCGCAACAGACTCACAATCATTCCCTGTCATTCAAGCCACACAAAGCCGGAGTTGAGGTGAAGGCAAGGAGATTAGAATCCGATCTGTGCTTTTTTTGTTGGAATCAAAATGTGGCTTTTTGGGGAAATCACCAAGAGTCAAGTTGTGATCCTACGGTGCTGAGTGGTTCTATTGAGGAACTGTGGAAAGACACTCTCTGGAGAAGGTGTCAGGTTACTGTGATATAGCCAAGGTTGTGTGACCAATCCAGCAGTGACATGAGGAGAGCCCAGACAGGCATACAACATTATAGATGTCTGGGACAGATGGTGGTTAAGAGGACGCGTTAGGTCAGACAAACACTCTAAAACAAAGGTTTTGGCTCAAGAATTATTATTTTTGAATTATGACAGCTTCAACTAACAAACTACACCAAGAGGAACTTAAACATGTGTGGCATAAATACAAATTATTAAGCTGATAGTTTTTGAGTTAAGTTGTTCCAACTAATTTCGCATTGAGTGGTGGCCCTGGAACCAATGTATCTTCAGTTCAAATTAACAGCTAGCATAGCACATAACACATAAATGTAACTTTTTTTAAACATAAATTTACTGAACAAGTAAGATAATACTTGTCACTGGACTTCATAAATTACTATTGGTTAGTGCTGTCAAATTGAATAATCATGATTGGCCTGAAGGGGCCTGCCAATTCAATAACACGTGGCTTCAGCTCGTGAATTTCCAGGGAACCAAGCTACAGGGAACCAGCTATAACCCATTAACTATGGGAAGCTAACTACTACCTGTGCTAGACTACACTCTCAACAGGCAAAGTACCCAACGTTCTGTTGACTAAACCAACATGGTCTAAGGGAGGCTAATCAAGCCTGCTACCTCAAACAAACATGCTGCAGGGCCTGAAGCAGTGTAATAAAACAGTATGTGAGCTAATAAATATCCATAACAGCCAATATAAATGATTGCTAACTAGAAGGAGGCTAAACAATCTAGCCTACGATCACCGTTATATGTAATATAGCCGATAAACAGATAACTGAAAGGGAGCTGACAGATACTAACTTTTGATAACTTGTGATCTAGCTACCCTGAGTATGCAATCAAACAGGTGATGCACTCAGTGACACCAAACCTCTCCTATCTGACAAAAAAAGGGGGGGGGAGGCTGGGGGGTGTCACCACACTTAAATAGCGGCCATATTTTCTTAAAAAGGCCTACTATACATAAGCGGGCGCAAACCTGTGGCAGCAATTAAGCTCACATACAAATGTAGGGCAAACGTCTAGAACTCCAAAGGAAACTTTGATATGCATGCTTTATGAAAGAGAGAAAAAATATATTCCTATGACAGATTCTCAAATCTGCTCCAAACTTAAAGGACAGAGCTAAACTAGCATCGTCCCCTCAAACTTAAAATATATCAAGTAGCTTAGAAGAAAAAAAACTCTCACAGCATGAAAGTTCTAGAAAGTGGGGCCTAGCAAACAAACTGCAAAACCTATCTGCTTGAAGATAAGGGCCTACCACCTGAGAAACAGCGTCAGGTCTCTTGATAAAACAGTCTACAACCCAGCTGTTAACTCACTGTTGCACCTACATAAGCAATGGGACAATTTGGGGAAACAGAACCGGCCACTCCCTCGGGAGGAGGCCAAAAACCAGAATACATATGGGGTTTAATTTTACATACGCCATACGCAAACTTAGTCCTAGCCTGGCCAACAGAGTACAGGCCTATATTAACAACAGCCACTACATATAGAGAAAACTAAACAGCAACCAGTTTTTTTTGGCTCGCTCAGTCAGTCTCAAAAAATACTCCAGTTCTGCCCAAAGAACCCCTATTGCATTCACTGTTACACATTCAGGAAATAATACAGGAAAACAAAGCCAGCTATTTAAATAGCTATTTGGCTCGCAGACCAAAGATTCCTTACCGCAAAGGAAGATAATATCTCTGGTTCCGTAAGCCTAATGAACCTTTTCACTATCAAGCCAGAAGGCGGGCCTTCAGAAAAAACTTCATCATAGGCCGGCCACCAGTCCTGACTGTTCAAAGGTATTATCCTGAACATGCACAGTTTATTAAAACGTATCCGGGAGGACAAAGAGAAGGGGCGAAGGAAAAAATAAAAAAAATTCTCCGCCAAGAGAGGTGATCAATCGCCGGCACGAACAGTACCCTCTCCTTCTCTTTGCATCCCGCCGCTTCTGCGACTTGCTCCATGGTGGAGGAGGCGCTCGAGCGGCGACACTGGATCTCTGGTCCTGCCTCTGAACCTCGGCTCGAGGTGGACCAGAGCCTCCCGGCTGTCTGGGCCCAGAATCGGACCTGAGCAGTATGCATTTCTTAAATGCCGCTGAGCGCGCCCTCGCCTCCCTGAACTTTCCGACTACCGCCTCAACGGAACCGCCGAAAAGTTCAGATGGCGAGACCGGGGCATCGAGGAGAGAGCCCTTTTCTTTCTCCCCGATGTCCGCCATGTTCAACCACAGATGCCTCTCCGTGGCCACCATAGCCGCCAACGATCTGCCAATCGAGGCGGCCGTCTGCTTGGTGGCCCGGAGAGCGAGATCCGTGGTCTGGCGCAACTCAGCCACCGCATCAGGGGACAAACCCTGCCCCTGATCCAGGTCCTTCAGCAGGTCAGCCTGGTACGCTTGCAACACTGCCATCGTGTGCAAAGCTGCACCAGCCTGTCCTGCAGCAGCATATGCTCTGCCGTTCAGACGAGAAGTCATTTTAAGGGGTCTGGACGGCAGAACCGGTGTTTTAAGTGTCGGTGCACTACCTGTGGCGAGATAGTTTGCGTATGTCTCGTCAATGGGTGGCATCGACACGTACCCATGCTGGCCTAATCCCTCCACATCAGCGAAATTCCCCCGCAGATGTAGATGTATTCTGGCCGAGTATGGGTTCTTCCATGCCTTCCTGACCTCAGTATGCAGGTCCGGAAGAAATGGAAGGCTCACCGGAGTTACGGGGTTGTGGTCAGAAAGGAACCGTTCGTCCAGCCTGCCACGAACGGGCTCTTTCCCCATGCACTCCCACGGCAGCTGCAGCCTGCCGGCGGCGCGCTCCATAACCTCCAGTAACTCGGCATATTCTGGACAGGGAGGCTTGAATAAAAAAGAAGCAGCCTCGGCCCCTTCTTCCTCTTCCATAGCCATCTCCTGCTCTCGGGGGCTTTCAGCCAGAAGAGCACTCGCTCCCGGATCTGACGATGTCAAAGAGAGGACATCACCATCCAGGAGCCCATCCCCGTCAGCCGCCGCCTGGAGGTTGAGAGACCGTAACACCCCTCTCAAACTTGGCGACGAGCTCCACCTGTGAACCCCATGAATGCAGTTGCCACTCGGCCTCAGCGCGAGCGGGACCAGATCCACCGGGCACAGGTGTTGACGTCTCTCCCCTCGAGAAGAGAGCCAGGCGAGAACGGAGCGTTTTGATGGGAAAATGCTCTCAACATTCACAGCCAGCGTCCTCAAACGCTGCCTGTGCGTGCTCTTCTCCCAGACAAAACACACACAGGGTGTGAGGATCCTCCGGAGTCAGAAACCTCGGGCAAGGATCCGCACACTTCCTAAAACGCTTACCTTTTGCTATTCAGCACCGAAACTTTGGAACAGTCTTCCTAGCATTCTTCGGGAAGTAGACACAATCTGTCAGTTTAAATATAACCTAAAACCACATCTCATTAAACTGGCATACATAACACATTATTAAATTTCTCTAATTCACATCTGTTAAAGGATTGTTAGGCTACATAAATTAGGTCAACCGGAACCGGGAAAACTTCCCATAACACCTGATGCACTTGTCACATTGCTTACGTTCTCCACATGCTGCAAATTGCAGTCAGAACAAACAACGCAGGCAAAATATACTTGTCTTCTGTTTAACCGTGTTCCTGTGACTTATATGATTCTACAGATTTAATGATTCCCGGTTGACTCAGGATTGAACTTGTAAACTTTGTCCTAACAACTTACGCGTAATTAAAATAATATTCAATATAAAAATTATACAGATACAAATACAAGCATATAGGAAAACAAACTATAATAGAACAAAGACACAAATGAAATAGACTTTATTAGGCTGCTGTCACTTTAAGACAGACTGCACAAATCCAATATACTTGTACATTCTTTCTCAGCTGTTTACGTTCACTTAAGATATAAATGATTGTGTTTACAACAATAATTGCAAAGACGGTCATTTTGACACACAAGTATGTGTATTTAACTTTCAAGCCTAATAAGGCACCAATAAGAACTCACCTCAGTACTCACACGCTCTATGAGCAGCGGCTTCATGTGCGTCTCTCTGACTGTGCGCATATAAAGAAACTTACGGCTTAATTTTAAATGTAATAGACTGTACAAATGCTAAAGTTAAAACCTGTTAATTGGTGAAAGATACATTTATGGTGAAAAAACTAATAAATCTAATCTAAATTGACATTCCCAGAACTCACTGTGAGAGAGTTCACATTGGATAGTTTTTTTTCCCAGTCATTGTCTCAAATATTTTATGAATGGTGAAGCCATATACATATAATGAAAAGTATATAGTTTAACATATACAAATACTATTAGTGTCATTCAAAATACTTATTAAAGTTTAAAAGCCAGTGACAAATCAATTATGAATGAGTCTAAAATCAGCTGTCAATAGAGCTTTAAGTTTATTAAACCCAGAATAGTCATTCAATAGGCAGCATTAGGCCCCTTGTTTGAGCTGTTATCCACAAAAACATTCATAAGGCTCGGTTCGTTTACATTTAGATTTATTTTTTCAAAGGTGTGAGCTAATCCGTTAACAACACATACAACTGTACTGAGAACATCCCCATTTGGGATAAGGATGCTGGTTTGAGCATTGGATTTGTCTATGTTCAAGCCCAATGAGGCACCAAAAAGAACTTGACTTTTTTTTGTGAACAGTGATTGTATGTGGGACCTGTGACTGAAGACACTATTTAAGTCCCTATTATTTTACTAAGCGGCTCTAGACTAAAATATTACTGTATAGATACATCAGCAACCCCCCAACCATCCACATCCTCTCACAAACACACACAAGCAACCTAGAAGTTAATGATTATTTAAAAAAAAAAAAAAAACTTTAGATATATTTAGATATAAGCAGATATTTTACTTGACTTACACATAAAAGTATATTAAAATGTCTTTTTTGGATTATTAAATACTTCACAAATCAAAAATAATCTCTTTTTACTTGAACTAGATCAACTCAAACCTAAAGATCAGATTATTTATAACAAATGATACGTCTGACGTCAGTGCAAACAATTATTAAAACTGAAAAAACTAAAATTATAAAACTGTTCCCACTCTGAATTCTGACTAGATGAGCCACAGCAGAGAGCAGATAAAATATATTCTATTTTAAACCACAATTTTAAACAGCCTGAGCCCACATTGCACTTCTGTCTTACCCATTGTATGCTCACCATTCCTCTCATCTGTAAATCATTGGCAGCATTTATAATGTAAATATATATGTAATTATGCATTAAATGAGTCAAAAGTGACATTAGAGACATTATTAATGTTACAAAAAAATTGTTTCACATAAATATCTTGTAACTTATAAAAGGTACACCTTTCTAGTACCGGGTTTGACCCACTTTTGCCTTCAGAACTGCCTGAATTGATATATTCAACAAAGTGCTGGAAATATTGAGATTCAGGTCCATATTGACATGCTAGTAGGGTTGTCAAAAGTATCTGTACTTTGGTACCAAGTCGGTAATAAAATTTGAAAAATGCCAGCATTTCTGCAGTACCGGTAGTGCCGAATAGAGGGTATATTTGGTACCCGCTGATAGGCAGCTGCTTTCAAATGCTGCCGTGAGTGTTTGTGTACGTTTTACAACATGCTTTTGAATCGTTGATCATTGTAGCCAATCACAGACATATCTGTTGAGCGTGTGAATGCAATGGCCAATCAGAGATGTTTGAGTTGATCAGAATCCGCTCAAAACACTCAAAACACGCAGACCACGTTAATACAAAATCACTTGCTTTTTGAGCCTGATTTTGTAAAAAGTTTCACAATTGCATTTTATCACATTTTAGTTTCTCTCTGCTCTGTCCTATTTTTCTTTTGTAATAATGACAAACAAGCTGTGCCAATGAATAATGGTCAGCAATTTGTGGGCAGATGCTACAGAACTTAGTTAGCTTACTAGCTGTATAAGATTGTTTGCTACACCAATATATTACTTTACAGGCATTACTGGCTTGTACTTTTAAATCCATAATATTATAAATTTACAGTTTATTGATGGTCTGTGGTTTTACACTGCTGCAATTTTTAAAGACTTCATATTATTATTTATTATTATTAGCTTAAAGGGTGCACTACTATGAAAATCACACAGCTTCAGTGTGACATCAATAAGAAAAAGTATAATTTCATAGATATTTTAATATGAACTATTATTGACAATATGTATAAACTTAATACATGACCTAGATTTATTTAGCAAAATCTTGTCCTTTAAATTGAACGTAATATTTATTAATTAAAAATTGTTGCTGCTCCAGTTAAGCTCAGTGTGCTCCCTTTAAGCTCATCCACATTGAACTTCTATGTAAATACTTCATAAACAGACTTTAAATATTAACTGGTGTTTGTCACTTTAAGTTAATCTTTATAATATGATTAATAACTTATTTTCACAGCCTTAAAGGGTTAGTTCACCCAAAAATAAAAATTACCCCATGATTTACTCACCATCAAGCTATCCTAGGTGTAT
Source organism: Anabarilius grahami (assembly GCA_003731715.1). Taxonomy (NCBI): domain Eukaryota; kingdom Metazoa; phylum Chordata; class Actinopteri; order Cypriniformes; family Xenocyprididae; genus Anabarilius; species Anabarilius grahami. The sequence goes on along the minus strand of RJVU01038599.1, from coordinate 2,502,800 downwards.
ATGACTATCTTCTTTCAGACGATTACAATCGGAGTTATATCAAAATTTTTGGTATTAAATAGTGTCTCTTCCAAGCTTTATAATGACAGTAAATAGAGAATGAGATTTTGAAGCCCAAAAAAGTGCAACCATCCATAATAAAAGATATCCACATGACTCCAGGGGGTTAATAAAGGCCTTCTGAAGTGAAGTGATGCATTTGTGTAAGAAAAATATCCATATTTAAAAGCTTCCGCCAGACGGTCGTACACATCGATTTTCGGCAAAAGAGTGAACTCTGACTTGACGCATGATGTAACGATGAACGCGGAAGCGCAGAGGATAGAGCAAAACAAAACACCGGTCATGAATTAAAATATATAACTGATCAAATTGAAAACCTTGTTGCTTGACTTTAGTGTCTGTTTTTTGTTTGTTTTCTTGTGATTGACTCTCTACCTTCAAATAAAACATTTTTCAATTCTTTAAAAAGGTTGTTTAAAATAATCAAGAATTTTTAATAAAACATGTTGTGAGCTTATTGGCAACAAGGGTGTGCTTAAAGGGTACAAAAATGTAACCATTAAGCACAGCCAGACTTTTTGGATTTAATGATGTACATCTTAATTGAAATGCTTTTGTCATTTAAAATAAAATTAAATATTATTGTGTGAGAGATTAATATTTTATTTCATCATAACCTCTTGTACTGAAACCAATATCCTGTGCACTAAAAATGTCTCAATGTAGATTTTGGTGCAGCTTAATGGGTACGTTTACCCTACAGCTGGCTATTTATAACCATACAAACAAAAACAGTGGGTTTTGGTTATATGTTTTCACAGTTGAGACCATAGTTTTCCACAGTTTTCACCATCAAGACCATTGACCCTGCCAGTGTCATCTTCGCATTGCATGTTTGTGGTATTTCATATGAAAGCTTTGTACATCTCACAGCATGTGGACAAACTTGTTGTGATGCCCCATAAACCAGCCAGCATCCACCCCCAACCCTAACCCTGACCTCCAGAGAAAACGGCAGTTGCCCCAATTACCCCCCAGAGAAGAGCAGATTAAATGCGCAGACATCTCTTTACTTCACTACACTAATTCCTTCCTTAAAGGATTAGTTCACTTTCAAATACAATTTTACTGATAATTTACTCACCCCCATGTCATCTAAGATGTCCATGTCCTTCTTTCTTTAGTTGAAAAGAAATTAAGGTTTTTGATGAAAACATTCCAGGATTATTCTCCTTATAGTGGACTTCAATGGCCTCCAAACGGTTGAAAGTCAAAATTACAGTTTCAGTGCGGCTTTAAAGGGCTTTAAACGATACCAGACAAGGAACTCTTATCGAGTGAAACGTTCGATCATTTTCGAAAAAAAATGTAAATGTATTTGCTTTATATAAAACAAATGATCGCCTTCCAAGTGGTTCCGCCAAAACCGCACTTTCATATTCTTCAAAAAGCTTACGCTATGTCCTACGCCTTCCCTATTTAACTTGTGGAACGAACGCAGCGGCAGTTCCATTTTTTCCATAAGTAGAATAGGGAAGGCATAGGATGTACAGCGTAAGCTTTTTGAAGAATACGAAAGTGCGGTTTTGGACATCTTGGATGTCATGGAGGTGAGTAAATTATCAGGAAATTTTTATTTGAAAGTGAACTAATCCTTTTAGCTGGACGTTTACTTGTGTTCCTGACTTGTAGGATTTATGTTTAAAAGGGACCATTTATAGTCGCCCAAGATTCACAGTTTGGTCTGTCCATTTTAAATAGCAACTAGTTTTCCAACTAATCGCCTATGCAAGTTAATGGCTGCAAAAGACCAGAAAACAACCGCATTGAATTTTTGTTTGTTTGCTTATAATTTAGTGCCATGCCAGCTGCCACGGCTTTCATGCTAACAAGTGTAAAATACAGTAAGTAAATGAATTAATAACTTAACTATATAAACAACAAATAAAAACAAATTTATAAAAAGGTCCATTTATCTTTTATAAAAATATCTAAAACAATCTGGTCTCACTTAAATTTTTCATAAGAATCAAATCGAAAAGTAAAGAGTCATACACTAAAAATGAATCTTTTTTAAATTTATTTATTTATTTAATGTTTGTTCATTTATTCATGTATTTGTCAAGTATTGAGTTGTATTCTGTTTTGTTAAAAAAAAAAAAAAAAAGAATCTTAAAGTGCTCAATAATAATAATAAGTTTTATTTATATAGCTCTTTTCAAGAACCCAATGACACCTTACATATTGAGAAATAATACAATACAGATATACAATCAGGGTACAACAACATGAACAGGCAGTTAGATGATGATCATATAACACACAAGACAATAACCAAAATAAGTATGGATCTGAAAATGAAAGTAGACCATCAGTTAAAACATTGTAAATAAATGAGTTTTGAGTTCAGTTTTAAAGGTCTAAAGTGAGGAGACGTCACAGAGGTTTTGGAGCAGCTTGTTCCAAAGCTTAGGAGCCGAGATGCTAAATGCCCTACCACCAACAATAGATAGTTTGAACTTATAAAGTATAATAAAAAGATAAGATAATACAAGCAAATTCTTAGAACTCGATCTAAGAGTATGGGCAGGAACATACGGGTGTATTAATTCTAAATGTAGAAAGTAAAGCCATGTCAAGCCTTAAAAACTAGGACAAGTATTTTAAACTGAATGCGATAGACAATAGACAGCCAGTGCAGTTGTTTAAGGATGGGTGTGATGCGAGCTGATTTTTGTTGAATGTAGGGGCATGAGCAGCTGAGTTTTGAATTAGTTGCAAGTAGAGTTGTCAAAAGTACTGACTTTTGTACCCATCAGTACTGAAATTGTAAAAATGTGACGCTTTGAGCACTGTTGAGCAGATTCGATTGGCCATTGTGTTGACGCACTCATCGGATGTGTCTTTGATTGGCTACAATGATCATTGCACGGCAGCGTTTGAAAGCATACAGAAGTGTTTGAATTTGAAAGCGTTTTGAAAGCGGGAGCGTTTGAAAGCAGGCGTCTATCAGCGGACTGGTATATAATATATTATATATATATATATCCGATAAGCGCATAATCTATGATGGAAACACGTTTACCTAATAAATCCCCGTGAATAAAACTTGTGTGACTTTGCCTAAACAGAAGATGTGATTGGATAACTGGACTAACCAGCATGCCGATACCCTGAGGCAAAAGTCATTTATGATGTACAATTGTCAATTATGATGTCCCCATTTACAAGAACTTTTGCACCAGTTTCTCAGGAAGAGACGATTTTTATTTGAACACATGGGTGGAAACACTGCTTTATTTGAAAATGTGGTAACACTTCACAATAAGGTTCACTTGTTAACATTAGTTAATGTATTAACGAACATGAACTAACCATGAGCAATACATTTGTTAATGTATTTGTTAAGTAAGGGATAATGTACATTCAGCCAGTTATCATCTCAGAATAAACCCCGACAGGATGATCAGGACCCCGACGCAAAGCAGAGGGATCTTGCATCAGCCTGAAGGGGTTTATTCTGAAATAACAACTGGCTGGATGTACATTATCCCACTTATTACACGGCTACTTGCCACACAAGTAAATAATTAACACGAAATATTGATCCGAGTCTAAATATTTTATTAGCTCTTTAAACGCAAAGCTTCCGCGGAGAGAGCAGTTGCTAGCGCGGCAAGTTCAAACTGGACAGACATTTAAGGGATATGGTACAGTCACACCACTTATTAAACGACATTTCGCCACATAAATAATTATGGGGATAAGAGATATTGATCTGAGATGAAACAGTTAAAATCGTACCTGTTTGTTAGTGTACAATAGTCGCAAAAAGGCAACAGCTGTTTTTGTATGAAATAAGAGAGCGAGTCCACGATACTGGATGACATAATTGTAACATAATTGACATAACTGTACACAAAATATTGATTTGACTGACTTTTAATTTTTTATAAGCTCACCAAAGTGCAGTTCATTATTAGTTCATGTTAACTAATGTAGTTAACTAATGTTAAGTAATGAACATTGCATAAACATTAAATAACATTAACAACGATGGCATGATTTTAAATAAACTCCATGACGTTATCTACTGACAAGTTCAAATAAAGTTGACAAAAAAGTTTTATAAAATAATAAACCTTACATTTTAGCCTCTATATAATTTTTATGAAAAGTATGATAACTTATAGATATTTTATCTAATAGAGCCATTTCCCTGGTAACAAACAAGGTAGGTGTGCTCTCATAATTATGCAACTTAAACAGTAAAACATTTTCCTCCAGTGTGAGAAAACAAACTGTTGCCTTATTCACCAATGAAAATGAAAATAGAACAAGGTTTAATTATTCATGAAGAAGGTTTAATGATAGAAATGCATGATTCAAACTGCACTCTAGAAACATTTAAAACCGATAAGCCTTTCCAAATCAATTCAACATTTCCAGCATTCGCTAAAGGATTTGATAAGTCTAGCAAATAAGAACCGAGGTGGCAAGCGCATCCTAAAAGGTCATGGGTTCAAATCCCCTGCCGCTCATCTAACTAATCCCCCATGGTCCAAAACATCCCAAGAGCCAGACAGCTCTGCTCCGTGTGCAACAGACGAGCCAAGCGCGAGATTGAATTATTGTGCGAGATGTAACAATCAACGCAGAGCTGTTTGGCCCTTACTAACGCCTGCCGTGTTTATGGGCTCGGGCAGATGGCACAACCTCTGGGGTAGCGCTGAAGGGAGATAAATGAAAGCGATCAAGAGGTGTGTGTGTGTGGATCAAAGAATAAAAGGATGGGAACATTACGTCCACAAACATGAACACGAGTGCAGACGGTGCTGCTTCATAACACATAAGCAGTCGTATTATACATAATCAGAACCTAAAACTGACTTTTTGCCACACCTACCAATGGCCAAAAGAAAATTTACCGGCCATAAATATTTTTAACCAGCTATAAATTAATCCTTACTAAGATTACAAATGTTAGCAGTCGAGCAGTGAATAATTTCTCTTTGTCTTTTGTTCTTTGATTAACATTAAAAACACAGACAGCAGCAGGATTATTAGGCTGCTGTCTCTTTAAGAGCTAAGGCAAGGATCCAATATACTGTTACACAAGCGTTTTACTCATCAACTATTTTCGTTCAGTCAAGACATACCTGACTATGTTTACAAGGATACTTGCCAAGATGGGAATTTTGACAATTTTGTTTGAATACGTCTGCTCAAGCACAAGACAACGTGAAAGACGACGTGAAAGACAGCTCAATTCAGCTGTCTTTCGTGATGATGCAGCACTTGCCCGTCAACTGTCCCAAGCATCATTCACCTTTGTTTACATTCATGTTCTCACAACAATGCATTGTTAGCATTTATAAAAATGTTACCGGCTAACTGGCGATTAACACCGTTTCATATACTCGCCAACACCGAATTTTACTCTCATTTGGCACTTGGCGAGTGTTAATTTTAGGCCCTGTACATAATGCATTATTTTATTACTGAGGCAATAAAAACTTAGTGCTCAAGGAGACGATAGAGTTTCCTTCAAATTTTAATCCGGTTGCACATTATAGCGCTATAAAGCATTTACATTAGTTTACAGCATTTCACCAGTATTCCAAAAAAAAGAAAAAAGAAAAGAGAGAGGGTTTGAACTTTTGAAAGTGGAGAATTTAAAATATTAGTATTGTAACTTGTGTAAAATAAAATTATTATAAATAACTAATTTTTTATTTTATAGTAAAATTGTAAATTACAACTGTTATAGTATAGACAACAGTCTTCGTTATTTTAATACAATTATTACTTTAATAATTATAATTTTTTAGTGCTTGGAACCTAAAAATAGGTTTGAGTCTAGCTACAAAGCCAAAATAAAATACTCTTTTTTTTTTTTTAAATAGTGTTTTATCTATTTACTTGCATGTCATGTGACATCAGAGAACCGCAAATGTGAATGTCGTTAAATTATTATTCAATAATTATTAATCTCAGGGTGTAGATATTTTATGTCGAAGTCAAAAATGTTCGAAACACGTTTTTTTTTCCGTTTTTTTGCTAATACTCGCATTTTGGAATTGTGCGTAGTGTGAAGCATTTGTTGAGTGCTACATAAACACAGATGAATAGAAAAAGGCAGCATGATTCGGGAAGAAAAACTGACAGCAGCATCACTGATGAAAGAGGCATCGGCGGGTTTTACGCGAGCTGTCGCTGCACCGTTACTGATATCCACTTACACTCCTGCTGTCTGAGCACCAAAAGACACCCTCCACTCACCCTTGGGAGGTTAAACCATGAGGCTTTGTGTCTGTGTGTGCATGTTTATGTGGTTATTGGATCTGTTGCTGGAAAGAAGCATCTGTAATAGACTGACAGTCAAGCTCCTTTCTGAAGAGCTTTTAATTAATCCTTCAGCAGCCCCTGGGCAACCCAGCCATCCACCGCAAGTCTAGGAATAAAAGAAAAATTAAACAACGAAAAAAAAAAAGTGTTGATGGTTTGTACGCAGTGACATACTACACACTAGTTCTGCACAGTACTGCACCGTTTCATATGCATCAAAATACCTGGAGGACCTACGATATTAGCATAATCTGCATTATACTAATATTTTGAGTGAAATCCCTTAATTTAAAGTGGTCAACTTGACCTTTCAGTGTTAAAAAAAAAAAAGACCCTAAAAATAGATCTGCAAATGTCAACATCTTTGACTCATGTAATCAGACCACCAAAAGGAAGGACATTTTTTACACATAATTTGACAATAATAATAATAATAATATTATAATAAAAAATTGACAATACATAAAATACAATATTCTTCAATATTACTATTATTAGTACTCATTATACTGAGTCAAACTGAATAACACTGTCTTCTGTAGAGCTGTTTATAACTGAATTTCACAATTGCTGAACTTTACACAGATGAGCCGAATCAACACTGAACCGACTCAAGCCAAATAATGACACTATTGTCTTTTTAGAGCTGCTTTATAGCAGAATTGAACTGATTGCATCGTTGATCATTATTTTCCTGTTTATCCTGTTTGTCCTTGAGAAAACAAGCAGTGACTGTACAGATTCCCTTCTCCATTCAGAGATGACAGGATAAAAAAATAAAAAAAACGCTGCTTTGAAATGCAATATCACAGAGACCATGTAACACCGAGGTCAAAGTGGAGCCGTTTGATACGACAACAGAAGTTTTTCAGTGGCATAAGAAATGAAATATTAAACCTTCAAAAGGCTCTCTGTCAGGAACCACCAAGGTTTTCTTAATCTGCATATCAAAACAGGTTTGTCTATGTTTCACCAAAAAAACAGAAAGTGTTGAAAAGGTTCATGGGAAAGTAATTTGCACAAGTTTCGAATATATCAAAGAATTCAAACTTCAATGTATTCTGTAAACTAATTAATTAATGGTGTTTGCTAAGGCACAACATTAATTGTGTATGACGTGCACAACAGGGTGATCTATTGGAATCAATTGCGAGTCAATTGCGAGTGGATTCACCGGTGAAAAGCAATATTTGTGTTGCTGTTAATGTAAATCAGTCTAAAATCCCCCACTAATAATGGACCATTTGACATTGCAATATTTACATTGCATGCTAACAGTGACTAACAATAAAAAAATCTGCAAGTTTACATGCATTTTCCAGGTTAAATATATTGCTGAGTAAATATACTTTACCATTCAGAACTTTGGGGTAGTTGAGTTTATATATTTGAAAGAGGTCTCTTGTGCTCACCAAGGCTGCATTTATTAGCTCAAAAATACATGATTCTTCATAAATCATTCTAATATGCTGATTTGCTGCTCAAGAAACATTTCTGATTACTTTCAATAATGAACACAGTTGTGCTGCTTCATATTTTTGTGGAAACCTTAAAGGAATATGTAAGGCACAATATTTTTGGATTAAAATATCCAAAAACCACCAGAACAATGTTCTATATTTTGTTGACTTGTGTACTTACATTATCCCAAATGTTTCCAAAAATGTTTAAATCCAGAGAAATAAGCAATTTTAACCAGGACTGTGTCCATGCGTCACCTATCAATGACATCATACCCGCGTTACCCTCGGTTCCCGTTTTTATTTTTTAGAAACCATGGAAACACCAAAGACGCTTTAATTTATTATGTGTTTTATTAGACAGATGAGCAACTGTTTAAATAGATTCATCGACAGAAACCTAATCATTTTATATAGCTCAACACAGTAAGTCTTATCGTTTAAATCTAGTTTCCTTGATTTACCGCGAGTACCATGTTTTACCATGCCTTACCATGCCTAATATTTATCTAGCTTACTGCAGTGTGCAGCAAGTGTATCATAGTAGCAGCCAAGCGAACGCAAAGTAGCACTATAACAACTTTCAACACAAATGTATCTAATATGATAAAACAGCGCTGCTTTACCCTACATACACTTGACCGGAAGAAGCGGAAGCGGCAACTGCGGCATAATAAAGGTTCTGCTGCTCTCGAGGCGTGTTGAACTTGTCTCTCATTATCAATCGCTCCAGCGGCCTCGTTTCTGAACATGTCAGAGTCCCGTCCCAATTCTTTTCCACCGGCTGTAGACGTGAAGACAACACCTCCCATGATTCCGCGAAATCAAGGAGTCATCAAGCTATGCCTTTGTTTTGAATAAGCAACCTCTAGCGGCGAAAATTTACAGTGTGCCTTTAACACTTTTTTAGTTTTTTTTTGTTTTCTCTCTCTCTTCAGGATTCTTTGAACAGAAAGCTCAAAAGAACATTTATTTGAAATAGAAATCTTTTGTAACTGTCATTTGATCAATGTAATGCATCCAAAAACAAACAAACAAACAAAAAAAAAAATCATACTGACCCCAAACTTTTGAATGGTAGTGTATTATAGTAAAATCACAAAACTTAGTCTTGGAAAAAAAACAAAAAAACAACAACAAACAGTTTGTCTGATTTTGAATTCATATCTTTTCCCCCCCTTCAATTTTAACAGCAAACATACGATTAACCTTTATTTCCACTGAGAGAATTAACGCTGTAGAAGAATATTAATATGTAGCTAAAGCAAAATGGACATTAATAGCCAAGTGGAAGAAAAGGAGGATGAGACACAAGAATTGCAGCAAGCGCCTCAGAGGAGGGAAATTAACACAAGGGTCACAGAAAAGGTTGCGACCAGGGAAACCAAAGGGGATGCAGAGAGAAGATGGCGGGTTTTAATGAGTGCAGTAAATTACTCAGACAAACAAACAGGCAGGCACACGTATGCAAGCTTTCACTTTTCTCTGGAGCAGCAAAAAACCCACCCGTAAATATTTAATCACAGGCGATCTAATCAGATTCCCACTTTAAATGCCAACGCATACCAGCATAGAAACAGAAGAGCGGATGCCACATAGACCCGTCTCCGCATCTCACTTTACCTAATCAAGTGCCCAGAATACATGCAAGAATAAATAGGAGAACCACAGCCTTGACATAATTTTGACTGTAACACCCTCACAATTTATGAAATTCACAACGCTTTTGATTGGCCTGATGTTTATAAAGTTATAAAGATCACAATCTATCCCGTAAACACAATGTTTTATTAGAGAGTCATTCATTGTACTTTCCCCCATCAGAGATTGGCACCCAACTGAAGGGTCTATTAATAATTTAAGAGAATCATGTAATTGATCGCAGCTGAAAACACATTCTCCTATTGACTTTCAGGGAGAGTGGCGATCAGATGCAGCAACTACTCTCACAACAAAGCTGTTTCAAGATATATTACTGCAGTAATGTGATACTCAAGCACCAAGATTTTAATTATATTTGGTCTAACCAAGTTAACCAATCAAGTAAGCAAACTTTAAAGGGGGGCGTAATCACACACAGTTTCTGTCAATCTCATGTTAAACTTAAGTACCTATAGAGAAGTATAGGATCCTTCATATCACCGAAAAGTCTTTAGTTTTATCATATTTATAAAAGATACATAGTCTGTACCGAGTCTTTCCGAAAACAGCTGAGCGCCTGGAGGCGTGTCGTGTGAGCGGAGATAGAGTGACGAGCTGTCACGAGCACACGCAGCTTTTGTGTAGAGATCGTCTGCAAGCTATCAATGGTCAGCTAAATTTAAACAATACACCATTGCATTATCCATGGATAACTTTTCAATCACTATAATGAATATAGCGTATAGTGAATGATGAATAATGAATTTATGAATTCACTACGTTCGTGTTGTTTACATTATATGCACTTAGGCACTGTGGCGAGGGGGGCGTGGTTCAGCGAAGTCTGCAGCGGGAGAGAGAGTTGGGAGACGAACGGTGAGTGAGTGGGTTAAGCGCAAATAACAAACACCTGTGTCTTGTTGCAGTAATTGCCGTGGAGAGACCTATATAACGCCAGGAGTAACAGGAGTGTGTGAGAGAGAGAAGGACTGCTGACTGGTGGACCTGCTGAGCACTACGAATTCTCTGGAGTTATAAAGTTATTGTGCTTGAAAGTGTTTATGTTGTGTGCTGTGAGCACAACGTTCTGTTTGAGTGTGAATTTATTAGTAAAATACCACCATCAGCAGTCACGCCGACCCTGTCCTCTTCCTTCATTATACGAACTTTACAACACTAGTGCCGAAACCCGGGAGGGAAGGTGGTGAGCCGCCGCCATGCAAACATCGTCCTCCACGCCATTTGCGGATGTCATCTCATCCCTCGCGGTCTTACACCAAGAACAACATCAAGCCCTGCTGGACTTGCGGAACGACCAAGAGCGGCGTTTCCAGGCCATCATTCAAGCCCAGTAGGAGGACCGCGAGAGGTTCCGGAGCTGGATAGACCGGGTTCGTACGGAAGCCACGGTGCAACCTTTCATGCCCACCCACCTGCCACTAAACAAAATGGGTCCACAGGACGATCCTGAAGCTTTCCTGGACCTCTTCGAGAAGTCAGAGGAAGCTAGTGGATGGCCACGGGAGCAATGGCCGACGCGGTTGGTACCGCTATTATCCGGCGAATCACAGGTGGCCGTGCAGCAGTTGCCCGTGCAGAACCTCCTGGTCTTCGACGACCTCAAGTGGGCCATCATCTAGCGGGTCGGCCGGAGCCCAGAGCAACACCGCCAGCGCTTCCATTCCCTGGAGCTGGGTGAGTCCGGCCGGCCTTCTTGATGGCCCAACAGCTCCGGGACTCCTGCCGCAAATGGCTACTGGCTGAGGGAAGCGACGTGGAACAGATCATCGACCGTGTGGTGCTGGAGCAGTTTGTCACTCGGCTACCCAGGAAGATGGCCGAGTGGGTCCAGTGCCACCGACCGACGTCGCTGGACTCAGCTATCCACCTCGCGGAGGACCACATGGTGGCGTGCCCAGGGGTCGGCGAACCCCTCCCATCTGCTTCTCTCTCTCCTTCTCTCCCACCTCCTTCTCTCTCTCGACCTGTCCCTCTACCTAGGTCCCGTCCGCCAGGCCCTCCTCGAGTCCCGCCCCGGGGGCGGGGTGGGACTGGTCAAGACCAGTTTGTGAGTCCGCGAGCCCGCCCAGGGGGGCGGGACTGACCGCTGCCAGAACGGATGCCACTTCTGTTTCTCTGCTCTCTCCACGCCAATCCCTTAACCCACTACCCGCCACTAGGGTGGCGGGGAGGTCTGGGCCGGCCTGTTGGCATTGCGGGGACCTGGAGCATTTCATTGACAGGTGTCCAGTGATGGAGGTGGGGACAATGATCCAGGTCCCGGATGCCCCGCAGGCTGCCCCCGGTCAGGCTCGCTGGTACCAAATACCTGTGAGTATTAAGGGGGTACCTATCAGGCCTTGGTGGATTCAGGATGTAACCAAACCTCGTCCCCACCAAAGTCTGATTCACCCTGACATTGGATCCAAGCCCCTTAGTTAGGGTGCGGTGTGTGCACGGGGATGTGGTGGAATACCCTGTAGTGCCTGTCATGATCCAATTTTGGGGACAAAAGCATAGTGTGGAGGTGGCAGTTAATCCGCACCTTCGGCATCCGATAATTTTGGGAACGAATTGGCCAGCGTTTAGTGAATTATTGGGATGTTTATGTACGGATGCCTCTTGGGGGAAAAATGCACCGGAGTGGGGCGCACGTGTGCAGTTGGGAGAGACAGAACGGGGACCACTGAGTTCTGATTCAGGGGAACAGAGCGAAATCGGGAGACTCATTCTCTCGGAGCGCGATGACTTTCCCCTGGAGCAGTCTCAGGATGAGTCATTAAAACACGCTTTTGAACAGGTCCGTACCATCGACGGTCAGCCTCTCCAACCTGCTCGCACGCTCACCTATCCGTATTTTGCAATTATAAAAGATCGGTTGTATCGAGTGACCCAAGACGCTCAAACAAAAGAAGATACAACCCAATTATTAGTTCTAAAGAGCTGTCGAGAAATGCTTTTTCAGGCGGCTCATTCTAATCCGATGGCTGGGCATTTAGGGCAAACAACGACACTAAATCGTCTCATGACCCGATTCTTTTGGCCGGGCATTCACGAGAATGTGCGCAGGTGGTGCGCGTCTTGTCCTGAATGCCAGTTGGTAAATCCACCGGCCTCTGCGCCTTTGCGCCCCCTCCCATTAATGCAGGTCCCCTTCGAAAGAATTGGTATGGACCTCATCGGGCCATTAGAGCGATCAGCAAGGGGACATCGTTTTGCATTAGTCCTGGTGGATTATGCAACACGATATCCAGAGGCAGTGGCTCTCCCGAGTGGGGATTCCGAAGGAAATCCTCACTGATCAGGGCACGGCGTTTGTCACGTACCTTATGCGAACTTTATGACTTATTGGGCATTAAATCGATTCGTACCAGCGTCTACCATCCACAGACTGACGGGCTGGTCGAACGTTTTAATCGCACTTTGAAATCAATGATTCGTAAGTCCGTTCATGAAGATGCCAAAAATTGGGATAAATGGTTAGAACCCCTGTTGTTCGCAGTGCGAGAGGTCCCGCAAGCCTCCACGGGGTTTTCCCCCTTCAAGCTTCTCTACGGACGTCAGCCCCATGGGGTGTTAGACGTCCTGAGAGAAACTTAGGAGGACGGACCATCTCAAAGTAAAAATGAAATTCAGTATGTCCTGGACCTGAGAACAAAACTCCACACTTTGGGGCGGCTATCTATGAAGAATTTGTTACAGGCCCAGGACAAACAAGAGCCGGCTGTATAACAGGGGGACTCATTTGCCTAAATTAGTGGCTCCCCGGCCTGAGTCGGGCAGTGGGGGTATGTGGCGAGGGGGGCGTGGTTCAGCGAAGTCTGCAGGAGGAGAGAGAGTTGGAAGACGAACGGTGAGTGAGTGGGTTAAGCGCAAATAACAAACACCTGTGTCTTGTTGCAGTAATTGCCGTGGAGAGACCTATATAACGCCAGGAGAAACAGGAGTGTGTGAGAGAGAGAAGGACTGCTGACTGGTGGACCTGCTGAGCACTACGAATTCTCTGGAGTTATAAAGTTATTGTGCTTGAAAGTGTTTATGTTGTGTGCTGTGAGCACAACGTTCTGTTTGAGTGTGAATTTATTAATAAAATACCACCGTCAGCAGTCACCCCGACCCTGTCCTCTTCCTTCCTTATACGAACTTTACTACAGGCACCAATTGCCAACAAAACAGACATTTGATGCAGTTTTACTCACCGCCTGCACTTCTGACTCATGAACGGGATCATTATTGCTGTGACCGCTCCATCTTTAAATTTCAAACGATCTGTAAATCCAGCGTAGAACTGGGTCTTGTTTATCAAACCATAAGCGCGAATCCTGAGGGCTCGAGCAGCCACGGAAAAACACGAGATATTCTCCATTCATTTTAACCAATAAAAAAAAGTGATTGAAACTATCAGTTTCTATGGTTATTTTAATAACAAATATCGAGAACGCATCAATGTAATGCTTCAGCACAAATCTCTCAGCTCCACTGGGTTCTTTGGGAAGCAAGGTCATCTTTCCCTCACAACCAAAAACACACTTCTTTGGTGATATTGTTGATTTCGTGGTCTAAAAACAAAGGCACAAATCTTTCTCGAGCAAGTCCTGTGCAGCGCTGCTGATGACTTCCATAAAGCCGAACGAAGCGCGTTGATGGGTGTGCTTTTGCTCTCTCGCTCTGTGTGACCGCGCGCTCTTCCAGGAGAAGTGCCCGTACAAGGAATTCTGACCATTCTGATGTAACACAGGCACATACTTGAAAAAAAGACCCCGAAGTTTGTGAGGATTTGAAAGAGTATTTTTGGCACAGAAATACTCCTTCATACGTCCAACTCGTGTTTTGAAACTTTGGCCATGTTTAGCATGAGAATCCAACTCTTTAACAGTGTAAATAAGTCAGAATGCATGAAATAGCATTATTTGTTCACTATCAGTGTACTGATCCATGTATTAGCCCTTGCATTCCTGCTGTCTGAATGTGTTTTTAATGCTAACCAAACGACAAAAGACAAGGAAATCACTCATTGCACATGACTGAATAGTAACTTAATAATTAATAATGATTAATCTTTATTTAACTTATACAGTGAAGATTACATGCAATTTTTTTAGCTACTTTATTCAAATTCTGTACCTGAAAACTGTACATGAAAAACCTGAAAAGCTTTATTTATTTGTATATTTGCTTTACTGTAGGCCTATTTATTTGTGCCGTTTGATTAGTTTTTCTTATTTTCTTTATTTGTATTTGACAGTAGTAATTTTTTACCTGAACATAGAACATACCAAAACTGTGACCCTAAAACCGTGATACAAACCGAACCGTGAGTAATCTGAACCGTTGCACCCCTAAAGAGCACGTTTTTGAAAAAAAAAATGTAAAAATGTGTGCACAGATAAATTATTCCTATAATGAACATTGCAACATTACATGAAAATAAGAATAGTCCATTTTGATTTTTATTGTGACTAAACAACAGCCAACATTTGTTTATTTTATTTTGGTGGCCCAAACTGGTCAATATTAACATGTATTTTGTAACTGAAAGCTCCACAATTTCATTCACCCAGCAAAATGGATTTTGATAAAGATTCTTGTTAAACTCTACAATAAGGTTCATTAGTTAAACATTAGTTAAATGTATTAACTGTATTTACTAATCTTTGTTAATGTTAATGAAAATACAGTTGTTCATTGTTTGCTCATGTTAGTTCATAGTGCATTAACTAATGTTAACAAGATTTTAATAATGTATTAGTAAATGTTGAAATTAACATTAACAAAGATTAATAAATGCTGTATAAGTGCAGTTCATTATAGTTTATGTTATGTAGTTAACTAATGTTAAATAATGAACCTTATTGTAAAGTGTTACCAGATTCTTTGTGTAGCCTAAACAATGAGAGATGGGAGAAGTATTTTTTTTTTTTTACTTTTAAAAAGGTCATTATTTAATTCCATTTGGTGCCGCATAAATTACTCACTGCTGATGAAAATAATGTTTTGGGTTCATACTGGCATTCATCTAACATGCACAAAGATCTGGGCTGGTATCTTACATTTGCTGACAGATATGAGATTACATTCCGGCTTGAGCAAGACCTGTGAAAACCAGTTTACTCTTAAGGCTGTGTCAATGTCCCTTAATGTGTATTGAGCATTACTGGATTCAAATCAATTTAAAATATCAATTATTTCCTTTTAGGCTAGATTACGTTCTTAAACTCTGAAATGANGACCATATCAATAACCAGCAATAATCAAATAAAGACAGCAGTGAAATTAAGACATTTTAAAATTAAAGCTTTTGCAATTTCCTTTTAATTTCCAGATTTTATAATTTTACTAATGCACCTTTATATTTCCTGTTTCATCAGATGATGATGTTGAGCCTCATTTTCTGCCATGCTAAAAACAATTAATCATTTTCTAAATGGGAAAACTAAGAACAGCAGAACAAAAAGAGAAACAATGTGAAGCAGACTACATCTCATATCACACAAGCCTGATGTAGCCTAATTTAAGCAAACCACAGGTCCATTTCGCACTTGACAGGTTTGTTTATATTAAATGAAAATAAAAACCCAAGCAGTTGCCTGTTAAATGCGTCCAGCATCCATAGGACAGCAGAACAAAATTTGAACAAAACTGAATGCTTGTAAAGCAGTTCACAGTATAAGCCATAAGCTGTCCATTAATTCATAACACCTTTATACTTTAAATCGTTTAAAAACTTTCTGAACATAAGAGACAAGCTTTCACAACACACTGCATAAGCCTTTTTGATTTCTTTAAGACATTTCAATGCTAAATGAACATTTTCAAGATTATTTCACGTTAAAACTGGAGCAAACATCATTAAATTAATTCAAATTAACAACCTGATGTCAAATTGATCATGAATGAATGAATCCGACTGCTGTTTCACTGCTCAAACACAGGTGAATCTGTCACTTAAAACCTGATTTATAACATGCAGTCCTGAAATCAATACCCATAAATCAGTTATCATCATCATTATGAATCAGAACGGTGAATGAGGGGACGCCGATGCATTTGATTTCTGCTGCAAACTCACCACATGCATGAGAACAGAACCACGTAAATACATCAAAAACAGCCCATGATCGTATTAAGGATGTGATACGAGACAGGTGTGTTGTCAATCCAGGCCACTGAAAGCGATAAAGCAGGTTGTATTCTCACCCACCTTTGTCATCTCACGCTCCCGCGACTAACTGGATAGATGCAGTGTTTGATCCGCACAGTCAAACGATGCGTCCGAACCGCTTTAAACTCGCTCGTCCGCTGTTATTCAAGCTCAGAATAAACGGACGTGAACCGCGAGAGACGCCGAGGTGTTCGGTAGGTCATCTCAGCGTTGATATCGGCGCGTCGGTTGCCGCTGTCTGTCATCAGCGTTTCACGCGACTGCACCGCGCCGCCTCTCTCGCGCCCGCGTATTCACGACGCACGCGCGTGGAAGGTGCACGAATCAAGAGGCGGAGATGGTGGACAATTAACTTTGTGGTTGATTAATTGAGAAGATAAATGCAATTTGTACCAACCAAGAAGATATATTTTGCATTAGGTTATTTCAATAAAACCCATTTGCCTCAATGACAAATGAATAATTTAGACGTTTTTCTTTGAATATTTCTGGTCATTTGTACTTCTGAGAGAGATTTACCATCAGTCCATGCGGCAACACATTCCCGGTGTTAAAGGAATAGCCACCCAAAAAATTAACAGGTTTTATCATCTTTTAGCTGCTCACGCTCTTGTCATTGCGAAGACGTCTCCACATGTTTTCTTTTGTTTGTGAACACGAAAGGAAATGTTTGATATATGATTTGATAAAAAGCACTATCAAAGTGGTGCACAATAATTCAAGTCATCTGAATTGTACCATACAGTATCCTAGTGTGAGAAACAAGGGAAAATGTAATCCAAGTAGGGCTGCACGATTAATCGCATGCGATTATGAACGCAATATTGCGTAGCTTGTCCGCGAACTACGGCTCTAAGTGCCGCTCCATTTGAAAGCAGGTGATAGACATTTACCGCTAATCACAGAACCGGCTTTACTGACGAGACACGCATGACAATCTCATGCGATTAATCGTGCAGCCCTAAATCCAAGTAGGCTAAAGCGGCACGTACCCTCATGAAATTCCAAATGACAAAATTATTTAGCTAGTCTAGTTAGGCTAGCAGGCTAGTTAGGCTCATAACGCTCATGATTCATAACGCTCCGAAGCTTCCTGAAGCAGTGTTTTGAAAAATCGGCCATCACTATAGTATAAGTTGTTATTTTGTTTTTTTGGCGCACCAAAAATATTCTCGTCACTTTATAATATAAATACTGAACCACTGTACTCACAGGAACTGATTTAAATATGTTTTTAATACATTAATGGATCTTGAGAGAGGAAATGTCATTGCTGGCTATGGAGGCCTCACTGAGCCATCGGATTTCAACAAAAATATCTTAATTTGTGTTCCAAAGATTAACGAAGGTTTTACGGGTGCGGAACGGCATAAGGGTGAGTAATAAATGACATTATTTTCATTTTTGGTGAACTAACCCTTTAAGGGGTGGTCACACTGCACTTTTCGTTCCATTGACTTCCATTCAAACGCATGCGAATGCGTCAGACTGGAAACGCAAGCTCGTGCAAAAAAATTTCGTATTTCGCTGCGTTCCAAAGTTCAAGTTTGGTGAACTCTGACCTGCAAATTCGCATCACATGAAGACGTGCGACCAGTAGAAGATTGATTCATCACGGCATGACCTCTTGGCTGAATTAAAAGAATTATGTTTTTGCAGTAAAGTCGAGTATGTTCTATATTTTTTTACAGTTTGAATGTATTACTTTAAGTTATATGTTGAATTCATGCTTATAAAAAAGACGCTGTAGACCGTGACGTCATATCATGATTGTTACAGCATCCGAAGAAATGTTGCACGTTCAAAGTCTAGTGTGACCACGGCTTACACACGCTCCCCCTATGGCCTTATAATTTTCAACTGCCTTCTGAAGCGAAGCGATGCATTTGTGAAAATATCCATATTTAAAAAAGTTATGAAGTAAAATATCTAGCTTTCGCCAGATCGCCTTCTGTATTCAACTTAAGAAAGTGTAAAACTCTCGCAGTTCAAAAAGATTACATCCAGCACCTTCCCTATTCAACTTATGGAAAAAGCTTAACTGACGCGAAGCCAGTTTACACTTCATAACTTGAATACAGAAGCTAGATAATTTACTTGTGTACTTGTTAAATATGGCTTTTTTTTACAAAAACGCTTCGCTTCAGAAGGCCTTTATTAACCCCCCCGGAGCCATGTTATGTATGTTGATGATGGATGGATGTGGATGGAAGCACTTTCTTCAGCTCATACTTGTTGATCCCGCTCACTGCCATTATATAGTTTTAATGCGTCAGGATATTAATTAATATATTTCAGATTGTGTTCATCAGAAAGAAGAAAGTCATATACACCAAGGATGGCTTGAGGGTGAGTAAAGCTTGGGGTAATTTTCATTCGAAAGTCAACTAATCCTAAAGTCCTAAAATGCATGTTTGAGGTGTTTTTAACTGAAAGAAACTTGTACTGACACATCTTAAAATATGTCAGTGCCATTTTTTTGTCTCAAGATGCACACCAGTAATGTTTTTTTTTCTAGGGTGTTTATAAAAGCTACTTAAATGTTTTAATTGAACAAAGGCCTAATCCTATAGTCTAAGCCTTGTCTGTGAAATCCGCCAGATGGAAATCCATATAGACAAACCTGAACCAGCTGCAAAACCTTAAGCAATGGTTCTGGTTGTTTTTAATTAGTGGTTTAATCTAGTTATTCTTCATTTTGTGAATACCATGTTGTAATAGTGATGTTCGGTTCTTGAACGAATCGTTCTTTTGAGCCGGTTGAAACCGGTTCATAGGAAGTAACTGGTCGAGCCGGTTCACTAATCAAACTGATTCGAACTTTAGTTCCGGGTTGATGACGTAAGTGTCACGGTTCACAAATGCATTGTTTCCTTTTTGTCGCGTGTTCTGTGTTGTGACAGCGGTGGGTGTGTGTGGGTGTGTGTGTGTGTGTGTGTGTGTGTTTGTAGGTGTGTCCAGGCCACGTCGCTCATTATGGATGCAGCTGCCACTCATCACTTCACCAGCTGCTGCCCATTTCACCCACCTTTATAAGCTCACCTCATTCTCCTCTTCCCTGTCAGATCGTTGTTTGGTGTCCTGTGCTGTGTTGTCTCTTCCTGTTCCTGCCCGGAGTTCCAGTCGTGTCGTCTCCAGTCCTAGTTCAGGTTTCTTCGTGTTCACGTTCTCCGTCTGGACCCTGGATTCACTTCACGTCAGCACACCTTGTCACCACCACGCACCGCCGGCCGATCATCTCAATCCCTGCGTCACCAGAGGCCTGCCCGTTCAGTGACTGTTTTCCATCTCTCTCTCTTTTTCAAATAAATGTGTTAACTCGCTTTTGCTTCCTGTGATCAATCATGACAGTAAGATGCACAAACCGAAGTAGCTCGCCTATATCAAAAAAAGAACCGAATGAGCCGGTTCAACCACCTGTTGAAGTCTGCCGAGGATTACCGAGAACTCAAAAAGAACCGAATGAGTCGGTTCAGTTGTCGAAGTTTGCCGAAGATTATCGAGGAGTCTGAGGAGTGAGTTGACGATACACTCTAAAAAATGCTGGGTTAAAAACAACCCAAGTTGGGTTGAAAATGGACTAACCCAGCAATTGGGTTGTTTTAACCCAGTGGTTGGGTTAAATGTNACGCACAGTATAAAGCTTTCTGTCTCCATCTCCAACCTTTTTACACAAACCACAAGGAAATAATCTCCGACTATTTTAAACGTTATTTAACAGTTCTCCACAACCATTACGCAAAGAACACACGAACGAAATAATACTCTCCATCTCCATCCCCACCACCTTACAAAAATACTATAGTGTACTACTTACAATTGCTTGGCTAGTCAAAGCTGATCCCACACTTGTTGCCAAAAAAATAAATGTTACAAGCGTTGACAACGTAACTTCCGAACCTGTGTTGATTAGGCCTCAAAATATGAAATTAAAATCCAAAATATACGTAATAGCCTACGTGTGTCAAAATCATTTTCTAAAATATTCATAAGGAATTTATAAATTGTGCAAAATATTTTAATAGGCCTACATTTATTTTATTTTTTTTAAATCTCCCTCTCGTCACTAGGGGGTGCTGCAGCACCCCCAGCACCCCCACTTCCCGCGGCCGTGTCCATCTCTCTCTCTTTTTCAAATAAATGTGTTAACTCGCTTTTGCTTCCTGTGATCAATCATGACAGTAAGATGCACAAACCGAAGTAGCTCGCCTAACTCAAAAAGAACCGAATGAGCCGGTTCAACCACCTGTTGAAGTCTGCCGAGGATTACCGAGAACTCAAAAAGAACCGAATGAGTCGGTTCAGTTGTCGAAGTTTGCCGAAGATTATCGAGGAGTCTGAGGAGTGAGTTGACGATACTCTAAAAAATGCTGGGTTAAAAACAACCCAAGTTGGGTTGAAAATGGACTAACCCAGCAATTGGGTTGTTTTAACCCAGTGGTTGGGTTAAATGTTTGCCCAACGTGCTGGGTAGTTTTATTTAACTCAACTGTTGTATAAAAATTACTGTATTGCTTGCAGTAAAAACAAAGAACTAGAACGTGAACATGAACACAAAACTGGTTAAGATTATGGTTGTTGTTCATAGGAGAATCCTGAGGTCAAACACCTCTTTACCTTGACATTCACAATCATAAATAAATATGAATAAATTTAATCTGTTCCATTATCAATTGATAGAAGCGTTTGTCTCACTCTGGATTACTCTTGTAATTAGGCATTACAGCATAGCTATTATTGTTTTTCCTGAATTTGCAAGTTGCTTTGGATAAATGTGTCTACTAAATCTAAATGTAATGTAAAATGTTAGAACCTATAAAATGCCAAGAATAGAGCAAGTTAAGCAACATTTTTAAATGGTTTAAATTGTGCAGGTTTTTATTGCACATAGTCAACATTCAAATGTCAAATCATTCCTTTAGAGAGCAGGTGTCAAATTATACAACTGCTTTTTGAGAAGAGAGCCAGGGTTATATTGCCATAGAAGATGTAATCTGTGTTTACAGAGCAATAAGGAATGATAAAGGACTGACTTTGTTTGGGACCTCTTATACAATGACTGAATCATCTTACGTTCAGATGCATTTCTCACATTTCCTTGTAAAAATTACACTATTGAAAAACCCAAATAACATTAAAATCGCATTTGGAGGGAAAAATAGGAAATGCTAATATTGCAGATTTTTGCTAGATGTGGTGCTTGTGCAAAACTCACTGCCACAGATACAAAAAAAAAAAAAAAAATCACAAACTGTTTATCTGTAGCACAAATATTGATGTTAAAAAAAGGCCCCTAGTTTGGCTCCTCATATGGCTTCTATCCTCCCCCTACTCCTAATTTTCTCTCCCTTTATTTCTGTGCAGTGACTTTGTCCTTGTGGGATCAAGTATCCCAGCACACACAGAGCACTGTTAGCAACAATGAGGGCTGGGTGAGACACTGTGTGTGTGTGTAAGTGTGGGGTTGTCAAAAGAATAGACCTTGTGTATGAGTGGTGGGTGAGAATGAAGGTGGACAGTGAGACTGAAAACTAGTTACAGATGAACATGAGATATTTCAGACTTACCTTTGCTCACAGAATGCGTGTGAACCTCCATGAAACACTGAGATGCCGCTCTCACAACAGATCAGACACAGGTGTGTCTCTTGAATGAATCGGTGTCTCTGTCCTGTTTCAGACTCCACCCATCCACATCTGCCACTGCTTCTCACAGGATTTATAAATTAACACGGTAAACCTCACTGGTCGTAGGAAAAATTGTATAATTCAATCCTGCATGGCTCTCGAAAATAGGTTACTTGATTTTGATTGTTTAATTACAGCATGATTAAAATGAGAGAGAGAGAGAAATTGAGAGAGAGGCTTAATCCAGAGTTGATGTTGCAGTATATGTTGAGCTTACATTGAAATCAAAATTCACTATTTTGTAAATGCATGTTTAGATCTTTACTTTCTGGCTGTGAACGGTTCATCCATGTGCAGTTTTGAGGAAAGTTACTTTTAAAAGTAATGCATTACAATATTGCATTACTCCCTAAAAAGTAACTAATTGCGTTACTTTGTCTCACTTGGGCTGGGCTTGCTTGTTTGTTTTATTAATAACAACAAAAAAGTTCTATTTTGGGATGTTAAGGCCCTTTCACACCAAAAATGAAATGAATAAGCCTCAGGCTGAAAGAAATGCATATTTATGCCTGTACAGTAGAGGGCGCGACTCAAACAAACCTTTCAGCTGTGCTGATTAAAGAAGCATAGAATACAGGAGAAGGAAGTTCAACACTCTTATTTCTAAATCTAATCTAAAGTCATTTTTGCTTGTTAGTATGGTTGAATCAGATCATTGAAGGTCAGCAGCAAAGACATTGGTTAATAAAGTGAGATTAAATACATAAAGTATATTTGTGTAATTTAATATAGTTAATTATTATGTTTGCATAAAATTCTGAGATTGCATTTCACTGTTTTTAGTCATTTTGAGGAATACTAAATGTTTTTGTGCAGGTGAGATGAGTAAATGTATATTCAGATTTAGTCTACAATAACCGTCATGTTCACACACAGCGCACACAACACCTCTGCACTTTATTTCTCTCAATATGGGGACAGGAGAGCTGGCAGTCAATACATGTGAAAACAAAGTAACTTGTGTTATTTTTTTGAAAAAGTAACTTAGATATTTTGTTGTAAATTAAAAAAGTAATGCGTTACTTTACTAGTTACTTGAAAAAGTAATCTAATTACGTAACTCAAGTTACTTGTAATACTTTACCCCCAATGTGTTTCATTTCTTACATTTGTTTTGACCTTTGTCACAAAAGTCCACTGAGGTGAGTAGCAGCTGAACCCATGTGCAGTTTATTGAAAATAATCCAAAGTGAGCAAAACAAAGACTTGACTAGAGTAGACTAGACATGATCGTTAACATAAACATGGAAACAACTCACCATCAGTAGAATAACACAAACAAAGCTAGACAAAGGAACAATGAAACATGAGGGTTATTTATACACAAGGCTTGTTCGAGATGAACACTAGCCTGCAGGTGGGGGATGAGTCGGAAACGGCCGTCAGGTCGGACTCTTCGTGCTTTCCGTAGTGTGTTGAACCAACGTCATTCATGGCAGATCACGCGGTTTTTGTGTTGATTGTAGCTGAAGAAGTGGATGAGATTGAATGAAGAAAATATATTTACTAGATAGCGTAATCTTAATTTTTGTTAATGTTCTGTGTGTTTTGTTTGAATATCAGATATTCAATATCAAGATTGATTAAATACAGGAACTTGTCTAAGAAAAAACAAGCATCAAGTCAAGTCAAGTCACCTTTATTTATTTAGCGCTTTTTACAATGC
Organism: Anabarilius grahami; assembly: GCA_003731715.1. NCBI lineage: Eukaryota > Metazoa > Chordata > Actinopteri > Cypriniformes > Xenocyprididae > Anabarilius > Anabarilius grahami. Next base: position 2,478,833 of record RJVU01038599.1, on the reverse strand, counting down.
AGATTGTGTCAAAGCAGCTTTACAGTGATAACTGGTATATAATTTTGGCTGCACATCAGCTCTTAAAGAAAATGGTGTCAGTATCCATCTTAAGTAAATTCAGTATTAATTCATTCCAATGTAAGAATCAATAGTTATTAATTTAGTTAATTTATCTACATCAGCACTGGAGTAAACAGTGATGTCATCATCCAGCTCAGTTCAGTTCGCATACAATGGTGTCAATGCAGGCAGATCAAAACACTGTTGAATAGCAAATGTCAAGTGTCCCCAACTAAGCAAACCAAAGGCAACAACGGCAAGGAACCCAAACTCCAACAGATGACATCAGGTGGCAAACTGGTGTTGAAATGGAGAAAAAAACCTTGGGAGAAACCAGGCTTAGTCGGGGGGCCAGTTCTCCTCTGGCGAACAGTGCTTTATGATTCAGGCAGTTATCATAAGTCCGATGGGATCGCAACAAAGTATTTATTTCAGTTCCATCCAGTTGAGGATCGTATTCATCACGCCGGTATGGACGGTTTGTTGAGGAACTGTGCCACTGGCTGTCGTGTTGATGATGTCTTCATAGTGGATGATCGTTGACTCAGTCTCTGCTGGCACTTCAGGGCTGCGTTGTGGTCGTGTCAAGGCGCAGGTTCTCGATCTCACCTGGATACGGCCCGGATACGGCTGACTACGGTAAACCTCGGGATAAACAGAGAGACTAATATTAGCGTAGATGCCATTTTTCTTCTGATGTAACGAGTACATCTGGTGTTTATAGGAAGTGTTCCCCAGTTCCGGCTGACCTAATTTGTGCAGCCTAACAATCCTTTAATGGATTTGAAAATATAAATTGATAATGTGTTATGTGTATGCCAGGTTAAAGAGATGCGTTTGTAGTCTAGACGTCTGTCCAATGTCTGACTGAATCTGACCAATCAGAAAAAAGTGGGTCGTCGTCAAGGCTTTCGCAGCCGATTTTGAGCAACTGCAGTGCCTAGGCATCTGGTTTCATTTTGCTCTCACGATATTTTGATGGCACATGTGATCGTAAGGCAGCTGCAGTGCCAATCAAAAGGTGTGTTCGACATCGGCTGCGGTTGGATGTAACGATCGGTGAGAGTATCCGCGTGCAGGTGGGGAGGAGCTGAAAACGGAGACGTGAAGTCGGACACTTTCTGCTTCTTGTAATGACGCTCGTGCATACTTTATCACAGCTGAAGTGAAATAAATGTAATATTTGACTAATACACTGATGTTTCAGAGACATTTTCATTCAATACTTTATGTACTGCTTACAGCGTCTGTTTTTACAAGAATAAAGTTCAACATAAGCATATGTTATTAAAATAACAATGTAGTGGGGTCTTTGTTTTTTTATCCGTTTTATTTTGATAATCATGACACAATACAACATCGCGACTACATGAAAAGAGCTTTAACTGTTATAAAAACAGATTTTTGAGCATTACTGGAACTGAAGGCATGAGAATAAACACGAAACACACGTGATCATTGTCATGCGGTGAATCCGGCCAATCATGAAACAGCTGTGTCATCATCAGAGCTCGTGCAGCTCCTCTTGAGAAACTGCGCTGGCTGACTCAGGCGGCTGATCTCGAATCGCTCTCGCGGTACTTTGAAGCCATACGTCACAGTCACATGGCGTCGGCGCTGTCTCAAGTCGGACAAAATTTCTAACCGGCATGCACTGCTTCAAGACAGCCTCCGATCGGTCTGTGCAGCGCTGCATCAAGTCGAACAAGCCTATAATTGGACAAATTTTCTAACCAGAATGCATTGCTTTTGTCAGGCGGCAGCCGATCTTTGCGGTGCTGCATGAAGTTGAACAAGCCTAAAGACTAATGAGCAATAAGAAACACCTGTGACCAATCAAGACAATAAACCAATCACAAAACAGAACAGAGAAACACATGACCTGAACAACCAATCAGAACATTACACATGAGGGGATACACATGACAAACAGGAAACAGGAATCATGACAATTTCAAAATAAAAGACGAACACCAACAAAACCCAAAACCAAACATGACAACCTTGTAATTTTGATTCAAAATGGATCAAACTGGGTCTTTTGGTGAAAACCATTGTTTTTTTTAAGCAATTTTTCCTTCCATAACATGTCTTCTCTCAGACTGGTGGAAAAAAAACATCAAAAATACACTTTTAAAGGGGTCTTGAACTACATTTATACTGTTATCAAGATTTTGACACCAAAAAACATCCTAATTTAGAAGTAATAGGCTATTTTCTATCCTGTTTTTGACCCTCTCTTTCGAACACCAATTCATCTATACTTTGCCCTAAAAGTATGTACTGTTTTTGTGAAGAAACAGTACATACTTTTGAGTGTGTAGAAGAAGAGTAAGCAATCTTTGGGACATACTACTTCTTCATAACTGCATCTTTAATGGACCGCACTGTCGCTTAGTTACTTGCAACCTGTCACCGTTTAAACTGCCCTGTCAATCATCTTGTCACAGTTAAAATCCTCCACATTCAATTTAATTTAATTTCCTACTGTTTCGGAGAGAAATGCAGCAGCTCTTTGATCTGACAGTTGTGTGTCTTTCATACGGAGAACTCTCCTCATGTGGTTGCATTTTTCATATTAATGCATTTAAAAGTTAATGACCAAACATATCATTACAAAAGTTCACAATGTTGCAGATGAAATATAATGTGGATAACATTGAATAAATATCTTTTCACCAGGTTAGATACTGATTATTAATCACTCAAACCCCTTTATCTAAACCACTCTACTTAGCTGTCGGACTCGCACATCCGGCATGTTTGTAGTTTTTTAACACATTTGATTTGTGTTTGTAGTTGTAATTGAATCCTCGTCCAACACGCAATGGGTTGTGGGCAATATTAGCCGTTAGGGGGTGCTTCTCATTTCTTATTTGTGCATCCTCGTTTCCTTTCCTCACGTCTCAGCTCCACCCCTTTAGGATGCAAGGGAAGGATACACCTTCCTCGTTCTTCGCCTTCTCGCTGTGCACTATGACGTAATAATGTGGCTTGGTTTCAAGCTGTTTTTGGACTAACGAGGAAGTTTTAAGTTCAGTACAATGACCTCTTAAATGTCAAAAGATCAAGGATTTGATTTCTCAGTTTATGACCCCTTTAAGTGTTTATTTTATTACACTTTATCTATTTGCACCTGCTGTTTTGCGTCAATTACAATACATATCTTTACTGGAACTGAGCCACAAATCTCCACTTCAGCAGGAAGGTTTTCACAGAGTGGTTTGTTTATCACTCACCTGATTTATATAAGATTTTATTCCAAAAAGCATGAAGAAAATGTGTTTATTTTCTGGCTGTTAACAGTATTTTCTGATTTATAGAGTGATATAAAGAGAAATACAAAAACATTGACTCTAATGTGTCAACAAATGAACAACTTTAAACCTGGCTTTATGCATTTACATAGCATTTTAGAAAACTTAAAATAAAACAATTGTCAATATACTGTGATTAATCAATGGGTGAAGTATGAATTACTGCCATTGCTTTTTAAATAAACAGTATGCAATTATAAATATTTCAAACACTGATGTGCCATGTACTTACTATATTGCATGTTTAATTCAGCAAGTGCCATCCATTTATCATCATGGATATAAAAATGCACTATTTTTTTATTACATTTTCTGTAAAAATACTTTCTACAATCTAATCTATTAAACTTGTGAAACATATTTCTTCCAATTCATTCCTCACACTAGAAATGGAGGGTCATATTGAGTGCACAGCATTGTGGGATACAGTATGCATACTACATAATGGCAGCAATATAAAGAATGGTAATGATATGGTTTTCTGAACACAGCCAATGATAAATATGTAATGTGCAAGATTCTGGATGTGCATCTCTTTCCTTTCCTCAAGGAAATGATGCAAGGATGGAGGAATCAAAGCAAGACCTATTTGTGAAAAAGAATATCCTTATTTCATGCATTGTGCTCTGGTTGTGTAATGCACATTTCAGCAAAAGCAGATCATCTGGCTGTTCAGTGCATACAAATGAAACTTTGCAGAGAATGCATATTGCAGAAACAGTATGAAAAGCAAGTTATTCCGAACGCAGTCACACTCCTGCACACATTCCTGCATTATGCAGTGTAATATCAATCTGCCTTTACTGCCACAGCACAATTTGTACCAAACACACTCGCTTACAGTGCAGCTTAGCATTCCCATTGCATCAATAAAAACGTTTATGCCGTTCCCGAATGAGATGAAAAAGTAAATCTAGATTAAGACCAGCAGCCAATCTTCATAATGAAGGCCAGTCTGGTGTCGACCGCGACTCACATCCAGCCGGGGCCATTCAAACCAGCTTATCTATGAAAACACCCCACACATCATCCACTTTAGCCGCACACACATCTATGGAAATAATCCTCTCAACTCAGGTTGATTTCAGCAATGGATCTTGAAGTACCATAAAGCTACGCTGAATGGATTGGGGGCTCTTTGACACAATGGAGCAGTTCATGATGTGAAAACAAATCACTGGAGCCAGGACAGGATTTTGTTTTGCCGATAAGGAAATTAATTTCTGCGGTGTATAATCAACTCTGACTCTGTTTATATTGACCTTTCTCAATGAGGATCCTCCCAATTCAGTTAGACCTGTAATTGAGATGGACTTTTATCTACTGCACAAAGCACATCAAGATTCAATTTCAGCCCCTTATTAAAAGGCTATGATCTTATCAATAATCAGAGCATGCTGATATGCATGGGTCAGATAAAATTGATTGAAGATTAAAGTGTTAATAAATAATATGGTTTATCAGAAAAAGGGAACCATATAATTTATTACACTTAATCTTTAGTTATTATTAAACCAGCCAGATCTGGGGTTTTTTTCCAGTGTAGGGGTGAATATGCGTGCCTGCTTTGACGTCACCGAAGACTTATCTCGTGATGCAAAATCCTTTAACGTGATATTTTACTGTTTTGATAAATTAATATATTCTATGCAAATATTGTATTGATCTGGACTGGAGATCAAAATTAGCTAATTTCCTAGTCAAGATTAGAAATGTACAAAAGTTAGTGCGAGTAGTAGTTGGAGTAGTTTTATTACTAACAAAATCTTTAAATCAGTAGGCCTAACCTTTATGTGAAAGACAAGGTGAAAAACTTCCAGGGCTTAATTCAAGCTTAAATCCCCGAAACCCAACGCTATCAATCATGCCGGTTGAGAAGAACCAAAGGCTTTCACCTACTTCATCATCCTAAAGCTCCCTCTACCGGAGACAACTGAGATAAACACACAATTAACGACAGACAACTAATGATACAGATAGAGTTTGAGATGTTTTATTCTGGGGTTACTTTTAATACTGTGTGTTTGAAAAGCAAAGGTTGATGGATACCCATAGCAGACAAAGAGGTGATCATAATGAAGTGATTTTAAGTGAAATAGGCAACATTTACCCAGAAATCACATCATGATGGATAGAAACAACATCTGTAAATGAAATTATTTGAATATTGCCAATAGAAACTAAACCAAATCCTTAAGTAGCTATAACGTCAAGGCCTGCCTGAGGATGAAGGCATCAAATCCTTCCATCTCCTTTCAAAACTTCCAGAACATTCCAAAACTTCCCTTTAAAAGAACCGGACACCATTTCTATTTACGACACTGTGCTCTTAAAGGAATAGTTCACTCTAAAACGAAAAACCGTCATCATTTACTCGCGTTTAAAACCAGAATATACAGTAGGCCCCTTTCTCTCGTCTTGAGGCACTTTCACACTAACTATAAAGTTTTAATTACCATTATACTTCTATGAGAATATCCCCACCACAATTATGATGTCAACGACACATAGGAACGGTATCAGTGGATTTTTCTTTTTCAGAACGAATTTTTTCCAGCTGATCAAAAAAAAAATTTTTTTTCAGCCAATCAGAATCCAGCCGGCGTAAAAGAGCGCGAGCATTTAAAGCTGCAGAAGACATAAAGGCAAGGCACGCTCATAATAAGCAGAACGTTATCGTAAATTGGTGTGTGAAAGCTAAAACAGTTATCGTTTTTGGTGTGAACGGGTCTTTAAACTAATTTTAATGTCTGTTTTTACAAGCTGACATACATCATCAGAAAACCTGGAGTAGTACGGACTCCATAACAGACCCTGGTTTCCTTCTCCAAACATACAAAATGTCGTACAGGTTTGGAACGACATGAGGGTGAGTAAATGGTGACAGAACTTTAATTTTTGAGTGGTCTATCTCTTTAAATTACAGGTGTGTGTACATAAGACTTAAAATTCAGACAGAGGGGTGGTTAACTACAATGATATCCATGCTTTTATTTAATGAATCTATCTTGCACGGCCCTGGATTGAAATGTCTTTTAAGGCAAACCTGGTTCTAGTTCAGCACTTTGGCTAGCAGAAACCTTTCCGTTCAGTACAACACATACACTTTGCCATAACATCTTTAAGTTCATTTACTGGCTTTGGTTGATAATTTGGCACATACTCTCCAAATAAAAGAAAACAAATCATGAATTTGCCTCTGAACATCACAATCAGTGAAGACTTACATCATAAACAATATTAAGGGGTGACACATGACAACACAACATACAAAGACTCAACGTTCTGTGTAGAGACTATTCAGTTGTTCTCACAGTTTCATATTAAGAAGACACTGGACAGCAGTAGTGCTTTTGGGGTCTTAAAAATACAGTACAGACCTAACAAGAGGGGGGCTCTTTCGCATATGAATGTATGTAGAATAAATGCAGCATGCATCTTCACAAGCGCACATTAGCATCAACAAACACACTTTTTAATATATCTTTTTCATGTTGGAAGGTTTTTTTAGGCACAGAGAGGGAAGGTTGGACAGTGTGCTAAAGTCAACATGAAATGCATTCACAACCCATTTTACTTTTATAATGTAGGGCGGGACTTGATTTTATCCAGCAGGAGGATGAAAAGTGTTTCATATCCAGAATAAATCCAGATTCTGAATGTGAGCGTGCATTGACTATTGGCAAGATTTTAGCAAGACTGCATTTATGTGCAGGTCTACAAGCCAAAAGAATGGCTAAATAGCTATTTGTCAATTAATTGTTGGCCTAGATGACATCATCTGAAACAAAGTTGTTTCAGAGGCAAGTTATATTTTGATGAAAGACTATGAAGACATTCTTTGGCGTGCGTGGCATGTACTAAGACCATGAACGTGAATTAGAAAGGAAAATAGGGCCATTTTTGATTCCATGTTGACTCATTTGAGATGCATTTGGGAGGGTTTTTGGAGACCTCCAAATTATACATAATTTGAGTGATGGCGAGACTATAAACCCCCGTTACACATCCATCTGTTTATAGGGTGGATGTAAGATACATGACATTAAAGCTAGCAGTGTGGGCTGTAGACAGAAAAACAGAATATTTATGAGGGGAAACGAGGGATATTATTAACTCTCTTGCAAATTGAAAGCTACATTTGGGCAACGAGAGGAGAGAGAAAGATGAGAGGAAAGAAGAAGAAAAATAAAGAGCATTCAGAGCATTTATAAATCGCTCTCTCCGTAGAGGGCGCTGGAGAAGGAGATGTAATCCAGGGCTCCAGGGGCCCCTTCAGGGCCGATGTACTTGGTCATGCGGCTGATGCAGTATTCGGCCTGCTCAGGTGGGAGTTCACGACGAAGCTCTTCCACAGTGATGTAGGGCTGAAGGATAAGTAAAGAAACTTTTACACCATCTCGCAGTGTTTTTGCATGCTATTTTGTATAGAAATTGAAACTAAAATGCAAATAAACAATGGGCATAGTTAATTTAGAATCCTCCCTGATGTGTTTAGAATGCTGTAAAGAGAAGCAACACGACTTGATCTCACCTTGTCGGAAGCCAGGATCTTGAAGGAGGCCATGACCTGTTCAGCAGTGTCGGTTTCAGCGGTCTCACGTGTCATGAAGTCGATGAAGGCCTGGAAGGTGACCACGCCCGTGTTGTTGGGGTCCACCAGGGTCATGATGCGGGCGAACTCCACCTCACCCTGACAGGACACCACCACAGGAAACAATGAGGTTCAAAATACACATTTACTTTTGTGCTGCTCAATTATTGGTGTTCAGCAAAGCATCTATTTAAGTCCTGGTAGGGGTGGGCAAAATATCACCTTACATTTTTCAGTGATTGAAAGGTTTTCTACAAAATCATATTCAACTAAAAAGAGAAAAGCCTTTAAAAATGACAGCAAAATAATGTTTAATTATAATTTGTTTTGACTTTTTAATTAGAATTTAACAAAATAAAGAAATATTCAAATGTATGATAGGCCTGCCTTTTTTAAGACATTTAATCAAATTATTTGCACTTATTATTATTATTATTATTCATAGATACATTTAAATTTGAATTATTATAGTTATTTTTTTACTGTCTTTTTACTTAGTTATTATAGTAGTAAAAATACATGATACAAAAAACATTTGAAAATGAAAAAAATCTTTTGAAGTAAGATTTTATGTTTAAAGAAATTAATACTTTTATTCAGCAAGGACAAGTTAATAATATTTTACAATATTACTGTTTTACTGTATTTTTGATCAAATAAATGCAGCCTTTGTGAGCTGAAGAGACTTCTTTCAGAAACATTTAAAAAACCTTACCGACCCCAAACTTTTGAATAATATGTGCATGTAGTTTGGTCAGGATAAAGAGTTTTTGTCACACTGTTTTTGCAATTTGTGAAGGGGTGTGGCTGTACGTGAGGGGGCGGAGCTTCCCTTTCACTCACCAGATCGTAACCCATAGAGATCAGACATGCGCGGAAATCGTCGGGGTCCATCATGCCGTTTCTCTTCTGCAAGTTAAAAACAACAATGAATCCACTTCTATAAGCTCAGATATGAATCGTGATGTGCGTCATTCTGTTCATCTCACTGACCCTGTCGAAGTGGTTGAAGGAGGCTCTGAACTCGTTGAGCTGCTCCTGGCTGATGCCCTTGGCATCGCGGGTCAGGATCTGGTTCTCCACCTCGTTGATGGTGCGAGCGATGGTGGTGAGCAGCTGCTCCCATCCCACACGGATGTGCTGTAGGAGGGAATGACGGAATGAGGGACTGTTCTGTGTTATATATTATGCTCTATTTAACTGTTTTATTTTTGGCGACTTTGTAAAGTGAACTTTGTACTATGAATGACGATATGGTTCTTCTGAATGAAGCCTATTGCTGCACCCGAAATCGCATACTGTCTGAGTAGGTGCTACAATTTCAATTTACTCTGCAACCATTAACAAAGTATGTTCTTTATAGTATGAGTGTGTGTAGTATAAATGATATTCAGACATACATTTGGCATGTTGCCGTTATCATGTGACCTACCAGCATCAGTTGCATCGCTTCACTGGCATTCATAAATCCTCTCCCGTGGTCTCATGGGATAGTAAATTGTCTATCATATGTGCACTTCAGAATCTCACCGGAAATACTAGGTCATCCGGGGACTTTTTGCTTACTGTTTTTTGAATACTATGTATTCGGACATACTGCTCCTTTGGCTTACTATTTTTTAAGCATTCTATAGTATATAGTATACAATTTCAGACGTACGTGTGTGTGTGTGTGTGTGTGTGTGTGTGTGTGTGTGTGTGTGTGTG
>RJVU01038599.1:2442832-2469163 GCA_003731715.1 Anabarilius grahami | reverse complement strand
CCTCCATGGTGTAGTTGGTGTGTTTGTTGTCAAAGATGAGGGCCTCCTGAATGAGCTGGTGATCTCCCTCCAGTTTGTCAATGTTGGATTTGTAGTTAATGATGTTCTGCTCATACTGCTTCAGATTATTCATCTGTTCCTCCAGAGAGCCGGCGATATCCACCGACACATGACCGATCTCCTAATAACAGTAACAGATAGAGAAAGAGAGAGCTAGTTAACAAATGTTTATTAGAAGAGGAAGAACAAAAATCTGTAAAGAAAAAATGAAACAACAAAGGGTATCATGTAGCTTCATAACCAATCTAAAAACTAAAATCTATTCATAATGTGAAGCAATTAAAATAAATGTGGTTATTTTATATTTTTATATTTATATTAATGTCACATTGACAAAATTTAAAAGCTATGACTGTGTTTCATATTAGAAGTAATAACACACAAAGCTTATTGCAATTTATAAGATGGGAGATATAGCATAGTTTTCTCTATAAAAAGACCTAAAATGGTGACCAGAGACTCATCTATGAATCTATGAATAAGTTCATTTATATTAGGGATGGGCGATTTCAGCCCTGGAGGGCCAAAGTACTGCAGAGTTTAGCTCCAAACCTGACAAAAACTCACCTGCCTGTAGCTTTTTAGAGCTGTGTTTCGAAATCGCCCCCTATAGCCTCATTCACTATTCCCTACAACACCCCACTAATATAGTCCACCTGAAGGAGTGACTGGCAGCTCCAGTAGTAATAAAAAGTAATGTAGTAATGAACTCTGTCATGGAAACTAGCATGTATAAACCTTCATTAAACAATGTAATAATCAATTAAAAACGAATTTATTCCTGTATGATATTACGCTGTAGCCACATTGGACCAGCGGTTTGGAAAAAGGATGGATGGATGATTCAGCTGCGGGCGCCTTCTTCTGACAAGATGCAGGAATTTATTTGGCACGTGACTCTCACAGTGCATTATGGGTATTCTCTAGCCATTGAGCATACATCAGTTGTACACTCATTTTTGCAGTGCATTATAGGATTGAATAAGCACACTCGATAACGTCTATAATGGTTCCGGACACCACTACAAATGGCTGTCCTCTCAAATAGTGCCCTATTTAAGGATATAGGGGTCGATTTTGGACTCAGACTAATAATCCTGAAGACATTGATTGGCTTTTTCAGGTGTGTTTGATTAGAGTTGAAGCTAAACTCTGCAGAACCTGGCCCTCCAGGATCGAAGTTGTCCAACCCTGATTTACATGCATTGGTTGAACGAATCAATACACTAAAGTAAATTACATTTTTGAGAGAGCGTGTTTGATTATTGCTGCAGTTCACGTTACTTTAGTTACTTCCCAACACTCATACCCTTGCCACTTCCTTAAATCTTGTTCTTTACACTCAACACCTCATAGTTTCCTGTTGAATAAGCCCACCTCCATTTTGGTCTGAATCCAGGGTCCGATGATGTTGGACTGAGCGGCAAATGAACGCCTCAGTCTCTCATTGGCCTGTTGCCTGGCAACCTCCTCCTGTAGCATCTGGTCTCGAAGGGGAACCAGCTGCTTCACCTACAGGGGGCGACAGATCAGAACCGTACAATGACATACAGTCTGTCCAGTATCTCACTGAATCAAGAAAATTACCAACCATGAGCTTTGAACTAGAACACTGTACTGCACATTGGCTCTGCATTAAAAACGATGCATGTGTATGTGTACTCTGTACTCACAGCATCCCATTTGTTGGTGATGTCCTGTGGGCTGAGGACCGTGTATGGATTGACTCCGACCAGTTTGATGCCGTAGGTCTGAGCGATCTTTGTGATCTCATTCTGGATGCCCATGATGGCCATGCGCTCCTTGTCGGCTTCTGGCAGGGTGGCCTTGAACTGATCATGAGCTGTGATCAGACTCTGAAAGACAAATGGGAGATTAAAAACATTAAAGGTGTACTTAAAATATGTTCTTCATTCAATATCCAGCAAATGTTTTACTTACAGTTGAGCATAAACAAAGACTTTAGATATACAAAGATGGTGCACTCCTATTACTATGAATGGGAGAAAGTGCAATGCACCTTATGGAGGAATAAGTCCCGCCTTCTAAATAAAAGAGCCAATCACCAATTGGTAAAGTCATCGCATCACTGTAGCTGCTTTTAGAAGCTTTGGTTGATATAAAAACAGTTATATATAAGTGTTCTGAGACACACACTTATAATTGCACATGTGCATTGGCTGGTCCATCTTGAAAACTGCATTATTTTTGTCCTGATTTGAGCAATTAGAAACAAAATTACGAGACAGTTGTTGTCAAATTTTTTATCTTGGTGAACAGCTTTGGAGAATTTGATGTTTCCCCATTCAGAGAGATAGGATATACTTGCATGACTGAAATAGCTGCCCGAGAGGCGTTTTAAAGATGGCCGCTGAGTGAAATGACCTATATGGGGGGGTATCATACACAGTTTCTGCCAATCTCATGTTAATCTTAAGTACCTATAGAGTAGTATAGCATCCTTCATATCGCCGAAAAGTCTTTAGCTTTATCATATTTATAAAAGATACATACGCTGTACCGAGTCTTTCTGAAAACAGCCGAGTGCCTGGAGGCATGTCGTGTGAGCGGAGATAGAGTGACGAGCTGTCACAAGCACGTGCAGCTTTTGCGTAGAGATCGGCTGCAAGCTATCAATGTTCAGCTAAACAAATATATTTAAACACACGCAATACACCATCGCGTTATCCATGGATAACTTTTGAATCACTATAATGAATATAGCGTATAGTGAATGATGAATAATGAATTTATGAATTCACTACGTTCGTGTTATTTACATTATATGCACTTAGGTGACTATTGCCAACAAAACAGAAATTTGAAGCAGTTTTGCTCACCACCTGTGGTTCTGACTCATGACCGGGATCATTATCACAGTGACCGCTCCATCTTTCAGTTTCAAACGATTTGTAAATCCAGTGTAGAACTGGGCCTTGTATATGAAACCATAAGCGCCGATCCTGAGGGCTCGAGCAGCCACGGAAAAACACGAGATATTCTCCATTCATTTTAACCAATAAAAACGTGATTGCAACTATCGGTTTCTATGGTTATTTTAATGACAAATATCGAGAGTACATGTAATGCGTGAGAACAAAACTCTCAGCTCCACTTAACGCTGGGTTCTTTGGGAAGCAAGGTTATCTTTCCCTCACAACCAAAAACATGCTTCTTTGGTGACATTGTTGATTTCGTGAAGTCCTGTGACCTGTTCAGTGCTGCCGACGCGCGTTGATGGGCGTGCTCTTGCTCTCTCTCTGGTCGAAGTGTGCGCGCGCGCTCTTCCGGTAGAAGTGCCCGTACAAGGAATTCCGCCCTCGTTTACGTCACTCAGGCCCATACTCGAAAAAAAAACCCCAGAAGTTCGTGAGGATTTGGAAGAGTATTTTTGGCACAGAAATACTCAGTCATACGTCCAACTCGTGTTTTGAAACTTTGGCCATGTTTAGCATGAGAATCCAACTCTTTAACAGTGTAAATAACTCAGAATGCACGAAATAGCATTATACCCCCCCTTTAAAGGGACTTTGGCATAAACATTGGTGCTTGTAGAGTGTTGCACAGCAACATTGGCTTGTGCTTTCATACTGACAGTGGATGTTTCTCAATTCTAAGAACATATAGAGGACTTGTGTTCTCATAGAGACCAGTCTCTACCTCGAAAGAAGTGTTTTCTGGGTTACTGTTAAGTATTTAATAACCACTATAAATAATAAAATGCCTATTGAGAATAGAAAGTTCTGTTTGTGTCCCCTTCATAAAAGCCTGTACTGCACAAGATGGTATTGATAAATAGGTTTGCAGTGCATTACAGTGTTTTCTGCTTCAGTTCAGCTCGTTGCATGTAATAAAAATAGATGCCGCAACAAAAGTTGACTTGCAGCTGCAATGCAAAGCTTATGTGCACAGTCAGTGTGAATACTACAGTGAATGTGGGCGCTGAAATAATGTTTTGATGAAAATGTTTTCATCAAAAAGTAAAAGCAATGACATTTTTATTCTGCTGAAGTAATTATGGCCAGAGATAAATATTATGGCATTATTTCATGCTGAATATTTTATTGCACTTGGATATGCATCACATTACAGAAGTTTAATGCATTGCAAACATCATCTTTAAACCTGCACCTCTATGCACAGTATTTTAAATCAATTTTGCATAAAACTTCCTGCTTCTAACCTGGATTTCCTCAATGCTGTGCACAATGAACATGTCCTGTAGATCCTCCATGGCTCCATCCATCCAGTTGTTGAAGGGCGCCGCCCTCTTGGCGAACTCCAGGTACAACTGATCAATTGTCTCCCAAAGTTTTTCTACACGCTGGAGGATGAAAGAAAACCATCTCCTCAGTAATTCGCAAAAAACTTTCACAAATCATTTCCTGATAAGTTTTTTACATATAATATGACTGGTATTCCAGTTGCGCCTTTACAATGGGAAGCTAATATTTGGCGCTTTGCACTGTTATAGAAGCGAGTTTGTTTCAAGTGTGTAAATTGTGTGTTCACCTCTAGAGCGTCCCTTCTCTTCTGGGTAAGGGTTCCCAAGTTGTCCCACTGGTCACAGATGCCCTGGCAACGGGCGTTCACTGTAGCTGCGTCATGATAGTCTAACTCACTAGTCAGAGAGAAAGACAAATCTGAGCACCTTTGAAAGCTGTATTGAGATCTTTGGATGAAACCTGTTGTTGTTTTAAATGTATAGTTTAATTATTGAACCTCATGAAAATGTCCAGGCCACATTTCACTCCAAAAACAAAACAAAAAAAAAGAGACAGAATTGTATTTTGCATGAAGTATATGAAGCTTGTTTTAGGACCATTAAAGGTACAATATGTAATATTTATGCATTAAAATATCCAAAAGCCACTAGCACAGTGCTGTATATTTTGACTTGTGTACTTACATTATTCCAAATGTTTCCAACAATGTTTAAATCCAGAGAAATTCGCAATTTTAACCAGTGTAATGTCCCTCCTCATTGCGTCGCCTGTCAATGGCGTCATGTCCACGTTATCCTCGGTTTCCACTTTTACTGCCGTAGAAACCATGGCCACACAGTGGGTCTCATGAAAAAATGCAGAAGTTGTAGTTGTAGCATCTAGCAAGCCACTCTGTTGTTGTTTCGCACAGTCGTCACGGACCACGATTATTCATTATCGTTTGCAGCAGGTTCTGTCGCCAAAGATAACTCCAAGAAGCGTAAACATATTGGTGAATCAAATGACCCAAGAAGCGTTTCGGACAAGAGGAGAAATAAAATGAGGATCAATATCGGTGTTGCATTTCCTAGCACTGTTTAACAAGTCTATGGCAGTGTAATTAATTAACACATTACAGTATGTGTTATACATAAATAGTTTAGTCAGCCTTTTTGCAAATGCTGTGGGTACGTTCAAATGTACTTTTAGAATGATTGTTTTGAACACGTAAAACTGTGCTGCGTTACCCCACTATTTAATTCGCAAGTGACTTAGCATTAAAGTAATTTAGCATTAAACATTATGTTGCTTGTGGCTAATACATTAGAATTAAATAAAATCATGTGATCAAACGTAACGGCTATAAAACTATTTCATTACCTTATACGTGAACATGACTTGTGAATCCCGTCGAATTGATTTCCATCTGCAGTAGAGGTGAAGCTGACAAATCCCATCATTCCCAGCTCCTTCACAGCGTCATCAAGCTACACCTTTGTTATTGTTTTGAATATGCGACCTCTAGCGGTGAAAATTACATACTGTGCCTTTAAGATGTTTTGGATTGTGAAATTAATGTCATTCAGTATTTTTTCATTCAAATCAGCATAAATGATTGGCAGTAGAACAAATACTACCATCATGTATATAATACTATACTATATATATACTATATTTAAATGATATATTTTAGTATATTATATAATGATTTTTTTGCATAATGGTAATGAGAATTAATTAGCATAGTGCTGTCAAATCGATTAATCGCATCTAACATAAAAGTTTGTTTATATAATATACATGTGTATATATTTTATGATATTTATATTTATACAACAGTTCTTTCTGGTTCTCGAATCTTTCTGGTTCTCTAAAACACCACTATGTCCAACGGCGTTCAGCACTCGGTTAGTGAGGTCTGATCGCGCTCTGACAGCGGAAGTGATGTCTGGCACTTATTGAAGAATAAAAGAATAAGCGCGAGACATCACTTTTGTTGTCAGAGCGCGATCAGACCTCACTAACCGAGTGCGGAATGCAGTTGGACATAGTGGTGTTTTAGAGGTAAAAAATTATATAAATACTGTTCGGTTTCTCGCACAAACCGATCGTTTCGTGTCTTAGGACATCGATGTGTCGTCACGAGCCGCAGGGTTTAATTTGGATTTGTCTATGCATGTTTTTTGACTCTTATAAATTGTGTTACCATTGACACGCATTATAAGACTGACAGACGGCAACGGTAGGAGTTAAAAATCATCATTTGTGTTTACTGAAGAAACAAAGTCACCTACATCTTGGATGCGCTGGGGGTAAGCAGATAAACATCAAATTTTCATTGTTGGGTGAACTATCCCTTTAAAAATATAATTTATTTGGGGTATATCAAACAGGCAATCTTTGGTCTTATTAATCTATTACTTGTTCTAGAGCAAAACGATTTGGGTTAAGGGTAATAATAAATGTAATAATATATATATATACACACACATATATTATGTAAACACAAACTTTTATGTTAGATGCAATTGGTCGCAATCAATCTATTTGACAGCACTATCATGAACATAATGGCATAATGTCTTCTTTGTCTTTATGCAAAATATAATATATTTTAACAGATAAAAAAACCAAACTCATTTCATTCTTTTGATTTTGGGGTGAAATATGACAGCCATTTTTCTGACAGGTTTTGTGAGATTCACCTATTAAAACTTTCTCTGTTTCTTACTTCAGCTCTTGAGCGATGGCTGCAATCTGCTCCACTCTGTCCTGGTGGGCGGCCAGGTCGCTCTCAAATGCCTCATGCTTTCTCATGAGCGCCCTAATCTCCATCAGAGAGGCTGTCTCATAGTCCTTCTGAGACAGCAGGTGCTCCTTTCCTGCAAACAGAGAATGTCAAATCAGCATTCTGAAATGCCTGAATGTGTATGTTTTGCTGTAAAGATGCAGTCACAATAGCGAAATTTTGCAGGCAAAAAAGTCTAGTGTCAATAGTGTAATGATGTATGAAGCACTGCAAACACTGAAGTCACTTTTAAACCAGTTGTTGGTCAATGTTGCGGACATGTGACCAACTGTGGATCCGTGTTCTCCGTGGATCGCTTTCTCCAGGTATCATAGATCTCCTAAATTTGCTTAACATTTAAACCCTTGTCTAAAATGAGCATGTGTACCTGTGGTCCAGGACTCATGCAAGGAGCATTTCTGCTTGAACTTCTCTGCCAGATGATCGAGTCTCTCCAGACGACGAATCTCGGTGAGGAGCCATTCCTCATAACCCTTTTCTACCTGCTCTAGACCTTTCCATGCATTAGCGATATCCTGCAAAAACACACAAATGCTTACTTAGTTTCAAATCGTACCTTGATCAATTAGTCAAATGGCAATCAATTCACTTGATTTGATTGGCCGATTTTCTAAGGAGTGGAAGTGGCTGTTCATAAAGTCAAATGCTAGTAGTTTTTAATCAGTTTGCTGGTTAAGAAGACTATGCTTTGGAGCAGCATGCAGAAGATACTTTTGAAAAGGGTCAGAATTGGGGCCAGAAGAAGAAACCTAACTTTTGCAATGGGTTTCGTGACTTACCGACACCATCTTCCCCTCGGAGGGCATAAATGCCGGGCGGTTGCTCAAGCGGAGTTTTGTCTGCAGGGTGTTGAAGTTGATCTCCAGCTGGCATTTCTCCTGAACACGTGGAGGCTTGTGGACGCGCCTGTAGTCCCGGAAGTCCTCCAGCTTCTGCTGCATGGCACGCATGGTCTGCTCTGCCACGCGGTTCTCCAGCCATGGGATGGTACGACGGATCCACTCCAACAACTAGAGAGAGATGGAGGAGGTTTAAACAGAGAATGATAGGCATTAGACAATGTTGGGAGGTTTAGAAGCAACGAGATTAGGCTCTTTTCCAAACCCTAGTGAGATGCCACCTAAATAGCTCCTGACGAGAAACAATGATCAGCATAAATATGCTGTCTTTAGAGACAAAAATTTACTTTTGTGTTTCTTTTCTTTGGAAATGATCTTTATTCTCAATGCTGATTCTCATTACTGTCATTTAGTATTTTTTCTTATCAGCATAAATTAGATGCAGTACAATAAATCTATGGAGCCCCTCAGTGGACATATAGTGATAAAAAAAATTAGGTTGGAGGAAAAATTGAATGCTTTTACACTCACCAGAGAAACTTTGCATTCATACACAAAACATTTGAACAAGAAAGATTTGCAAGCAAATGCAAAGTTTCTCAGGGAAACCCAAAACATTTTCAAGCGAACGCAAAAGCATTGAAGTGTAGTTTTTCGTGTCTGATATTTTTTATCAGCATAAACCCATAATTATGTTGCATTATGAGATATGGTGTTAGCCAAAATTTAAACATCATCAAGCTGACCATTAAAACTCATCTACTCACTAGTCGCTTTTACAGTTTTTAATCACATGCTTGCAAACTATTCTAACTCAACTTTGGAACTTTTGGAACACTCTACTGGAATCAGATGTGTACAGGTTTCAGAAACAGAGGCAGATATCCTCACCTCACTGGCCAGTTTCTCATACTCTTCCATCAGCCTTTCGTTCTCCTGGTTCACAGCCAGAACCTTACAGATTCTGTTAGCAGCCGTCTCGGCCTGAAGAGAGAGAGATGGGAGTACACCAGCAGCTCATTTAGTGGCATAACAAATTCAGTTTGGAGTTAATGCGCCTGTATCCAAGTCTCCTCACTTCATTTACTTTAATTTACATGTTCATTTACTCTGCGTTACGCTGGAGAGCGTCTAGAAGCTCAATGCTTTACTGAAATCAATTTCCCTCAATCATTTACACAAACTAATCCCAGTTTGTACATCTTACACTGTAATGATGACAGACATTAGTTTGAAAAATTGAATTTGAATGAAATATGATTTGATTTGTGATGACTTTTACCTGTTCGGCACCAGCAAAAGCATGGTAAAAGCAGGACACGTAGGTCATGATGGCTTTCTCATCAGGTTTAGGGGTGTTAACAATGTCTGAGGACAAAAGTGAGAGAATCAAGTTGAGTTCAAGTCTGCGGTCATCTTGGGCAACAGTTGTCTATGAAAAATCAACAATCTGTCAAGATTATATGTCAGTAACATTTTGAATCAGCAATAAAAAAAAAATTGTTTTTTTTTGTTTGTTTTTTTATACTCGCTAACATGTGGTGGAGCACCAGTGTCCAATTTCTATTATGTTTTACTTTATAAATAAACTAGTAAGTCTTTATTTAATCTTGAAAAGCTATAGACTATTAGAAAGTTCATGCCTTTAATATGAAATATGAACCGCTGACACATCCACTGAGAATAAAACTAACAGATTAAGCTAAAAAGATGTATTTTTCAGGCTGGTCCAGCTACTGCAAATGTGCTTAGAATAAACAGCTCTATAAAAGAGATGATCGGCTCTTTTAAATGCAAGGCTGGAGTTAGTTTTGTGTGTTACATGCATCTCCTTCTCATAATAATGTCTGAAGGTTGAATACAGTATGCCTATATAGAACAAAACAGGGTATCTGCAATTTTAAACTATACATGTTTTATTCAATGCGTATTTTATGTACCAATGTATCAATATGAATTAGAGGTCGGTCAATATTGGATTTTTCATATAATGAATGTGTTAAATAACGTTCTGTCTTTTGTTTCGTGTCATGATTCATGTTTTTCAATCCCCAAATTTAAGACCATTTAAGATATTTAAGACAAAATTTAGGTTTAAGTTCATAAAAATAGGTATGATCAGAGGTGTGTTGAGGTGCTCTTTCACTGACCTTCAGCATCAAGCATTTTTGGGATGTCCAGGTATTTCTCAGCCACCTCAAATGCAGTGTTCAGGTTTCCAATAGGATCGTCCTTCAGAGGAACAACAAAAATCAAATACTGACCCCCTGAAAAGTTATGCCATGATTCTGCTCTATTGCACTTTCCATGAACATGGTCAACAAAATTGACAACAAGACAATTTTGTGATTTGTAACATTAAAAAAACGTTTGAATGTTACAAATCACAAAATTGTCTTGTATTAATATCTGAAAATTCATTCACATTATTTATTATAAGCTGTTCAAGCAAAATGGACTGTAGAACAATCGTACACATTTATAAAGAGAAAGACTTCAATGTGGCTCATTCAGACAGATTTTAGTGTCAGAACTATCTGTTTTATAATTAATAATTTGAATCAAACATTTGAGCATTCAAGTCATCGCTTAAAAACAACTCAGATGTGGAACTTTAGACTCAAGTATGCACCGATCATGTTTTGTCATACCAGTTGCCCTTTTTTTTTGTTTGTTTTTTTTTACAAGCAAATTGGCCGATTCCAATACCGGTTGCCAATTTTTTTCTGATCTGTTGCCATTTGAAATAGGCAACCACTTAATTTAATCATGATCCAAGCAAAGACGCTACACACATGTAACATGAGCAGTTTGATTTAAATTAGATTGAATAATTAAAAAATTTAAAGCAAAAACAGAATGGTCTGACTTTAGATTTGTGAAATTATGCAACATAAGACACCTGCAAAAAGCAAGAACAGCAGACAGACTGAATGAAAACGCAAATTCATTCTCCAACAGTAGGTGGTGCTTATAGAACAGCAGCCATAAAGGGTTTCCTTGGTTGACTTCCTGTTTACAGACTTCATTATATTTCCACACAAACAACATTTTGGCAAATTATTGCAATGCAGTTGTGGGCAACTCTGGAATAGAGATTGGCCAAAATAAACCTAAAAACCAGGTGCAGATCGTACGCTTGGAGCAGAAACTGTCCAGTTCTGATTCATGGCCGGTCGACTGGTGCATCTCTAGACTCAAGGATAAACCTTTTGAGTTTAGAAATTACTTGAAACTCCCCCACAGAGAATAAATGTGAAATATTTAAAGGCAAACTGATCAAAAAAGAGCGAGTGACTGTCAGAAAACACAAAAGCAGCACCTTTCTGAGTTTAGAGTAGTCGATGAGGTCTGGTCTGTGTCTGTGGATGAGGGCGCACAGAGCAAGGCCGTCCTTCCAACTAACATGAGGAACAGCAGAGACAAAACATGAGAAAACCTGCCAATGCTGATGTTCCACTGAGAGAAGACGCTTTACAGTAAGCTTCCATTTGTTAACATTAGTTAACTACAGTAGTTAACATTAACTAATAATGAAAAATATCAATATTTACGAATATATTGTTAAAATCAAAAGTTGTATCTGTTAGCATCAATTGAGCTAACATGTACTAACAATGACCAGTGGTATTTTATTTTAACTTAATCTTTATTCATGTTAACAAAGATGAACAAACAACGTAACAAATGAATTGCTCATTGTTAGTTAATTTTGCTTAGTTAATGTTAACTAATGGGACCTTATTGTAAAATGTCCCCATTAAATAAATGTTTTTTTTAAATTAGTCATTTAAGTATTTATTTAGCATGAAAACTAATGCTTATCATAAGCTGAAAAAATAATTAATAATAAATGTGATGCCAGTAACAATGCAGGGTTATTATAGTTGACTAAAATCAAAACCATAAAAAAAAAAGTTTATCTGAAATAAAATATACAAAAAGTTAAGCTTATTTTATTTCAGCTACTGTAGTTGCCAAGGCAACATTTCTCATTTTCATTTAGTTTAACTTGATGGTTATTTGTAAGAAAAACAAAAATAAAATATTTTTCCATTATAAAATCCATATAGACCTATTTTTTTTTAAAAATCTAAAACTACAAAAAAATGTCAAAAACATAAAATAAAATACAAAAACATTAACTAAAATTAAAACTAAACCAGAAAATATAAAAATATTCAAAATATTAATAAAAACTATAGCAGTATCACAATGATACTAAAATAACACTCAAACAATGAAGCTAAATGTGATATTAATTATGATGTTTTTTTTTTACAATTGTTAATTTAATTTAACTTAAAGAAATGTTTTGTAATTGTTAATAAATAATAAAAACAGTAATCTGATCTTTTGCAGTTCAGGCCTATTAAACGTTATAGGTGATGACTTTCAAAAATTAACAAATATTTTCCATTTAATAGATATTAATAGATAGTACTGCTATATAAATTGGCAATATATTATTTGGTATCACATTTAAAAACACAATGACTACAATGTTGAACGTTTTGCAAACAAATGTGAGTTGAATTGTGTCAGTCATATCCAGAGGTTTCTGATAGAGCAAAGACAACATAAAGTAAACCCTCAGAGATATGATTGTGTCTGTCATACTGAGAGATGTTCAGTCACTCTCACCTGATGTGGAAGTTCTGTACGTTGACGTTCCTGTAGGGGGCGGTCTTCCTCTGACACCACAGTAGCAGACCCTCTTTAGCAGAAGTCTCTGTGGAGTCCCACACACACAGACACACACACACACACACAGAAAACCATTTGCATATTATGAACAAACTCTGCTGAAGTGATAATGAGTGTTGAATTAGTAACATGACCAGTCACGTTGTTTCGTGAATGTCTTTGTCACGATGCAAATGTGTTTTTGTACCCTCCACAGAAATGTCCTGGATAGCGAAACGGAGAATGATGGTCCAGATCATTCCAAGAGTCATTTTCACATTGCCATCAACAATCTCTGCAGAGCAAGAGACAGAATTTTGGTTAAATCTGGTTTTTAAAAAAACCTCTCCTTTTTTGTGAAGGTTTATATATATACATTTAGTATGAGGGCTATCAGTTTTAAATACTTAAAAGTAATCTAATTAACTGGCATTCTGATTAATAAAATTAATTAATCAAATACAGTACCTTTCAAAAGTTTGAGGGCCAGTAAGATTTTCTTTGAAAGACATACTTTACAAGGATGCACAAAACTGACAGTAAAGAAGAGACATTTATAATGTTGCAACAGATTTCTATTTCAAATAAACGCTGTTTCTTTGAACTTTTTGTTCATCAAAGAATCCTGAAAATAAATGTATCATGGTTTCCACAGAAATATAAAGCAGCACAACTGTTTTCAACATTGGTAATAATCAGAAATGTTTATTGAGAAGCAAATCAGCATATTAGAATGATTTCTGAAGGATCATGTGACACTGAAGACTGGAGTAATGATGCTGAAAATTCAGCTTTGATCACAGGAATAAATTACACAAACTATATCAAAATCTTACAGACCCCAAAACTTTTGAATGGTTGTGCACTTTCTGAGAAAAGACCCCATATGAAAATAATTTCTCGTTTCCAACAAGCGGTACAGGACAGTACACTCAAAAAAATATTTCAGGCTAAACATAAGTTTTATGTAATTGAATTACAGAGTTAATGAGATAATTAAGTGATTAATTGAGTGATGATTGAGCATTATTGAAGACACCTGATGATAACAAGCAGAATCACCAAAGGAGAAAATCACAATTTTTAAGCCACCATCGTGGAGATGAGGGTTTGCTTTAGTTGGGCTCTTGACCCTTGACTTTTTAATATTAGATTTTGTTTGGGCTGTTGTAACAGCTAGTCAAGCAAAGAGAAAAGATGATCAGGTGTTGGTTATGTTTTCACAATCATTATTTGTGTGATTTTTCAATCTCAGAGATAGATTTACATTATTGATTGCAGCAGCACTGGGATTCAATATAATCCAAAATTGTTCTGAATAAAAAAAATAAAATTCTTTGTTTTAGACACACACAAATCAAGAATCAGCCTGTGAATCTCAATGACGGTGACAAGCAACATATTCTGTTATAAATCTCTGATTATACCATTATTTGCTCCCAGAATGCACTGCAACATGCTTTTTGATGGTCACCACTGTTGAGATTCACGGGCTGATTCTTGATGTCTGTGTCTCTAAACGCAATAGCTCTCCTTTTTTTTTGATCAGAACTTTTGAGAGATTTTTCAGATTATATTGATAAAGTTGATTTTCTGCTGTAGAATCACAGTGCTGCTGTAATCAATAACGTAAATCTAACTCAGAGATTGGGCTCTAAATGAGTTCAGTGATTCAGATCAAATAATGATTGTGAAAACATAACCAACATCACCTGATCATCTTTTCTATTTGTTTGACTAGTTATTACAACAGCCCAAACAAAATCTAATATTAAAATGTCAAGGGTCAAGAGCCCAACTAAAGCAAACCCTCATCTCCACGATGGTGGCTTAAAAACTGTGATTTTCTCCTTTGGTGATTCTGCTTGTTATCATCAGGTGTCTTCAATAATGGTCAATCATCACTCAATTAATCACTTAATTATCTCATTAACTCTGACACCGCTTCAATGGTACTTTACCTCAGTAGTGCGCAAACACATGAACACTAAGCAGTGTTATATAGCCTGGGCATACTATTAGATAAGTCTTACCTATTTCATTTACATATGACTTACAAATATGAATCACATTAAGTTTATTAGTTTGTTTATGTAAAAACTATGTAATCCAAATGTATGGAAATTTTATATGTAATTCAATTACAGCCTGAAATATTTTTTTGAGTGTACAGTACAATACAATTCGGGATGGTAAACCCTGACCTGGCTTGCATTTCCACTGCCAACAGTACCATTACTTGATAGGCGTGGTGTATGCTAGAAAGTAGCGATCGACATCATTCTCGCGCAAAGAAGAATGTGACACAGTAAACAACAATGGTGGACATACAGCAGATCATGTTCTTGCTTCTCGGTATGTGGTTGTTTGTTTACTGCGTGCTGACATTGTGTTGCAACGGTATTGTGTTTCAACTGTATATTTAAAAAAATGGCGCCTCTTGTGTTGTCATTCCCTTTGTAGCACGCAAAGTGACAATTCTCTGTCAACTAATCAACGTTCTGCAGTAAGTCTAGCTCCACCCTTTAGGTACCGCTGTACTACTGTGCTAGATACCACAAAGGAAGGGTAACAAAAAAGTGGTACATTACAGGTTCGATATTTTGGTACCATTCACAACTGCCGACAATCGAAAACTTCTGACAATCGAAAAAAAAAAAAATTCTGTACTATACTGCACCATACCGCTGAGTGGAAACGAACCATAAATGAAGGGATTATATTATCAATATAATATTTGATTTATTTCTGTTTCACTGAACATAAGCAGCATGAACAAACTGCACTGAATTAACTCATAAAGTTGGCAGCTCTAGTTATAAAAGTCTTGATGGCAGACATATTGTACAAATACTATAAGATTCACACCTTCAGCTCCGATGGACACCAGTTTGACTCCTTTGCTACAGATGTAATCCAGAGCCTTGTTGACGTTGGCGATCTTGTGGAAACGCATCTTTCCTTTATCAGGCTTGGGAAGTCTCTCACCTGCCGAAAAAATCAGACCCGACCGATATCAGTTATCAATGTAAACAGATCATTATTTTGATGGTGAAATGCAACTTCTGCACCTCTAGTGGAACCAAACAGAATTGCAAAAATAATGACTGCTTCCAAATAGGTTTCCCAAACTCTACCACCCTATCTGTCTTTATTTTTTATTGTCAAAACGCTCAATATTTTGAAAGCACCACAGATTCACAGTTTTATACTCTTCAGAAAACCATTACACATTAAACTGGAATAGTAGACAGTATTTTAACATTTTAAAATGCACGCTTCACCTTTAAAGTCAAATGATATCCATTTTGATTACAATCAAAAATCCTTTTCAGAGTGAATAATTTACATTTATGCATTTGGCAGACGCTTTTATCCAAAGCGACTTACATTGCATTATACTATACATTTGTATTGGAGTATGTACAATCCCTGGGATCGAACCCATGACCTTGGCATTGCTAGTGCCATGCTCTAACCACTGAGCTAATGAACACAATGTTTTGCTTTGGAATTACGTGCCCTGATTAATCGCTCAATATAAAACCAGGAATATGCATAAAGAAAGTAAACTTGTTCAGACAGCAGGTGATTTGATCCATGACGTCACATCTGTGGTGAAAGACCATTTGAGTCTCTCACACACACACACTCAACTGTTCAGATTGTGCCGAATGTGCTGAAAACTAACCACGCATGTCGCTGTCTTTCCTAATGACTCCTCTAAGGATAAAATAAGTATGAGTCATGAGCTCCATTTATGCTCTTTAGCACTGTGTATTCATTGCACACTACTTAAGTCTGTAGTCACAAACTCCTTTTAAATATGACTGTACAAGATGACAGCTGATGAAGATGATGACGACACCACTGAGGCCTGTCTGTTTAGTGTGTGTGAATTTTACTGCAGCATATGATATCAGTATCTAATTCAGATTTGCTTTATTAGATAAGTATAATCAAGGTGTATCTTAAAAAATCTTGTTGTCATTACCTGAAATGACCTCGAGCAGCAGCATGAGTTTGAGGCCATTCCTGAAATCCTCTTCAATGTTCTCGATCTGAGTTCCCGCTTTACGCAGATGAGAGTTACACCACGCTGTGAACGTCTGAGAGAGGAAAAAAGAGAGATCATAAATTAATGTTTATCCTCAATAACAAAAAAGTGAAACTAGGTTTACTTAGCATGAGAAGTAAGTTTAAAACCCATCCGATTTAAACACATCTGTGATGAAAAAAAACTTTGTAAGAGTCTTAGAGGCCATTCACACACACTCTAAAAGATAATGTGTTGGCTCAA
Source organism: Anabarilius grahami (assembly GCA_003731715.1). NCBI lineage: Eukaryota > Metazoa > Chordata > Actinopteri > Cypriniformes > Xenocyprididae > Anabarilius > Anabarilius grahami. Next base: position 2,452,264 of record RJVU01038599.1, on the reverse strand, counting down.
CTAAAAACATTTTTTTCTAAAAAACTGTGGGATGTGAGATCCATCAGTTTTTTTGAGTTAATGACAACTTTAAGTGAATTTATGTTCAACCAACAAGCTACATTGAGTTAGGGGAACTTCATAATTTGTAGCATAAACACAAATGTTTAAGTTGATTACTCAAAAATATTAAGTCGCTCTAACTACCAGAGTTGTAGCCCTTAATCTGTTTCATTTCAAATCAACAGCTATCATAACACATGCTAACATAACTTATTTAACATGTATATTTAATGAACAAGTAAGATATTACTTGTCACTAAAAAAAAAAAAAAAAAAAACTTAATTTCAACATTTATTCTCCTTGTCCAGTCCTATGCAAAGCATGCTGGGAACTAGAAATCCACTGCATGATTTCCAAAGACAATTTCATTAAGTTACTGCAAACTAATTCTTTTTAAAAGCCAATTAACACAGAAATTTTAGTTTAAATTACAGACTATATTAAGTTAGTGTAATGATCAATATTATTATTTCAACAGAACTCTACAAAATAATGTTTAAAGGTCTGGTTTCACAGACTGGGCTTGGACTAAGCTAGGATTCTGCCTTAGTTAAATTAGGGCATTTAAATAAACGTGCCCTAGAAAAAATAATTATTGGTGTGCATCTTGAGACACACAAAATGGCACTGACATATTTTAAGATATGTCAGAGCAAGTTTCTCTCAGTTAAAAAAGCTCAAACATGCATTTTAGCAATCAATCATTTATTTAAGTTGTGGTTACAGGTCCCCTGAATTACTTTTTAGAGTGCAGAATGCATTTTTGAATTTCACTGCATTGCTTTTCCATTGTTTTTCTATGTAAATATGAGCTAGATGGACGTTTTCGATCTTTACATTTGGGTCTTGCGTCTTTTTTAGTGTGATGACTCGGCTTTCTATACTGTGGTGCTCAAGTTAAAAGAAGTTCAACTTTTAAAAAACTAGACCTTGCGCTTATTGTCATTCCATTGACCTGCATATCGCATTTACAGTGGAGCTACTGAAATGTATCGTGCCTCATGTAATCATTTGAGTGTTTCAACTGCAGAAAGATGTGAATAAAACTGCTTGTGAACAACATGTTACGTAAAGACATTCAATGACCACATATCATGTTAGTTAGCTAGAAAAATTAACTCTAGAGAAGCATTTTGCTAAATATATGCACTAAATTACATATTTATTATATTTTTTACAATTATATCATTAAAAGTATTGTAACATTATTATAAAAAACGCTTTATATTAATTGTATAAGAATGAGTTGTTAATTTTAACCTTTAATAATATCAGCTGACAAATTTCCCTGTATATTTACAGCATTTGTTGAGAGAGATTTGTTTCCTTGAGAAAAATTAACATGTAGGCCCCACAGTACCTGATCTTTAGCCAAATAAATCAATATAAAATCAAGTTCAGAATCAAATTGCAAGCTTATGAATCGGATCACAAGTTAACTTAAAAAAAACACCTTAAAATTAAAAAACAAAAATGAGTTCCACTATCCCACGCATCTTATCGGCACTTATGAATTATTTTGTAACCATTCTCTTCTTTAAGAATGTCAGACATTTTAATATGTTTTAAAAGTTTAATAATGAAAATGTGAGCAAAATCATCTGTTAAAACCCCTGGCTGTGATGTTTTAGTTTGCACATTACAGTGTTTCTGTAGTTTTCGAAAAAATCATTAGCTATATTTCAGCAATCTTATAAATATCATTCACTCTCAGTGTGTAAGATGCCAAGAAGAACTGTGTGCCAGTGATGTGGGTGTTACGGGGCAAAGCTGCTCGATGTAAATGAGTCTGTGTGTTTGTTTGTGCTGAGCAGCAGAATAATGTATGAAAGAGGGGGAGTGATGAACAACAGGACATGTAGGAGTTCCTGATGAGAGAGACGGATGGAGAGGTTGAAAGAGGGAAAGAGGAGGATGGAGGAGGTGTAATTAAATGTAGAGATGGAAGCCAGGGGTCTCTGTAGGGCTGAGTGGGTGGAGCGCCAACCGCACACAAACCAAATATAGACCGCAAAAAAGAGAGAATGAGACGAGGAGAAAAGAGGAATGACATGACAATGAGAAGAAAGGAGAAGACATGAGACAAGAACAGAGGGGAAAATGAGCAAAGAGAATGAGAGATGATATGTGATGAGAAGAAATGAGATAATAAAAACTGAGAAAAGATGAGAAGAGACAAGAGAATGAGACCAGAAGAAATGATAAGAGACAAATTGAGACAAGAACTGAAGGCAAAATGAGAGATGAGAAGAAATGAGATAATGAAAGTTTAGAGAGAAGAGACAAAATGAGACCATGAGAAGAGAAGATCAAAACAGAGGAGAAGATAACAGATAATGAAACTTGAGAAAGAAGAGATGAGAACAGAAAGGATAATGAAACGAGAAAGAAGAGAATAAGTTGAGAGAGAAGAGAAGATGAAAACAAAAGATAACGAATGTTAAGAAAGAAGAGATTATTAAAGTTTAGAGAGAAGAGAAGTGAGAAACTGAGAAGAGATGAAAACAGAAGAGAAGATAACAGACAATGCAACTTGAGAATCAAAGAGAATGAAAGTTGAGAGAAAAGAAGATGGTAAGAAGATGAAAACAGAAAAGATAAGGAATGTTGAGAAAGAAGAGATAAAGAAAGTTGAGAAGAGACAAGAGAATGGGAAATGAGACCAAAGGAGAATAAAAGCCGAGAAGGGATGAGACAAGAACATAAGGGGAAATTAGAGAAGAGAAGATTAATGGATTAGATGAAAACAAAAGAGATGATAAAAGAAAAGGTCATGAATGTTGAGAAAGAAGGGAATAAAGCTTAGAGAGAAGAAACAAGAGAATGAGAGATGAGACCAAATGAGAAGAAAAGAGAAGAGACAAGACAAGAACAGAAAGGAGAATGAAAGATGCGACCAGATGAGATGAGAAAATGGAAGTTGAGAAAGAAGAGAGATGAGAATGAGAGATGAGGCATGAAGAAATGAGAGATTAGAAAAGAAAAACTAACAAAAGGCAGATGGAGAGGTGAGAGGCAGATGCAGGAGCTGATGTGGAGAAAGACAAAAATAAAGGCTTGTCTTTGGTTCTTTGCACTTTAGGTTCACCAAAAGACCCTCTTCTAATCAAGAATCATTTCTTCCAAACAAGCCCTTGATGTCTCATTACAGGTTCTTCAGATCAGTGTTTCAGTTTTAGGTGGAACCAACAGGAGCTTTTTGGGAACCTTTAGAAGATACAAAATGGACGTACAGAGACACAACAAGGGAAATGGAAAGGTCGAAAAGAGGCAGAGCAGGAAGGGTGGAAGGAAGCACTGATGGAGGAGGGGTGACAAATGTCTAAATGTGGATGTGACAGGACACCCGAGACACAGCTGAGAGAGGGATTCCTGAGGAGCAAAGTAAGAGACACAACAGGAGCTTCAACTCCATAGGGCTCTTTTATCCCCCCAGAGAGCTTTCTGATACCAAATATATGTGAACACACCTCACAAACAGCCATATTGTCCAAATGCAAACAAAAAATGGTTGCCTAAAAATGAAAACAAAGACATAAACACTAATAAGCAGTCAATAATGCAATCCTGAGCCTTTAAATAACAGCCTTGGATGAACACAGCTGCCACTTCCACTCTGTTAAGTAAATTCATTTCCCGCCGTCCACCTGTTACCGAAATGAGTGTGTGGTTTGTGTGGAGGTCGATCTTTAAACGTGAGGTAATGCGCTATCAGCATGAGAGGAGATGTCTGTCTTCTCCAAACCCCACCGGGATGGCTGGGGAAGCCCTTTAATAGGTGACCTTTCAAACCAAATTATGACTGACCTCTAGGGTCAGAACTGTACTACTATTTTAGTTGGGTTGTGTTTAAAGAAAAACTATCGTATCTCCAACTCACATTGAGAATTAATAACTTAGTGTGAACACACTTTATATCGGGATTGCTGTAATTTGTTGCATCATATTGTGTCTGTTTTTTTGAGAATAAAATATTTCTCTATTATTTTTAAAAATATATATATTAACATTATATAGAAATAGTGTCAATGAAGCTGCAGTGAGCATAATGTAAATGGCTTTCTTGCTTTGTCTGGTTTTTAAAATGAGTAATTTTTTGAGTTATCAGCATTTTGTTCCACATTTAAATGCATCAATATATACAATCATAAAGCATGATCCGAATGTCAGGGTTTTAATGTAAAGTCTTACAGTCATTATCAAAAAATTAACTCTGACAGTTTAGAAAAAAGCTAAACAGGGTTCTTCCTAAAAACTGACTACATGTTTTTACAATATTTGAATCTTATTGACCAATCAAAATCAAGTATTCCAATAAGCCGTTCAGTAACTCATTAAAACCCAGTAAAATGAATGTGAAAGAGCACTGCTGTTCTGTAGGGCACTTGTTTATAGAGCTTAGTTGTGAGGTTTTAAATTGTTCACCTGTTCATCAAACTGCTCTTTTAAAATCTTTATAATGCGCTCATATGCCACATTGTGGTCAGTGTAAATACAGAACAACATATTCACAAAGTCTGTATGAATATAGTGGATAGGTCAAGCCAAACACACACACACTCACACACGCACACAAGGCAGGTATGCTGGTTTAATGTCTCTAGTGGGAAGGAATTATCACCTTACCAAAGCATGAATACAGACTTGGAAAAAGCTCCTGGTAATTGTGTGTAAATAAAGTAGGGCTGTATTAATAGCTTGTCATTTGTTTGGATGGCTGCCTTTCATTCTCCTGTCTGTTTCTCTCTTGATGGAGGTAATTGTCCGAGGAGGGAAAACAATGACAAGATCTCAAAACACGCCACAGGAGGCAATGCAACATTTCCCTCAGCCTGACCGCTGCTAACCTTTCACATACACAGCCACTGATTTCTGCCTTTTATTTTGCAGGCATCCATTGCATCAAACTGAGAGGAACAGTTTTCAATAAAGAACAAAAAACAAACAAGACAATCAAAAGTTCGTCAAGGACTAGAAGTTAAGGAATGCTAATATGACATAAAACTGAAAACATGATTCATCCATTTAGCAGACTTTACCATAATAAATGCCATTCTGCAGAATTTAGATGATTTTTCTCTACATTTTGCACAGATTTAAAACTAATTTCATTTGAGTTTTCTATTAGCATATTGCTAAGCCAACTGTGCAATCTATATATTAGAGCAAACAAATAGGCTATCGGATAAAATTATCAACTGTTTAATTACGTTAAACGTGATACACAAGGAATGAGTGGAATTTTTTAAAAAAAACAAGGATCTTTAAACACTTAGACACTTCTTTTAACTTGAGTGCCGCATTTTTAGAAAGCTATGAAACACTGCAATAAACATAAGACATAAGCGATGAAGACCCATTTACACCAAGAACAATAACTAAAAAGATAATTATAACAATAACTATATAAGCACACACTGCAGTTTTGTCATCCGCTTTGCAATCACGTGGTTCTGGTGACGCGCGAAATACCGTTGGAGGGCAAGCAGTGAAAATTAGAATGGATGAGATGGAGAAAAGTCCTTTCTGTGCTGATTTAGAAAGGTATAAACAGAAAATCACAACATATGTTGGACATGATCTTTATGTTATGAAGATGAGCGAATTTTCCACTGAATTGAAAGACTTTCCTGCCATCGAGGAGGTAGATAGAGAATGTAAAGCTGCCGTCACGCCGCGTTCAGTTCTAGTCTGGGTTTGTTTATATCGCGCTGCCTTTCTGCTAGAGAATTATAGGGCAGCATTTTTTATTTTCTGTCGCGATTGTGAAAAATGTCGCCATTGTAGGTCATTTATGCTGAATCGAGAATTGTAACAGGAGCTCACATCGTTCAAAGAAAAAACTGGATTGTGTAATACAATTGTTGCCTTTTATACATGTAAAAACACACTAAGGGAAGCAGGTTGAGGAGGTGACGGGAAGACGCTGTATATCAAATCTAATAATGTCACTGATTTAACCCACTCCCTATCACTCAATCAAATAATCCCATAGCTGAGTGTTTTTGAAAGTGTCCTTGTTAAACATTTATTTATTTGGACATTTTCTACCATATGATGGCTGAAGCAGCAGCGTGTGACACTGTTCTCATGGTAACCAGATCAACATTGTGAACGGAATACTACAAAACTGAAGTGAAAACACCAAATTATCATTCAATGGGATAATATAGCTTCTCTTCCCTTCAAACGATACCATGAAGAATGTGGACATTTAACCAAGTCAAAAGTATCCATATTCATTTCAGTATCAGCTGACTCAAAACGCTATTAAAGGCGACAACTTTTAAAGTTAAAAAACGATACAAGTTATAAAAAAACGGTATACGTTATGTAAACGATATAAACACCTTCTGGGTTCTCGATTTTATCGATTTGAGCAACCGTTAACGATGCAAAACTTACAATTTTGAGTTTTTCATAGGATTCCTATATAGAAAAATCACTCCCTGCCCTCCAGACTCATTTGCGCTGCTGCTCTGACGTCATGTGCAAACAACCAGTTACGAGATGACAACACATAACATTCTACTCAGAGCTGGTCATGTTATGCATTTCTGTGTCAACACTATCAACACCAAAATGAATCTGCAGCAGTCACGTGGTACAATTCAGAGCTCTCAGAAAATTATGAGTAAGTTGTAATTACGAGTTCTACGAGGACGTGAACGCTTTTTACAAGTTTACGGTAATAGAGTGCTACACTTTTTCAGAGGCGCTGGTTCCAGAAGTATTTTTTTTTTTCATTCGGTTTTCTCATTGGGATTTTAAAATAGTCTTTGTTAAACAGTTATAAGCCATGAACCAAGCCAAGCTATAAGGTACAATGTGAATCACAACACTACAAACTTTGATTTGAAGCAAAAAAAGTTTTTGAAAATTGGACAAAAATACAAAAGGTACAAGACTGTACTTCAGTGAGGGAAAGAACTACAATCCTATGAAGCACTGTGAACAGCAAAATCGAATTAAAAACGATGGAGAAATATAAAACTACTCATTTACAAAAGTTGATTATAAGTATAAAAATTATATGTTTTAAGTTTATTGCAAACCATGCATATATATATATATACAAATATTTCAGTATTTTGAGAGCTTAGAGAGATCAAATAGATTTGCAGTGGTTCATGGGAGTGTGCAGAGCTAAAGAGATCTTTCGGAGCGCATTGCTTTTTTCAACTCAATGATTGGTGTAATTTTCTCTACATCATCATGGGTAATGTAGTTTTTCTCCACAGTTAAACACGATTATTTTAAAGCTGAAATAAAGCGGACTGACGGCTTCAGTAGAAGCAAGTAGGTCTGTCTTTAAAGGTTTATCAGTTATCGTTCAAAATCAATTTCCTTATAGAGAAAATGAATGGAACTTTTACTTCCAGAACCAGACTGTTTCACTGTATTATGGCATGGTGGGAATGCACCAAATTGTTTGAGATTTTTAAAGGAGGATAGATTCTGATTGGCTTTTAATGTATTTATCATTCATAAGCTGGAAAAAATCATTCTGAAAGTGATTCCAGCTATATCAATCCTCTGTGCTGTTATTGTAATATTGTGGAATGAACTCTACTTTTCTTTTAAATTTAGAATGATTTTTAAAGCTCTATCTTTATCATTATCTTCCTGGATGTGAACAAGCCTTAACATGTTTACATAGAAAAACAATGCAAAAGCAACACAATGGATGCAGAAACACTTTCTGTGAGAACGGTCCCATAGCATCAGAAGCACAACTATGATGCCTTAATATACTCCCTTTGTAGGCAGCTCAAAAGGTTTTGGAAAAGAGCACTGATATCCCAAATATAACTGCAGAATTACTTACAATCTGAAGTATTGAAACAGCAGAGTCATGCAAATGAAGTGCTAATAATAAATGACATACATGCTCCACTAATGTTTCAACAGCAAGATTGAGGTTAAATACGTCTTTCTTGTGAGTTTCTACATGCATTCAGGATAACTACAATGTTGTTTACAAAGAAACCAAAGCCATCCAAAAACACTGATGTTCCTGATGTCTTATCAGTGTGTTCCTGGGACTCTGGGCTGAATTATGTTAATGGACATGGAAAATCTGAAATCATCTAAAAGGAATGACACGGCAGCAACACTTCAGTCACCCAACACACACACTCATGGCATCTCACATCTCAGATTTCGACATTTATCGACTGTGACAGCACTCATTAATGGGTTCACAGAAGTGTGACTGACGACCGCTGAGGATGCGATGTGAGAAAGACTGTGTGTGTGCGTTACTGAAAGAGTTTTCTTAACATAAGTTCTAACTACATGACTGAATCTTTCTCACATACCATGAGTTACTATGGCAACCTCATCTACTGCTGCTGACTACTTTTTCACTCCAAAATCTGCCTTTTCCTGCTTTTAAAAGTGTGATTACATCAGAAAAACTTATCCACAGTTAAAGCTCAGAAACAAAAAAATTTCATTTTCAAAATCACAAAGCACTACGTCTACAACAATGACTGTAAAATAAAATAAAAATCTATCTATCTGTCTATCCATCTATCTATCCGTCCGTCTCTCCATCCATCCGTCCATCCATCCATCCATCCATCCATCTGAAATATTTACCTGTATGTATTGTGTACATGTTATCTATCAAAATATATAACAATATATCTCCTACAAACAGCTGAAGGAGCATCACACTAAAACTGACTCCTCAGTAATTAGTTGGGCAGATGGACACACACACACACACACAGTTTCACTCCTGTAGAGACCACATTACAGCTTATTCTTAAAATATCACCCATCACATCACACATACCCTTACAAAAGCACTGTAGGGGTACCATGGTACATAATGATATAAGATGGCAATACTGTGGTACTGTATGATTAACCTATTCATATACCACAGACTCCACATGGTACTCCAATGGTACTTTAAACACCACCATGGTATTGCATGAAAGTATCCAAAAAAACCATAGTATTAACATATATAGTACCATTTTTGTAAGTGAAGCTAATGTTCATATGCACAAATCTATCAACACACATTTACAAACACACACACATACACACATAAAGCCATCATGAGGCCTATGTGCTCCCTCTGGTAGTTTATAGTTGTTGCCCTACATGGCCACAGCTTCTGGAATAGCAACTGCCATCTGATCTGACCACACAATCTCTCACTCGCTCCCTCGCTCTCTGAAACACTTTCTCTCTGTAAGAATAACACAGAAATAATAAATGACACTAATACACAATAGGACCTGAAACTCTTGAAAAATTAGGGTCAGAATAATTTTCTTTTTCAACAAATGATGAAAGTGTTTAACCTTTGAAATATGCAACCATGTTACCAAATTAAGAACAAGAGTTAAAAAAAAAAAAAAAAACTGAGA
>RJVU01038599.1:2428912-2442807 GCA_003731715.1 Anabarilius grahami | reverse complement strand
CATAAATATATATATATATTTTTAAAATATAAATTAAATTTAAAAAAACAAAATTACTTTTTGAGAGATTCTGTATGGTAAATGCAAACTGATTAGCCTATCTATTTCAGAAATAATGAAAAGTAACAATGATTTAGAAAATTGCATGCATAAATAAATAAATGCATAAATAACAGCATAAGTAATATTCTCCCTTTCAGCATGTTTGTATGTTTGCCTCTTCACTGTAAATAAATCCAGATATATGAGAGGCCGTTACATAACACAGCAGTATAAAACATTCACACTGCACAAAATCTCACAATACTGAGAATCTAAAACCTTCTTAAATATTTGGGTCAGTTGTTCTCAGGAAATTGTATTTAAAAAAAAAAAAATACTGACAAAGGTTATTTGAGAAACCTCAATTTTATCCGTGTAAAAATAGAATAATATTTTAGAAAAAAAGTGTGATTTTCCAATTTAGGAAAACATCATTAAAAAAAAATGTTTTTACATGGTAAAAGTCAAGTGTCTTGTAAATAATATTATTAGTAGTAATTCATGGGGAAGCATTATAAATTTCTTTGCAAATGTCGCCATAGTCTGAATCTGATCTGAAACTCAAAGTGTGCCAATGAATTTCAGCATCAAGAACGACTGTCATGTCCTTATGATATCTAACCCCTGACGAATAGATCAGCTCACGCTCAGAAGCAATGGAAACATTGTAACTCTACTCAGCTACAGAAGTAGAAGTGGCCCTCACAAAAATGACTGGCAGAAAGAAGCGACTTCACACCACAGATAACAGACGTCGACTTAATTTGATCAGCGATGACTTTTCTCACACAAATATAAGAGTTTGTTAGCAAATAAGGATCTTGACCAGACTTGTGTGAAGGATGTTTATAATTCACTTGGGCAATGAGTATATGTACTGTTTACATCTTGATGCATGTCAAAGATCATTTCAAGGTCAGAGTAATGTATATATAGAAATATCTACCCTCGAAACAGTATATTTTTCTTGGAGTTTTAGATATTTTACAGCTGTGTGATGCAGCTTAATTGTTCCCCAATTTTTTAATAAAATTCATTATCTTGATATATTTGCTCTGAAATTAGTTCAAATACTTCATTTCAGTCAGTGGAACTGTAATTTTCCACTAAATTTACATAAGGAAGAATGTACAAATAGATTTATTTATGTACCATTATAACAATGAGAATAAACATTCACTGGCAACATTTACAGCATTTACAACTTGTTTTTGTAGAGAAACATCTAACATTTTTAGAGGGCTACTTGAACTGAAATGTGTCTCTGTCGTCATTTTTGCTTATGAGATTAAACCAGAAATCTTGTTAAAATACGTCTGTCATAATGGTTTTGAGAGTCATTGCAAATTAATCTCGCTAACAGGTTAAGAGAGTTAAGAGGACAAAAGCTAATTAAGATCTTCTGATACTCAAAATATTGCTTAGTGTGATTTTACCTACAAAACATTAGCAAATATTCATATTTACCATATTATCCTGTTCTTAGCATAAAAAACAGAAACCAACCCAATTAAGTTGCCACAACATTAGCAAGGACATGCTAATGTGGCTAAAAATAACAGTGAAGTTGACAGTTTAGCAATAGCTTAGCTACAGCAGCAAAAACAAACTGTTGTCTTAAAACTTAGATTTAATTTAAATGTTTCACTATTTGTAATAACATTACTAGTTTTATATGATATGAGAGATTTCCCATATCCGTGTGTCCCTCTAGATGGCAGCACCACTAAGACCCTTTTCTCTGATTCCTTTTCTTGTAGATGCTGTTTAAGAGCAGCCATTAGGCTACCCTACCGGGCAGTGTGATGTCAGCTATTTAAAGCCAGATTCTGAGAGAATTTAAATACAGAATTTACTAGTCAACAGCAGAGCGACGCTTAGAAACAATTTGTCTATTTTCTGCTGCCTTTTGACAGATATCAGAGCATGTTGACAATCACTTTATTACTGGGGCTTCTGTATATGTGCGCTGGGGAGCTAGAACAGGTGCAGAACCCCCACCCTCACGCAACCCCCATATTCGTTTCATTGCAAAATGATGCACGTTCTATATTTACGCTGTGATATCAGCTCCTTATGCTGATCCTACATGCCTGAGGATGTTTTAAAGACCCTGTGCCATGGACTCGAGTCTGAAACCCATCTCATAGGCTGAAGCCTTTTTAAAGTTTTTCTTCACTGCAATGACATTAAGATTATTACCTTGTTTTTTTTTTTTAAAATAAGCTTCATGTAATCAGACTGGCATCATTTAATCAGCTCAAAAAAAAAAAAGAAGTGTCACATCCTCCAGGGGGCGCTAGTGGGCATGTTATCTCCACAAGAAATAAAATCTCAAACATTCGCTTAACTGAATGGAAAAAAGTGACAAGCTTCTAAACTAAAAAAAAAAAATTAAGCTGAGGGGCAGAAAAGAAGTATTGACACATGTAAAGTACATGGATTACGTCAGGTCTGAGGTGCTGGCTATGCTACACCACCATGTGCACCTTAAAAATGTGCGCTATTAAAAGTGACAATTGACACGGTGCCGTTTTTGAGAGCTATCGAATACAGAGGGAGCAACTGCACAGGCAAAGGAGCTCAGAAAAAACGGCTTTAAGAATGGAGGGAACGAAGGAGGAATACGGGAGATGGGGCGGCAAGGTTCAGGAGTATTTTTAGGGCATGTTTATTCACAGACTGAAATGAACCCTCCTTGCACTTCTCTTGCTCGCACACCATCTGTTGAAGTCTTTCAGCTTTGTCAGGTCTAGCCAACATCCTACAAGAGTTGGTGAGACGTCTTTGGAGAGTGCTTGCACATGCAACTGCTTTTCTAAATTATAAAGGTCTTTTCTTGCAAAAAAAATAAAAATAAGACAATAAAATATTCAAGACAGTTAAGATTAATGACAAAAATAAATAAAATAGACATCGCCAGTAGTGACCAGCATATTTATTTTTCTCCCACTATGAGAACAAGTAAAGCATTTGAAAATAAGGCAACTTGTGAATGCAAACTGTCTATTTCTGTCTTCACAAACGTATCCGAGCCTGACAACATTCTGTGGTTTGCAGAGATCAATCAGTGGTTCTTGGCTGACGTCACCTCAGACCGTGGCACGAGCTCCACTGACGGCTATTGAACGTCACCTGTCATTTCTGTCAGCCAGATGATCTTCAAAAACGTTGTCTTAACCTAACTTCTCTACAGAAAAGCCGGGGTAACTAAAGAGCAACGATTAAGGCACAGGTAGGTTTAAAAAGTGCGCGTTACGCGCGCTTTTCTGTGAGGTGATTTTACAACTCTCATAATTTAATGAACGTCTAGGACGGTGTCCATGTTCGTTGTTGCGATCATGAACACGGTTTTATAGAGTCATAATACATGAAGACAGAATAATATTAGCCAAAATCTGAATGAGGAGGGCGGGGATGAGGTAAGACAACACTAAGGAAAACTGCCAATTAAACCAACAGCTGTACAACATAACTCGCTTGTCAGATTGAATCGATAGTAAAAAATATGTTTTAAATCGTATGTAAGCGTTGTATAGTAAGTTCAGTACCACTGTTTTCTTCATGATTTACCATGGTAATCATAAATACCGCTGCAATACCAGTAACTACAGCTATTCTTACTATGGTAAAGGAAATACATAATGAAAACAGGATTTCCTTAAAGCAATTTAGTAAGCTTTCAGCATCTTCATTATTTTGTGACCATATTATAACAATTACTGTAGTGACTAGCATTTTAGCAAAAGCAATGGTTACCACAATAAATGTAGCCTATATAAGGTATAATAAATGCCATATACCATATGTAATACCATTTCATAATTTACATCAACATTACTACACTTATTGCTGCTATAAAATCCTACAAACGAAGTAAAAAAGTATTTTGTCATTTATTTTTTAATTATTTAAAAGATAACTAGTAACTATTGTATTTTGGTGGAACCTACGGTTACCATAGGAAAGTTATACAAAAGGTAAACACAACAAACAAAAATCTTCCCCCCAAAGTGACTTGATTCTGTTGCAGTGATTTTCAGAACATTGACATGAACATACCTTCCTCTGCTGTTTTTCCCAGGCAGGGTCCAGCAGAAGGTCCCTGTCCCAGTCATCCTCCTGAGTCATGTAGTCTTGCGTAGTAGTCATTGTGTAGGTGTTATACTGCACCTGTGTCTCAACAACAGTCGCCATCTTTTACACTTATCCCTCTAACCCCTAATATTAGAAGTTACGTGCCTGTGCTTTAGGTTAACTAAAAATCCTGTCCGTGCTTTAGAGGAGAACACCCGCTCAGTGTGTACTTGTATGACCGTGGAGGAAGAGGCCAGACTCCACTCGTCTGAGGTGCCTGTGTGGAGGTGCGAGCAGAACTTCTGCTGCCCAGTGCTCCTATCCTGGTCAAAAGTAGAACACGTGACTGCACCCCAATAAATAAGAGAACTAGTTGAGTGGGTGTCGGGTTATGCTACCTAAAAGGTGTGAGAGGCGGGACACACTGTACACTGGGACCAATTAATGGAGGCTCTTTTAGTGTAGGGCAGGGACAGACCTCATTCACGCCTACTTGTGCCCTCCACTTTACTAAGAACACCTGTTGTCTTTGGCAGTAGTCTATAAAATTACCCAAGCAGCAGTTCTGGGACCAGTTTAAAAACATCCAGCTAACTGCTATAGATTGAAAATAGATGCACAAGCAGTTCCCAGGCCTGTTTCCCCCTTAATAAAAAGTAATATCTGTACCTTTGCTGTACATAAATTACTACACACAGTTGACCTATCACATTTAGATCAAACAGAAACAAGTATGTAATAGGTTATTTTCTTATGTGTAAAAATTGTAAACTTTTTCTTTGATTGTTTTGCAAGCAATAATTTACTTCCTATAGAAGAAATCCTTCTTTAAAGTTATGACAAGAAAACGAGCACAACATAACATATACTGTCATAGTACTAGTTTATTGCAGTAAGCATGCGATGCCAATCAGTGATCATGCAGAAGCTGGTGTAGGAGAGTACATTTTACCGCAAGGTTTTTTGCAATATACACACAATAACAAATCATGCATATATTCATTAGGTGGTGATAAAAACATTACGACCAGCTCATATCTTATCACCTGTAATAGAAATGATTCTTGTTTCATACATGAGTTATAAAAATGAGTACTGGAGTTTCCTTTACACTCATTAGGGGTATCTTTATAAAGGGATTAAAAAAAGATCCCTAAAAAATAAAAAAGGAAAGAATGGAAAAACAAAAGAAAATACTGGGGCGGAGCTTTCTAAATATAAATAGGACACACCCCTTAGAAATTGTGTTATTGTACAGTTTGTGCAAGAAGGGTGACGATATCTAGGGAGGAAGTAGTCAGAGAGAGCATTCTGTTATCCATGGAAATTGTGGAGCATATACCATTTAGATTCAAAGAGATTTAAGCAGAAAGTGTATGTTGGAGAAGGTGAGGGATTCATTTGATATTACAGAACTGAGATCCTGAATGGAAGGTTCCTCTCAAACACCGCTGATATCTATCTGCCATAGACATCTGTTATCATTAACGTATGCCACAGACATCACAGAAATCTGTCAACCACAAATATCTGCATGTCAAAGACCTTCATACCACTGACATTGAGAGTACCATGGTTCCTCTGTCTCCGAATCTTATTTCAGGTAATGGACAGTTCCTCATCCTATAGAATATGATCTAAAATTTAGATAATCTAGTCCTTATTCCTTCATTTCTACAGGAAAAGGTAAATGGCCACTATGGACTTGCTTCCACTGACACACAAAACGCAATGCAGATGTATGTGACAATGCATGTGAAGATGCTAGATGTCTTGGCATGTTTTGGTATAGGAAAGAAAAATCACCACCTCATGTGGCTGTAAAATCAAGAACAACAGCACCTTCTAGTGAGATAAACCACACTTTACTATCATGCTCCCTCTGGAGGAAAGGTCCTGCAAGTAACCCTCAGGCAGCTTAGGTTCAGCAGTGTTTTTTTAGGACATTCCTCTACCAGGTATGTAATCTAAATTGTGCTACCTACTTACAGTACATTCAGCTATTTCAAACAAACATCATAATATCAGACTCTCATTTGAACAGGTAACACAATGTAGCTTTAAGATTACCATGTCTTTTAATCTGACAAAAAAAAAAAAATGGGTAAACCTTAACTATTTGGGATGACTGCCTACTGTCAATCTAGTAGGCAAAAGCAGAGATTTATTATAAGAATGATATGCTGGGTTTTGGCTCAGCAATTTATCACAGTCAAGCACTGCCCTCCAAGATAAGGGATGCCAGTGTCACTGAGTCCAAATGAGAGTCTTGCAACTAAAATATTGGCCAGTGCCTTGTGTCTAGTCAAAGAGCTTTTGGGGATGCCTTCAAGCAGTGGTTAACACTGAACAAACGTAACAATTAGCACTGGGGATGCGGCGAGGGCGGCGGTGAGTTGGGCGTTAACGGCGAGTAGACTCGAGGAAGCCTGGGGGGCAGGGGTTAAATCAAATAAACAAACTAAAAAGGCACATGGAATGGGGGCCACGTGAGGTCGACGATACTGGAGGAACTCTTGAGCAAGGTCCACATCTGCCAAGCCTACAAGTAGTTTGACTAGCAAGCACTCACCTTTGTCACAGACCTTTATCAGCCACCCCTGCTAACTTGTTTTAACCCTTATTTAAAGCAGTCTTTTATGCAGTAACAAATAATTTCATTCATTCAACCACTTTTAGACACACTATCACCACATTCTCTCCAAAGCTAAACCAACAGATCAATTATTAGAGCACCAAGCACCAACCCATTACCGAGACACACTAACCACAGAAGCAGTAAATGGTCACCCCCGCTGCCACCCCTTTTGGCAGTGACAGATAGTAGCATAACACTGGTGTTTAGAGAACCCCATTGGCTACAGCAATGTTGACGATAGGTGAGGAATCTACAAGAGGGTGGGGTGGTGGTGAGGAGAAATACAGCGGATACACGGTCAGGCGCAAACGCTATCAGGGAGGACGACAGGTTGAAAGGGGGCGAGGCGCAGTGCGTTTACCTGAATGGAGTCAGAGAGACCTTCCCGTTCATTGCGCGACGCTAACTTTCTTCCCCCCATACCAGCACTGCTTATGGTGTCCACAGTTCCGTAGGGACCTAGTTTAGTTGGAACAGTCACATCAGAAAGCGTTTGATTTTGGGGGGTGTAACAAGAAATAAAAAAGAAACATGCACAATGGAAGCAGATGCGAGCGAAGCCTTGTGGGAGATGTCTTGAATTTACATTTGCAGCCCCATCATGTAAAAATATCAGAAAAGGAATTGTAAAATGGGTTTACAGTGTGGGTGCCTCCTGACACTCACACATGAAAATGTTTTACAATATGCTTGCGTCATAAAAGCATAATCATCGTTGTACCACACTGTTAAAGAAACTGCATGGGTACTATGGGTGGTTAAAAAGTACCAAAAGCTTGGCTGAAGATTTTGCTGCTCCTGGGGAAGGGGTTTGGTATGGTGTGTGCAGCTGGGGGGTATAGAGTGGGGTTGCCCCCAGACTTACCCCATCCATAGTGACAGGGGTGAGATTGGGATCAGTCTCTAGTCCTTTAGCTTCTTTTCGGGGCTCCGATTCATACGAGTCTGGTCGTTTCACAAAGGAAAAACAATCATGAAACATCAAAAGACAAGAATAGCTAAAGCTCCAAGCAAAAGCTCTTGAGTTTCCTCTGTAAATGATCAGGCAGGCTCTTTATTTGAAGGCTTGTTATAGTCAGTAAAGATCGTGTACAGATCTTTAAGTCTTCTCTTCTGAGAAAACTTGCGGCAAAAATCAATTACTGTGATAGATACTACAGACATGAATGTCAATGCAAAATGTTTTCTAAGATCACATTCACACACTGGCATCCTTAGCACGAAGGTGCAAACAGGGGCATGGTAAACAAATGAAATACTGTCACTAAATGAGAGGCAGATGCAAAGAGAGATGGAGAGAGATGCAGTGAGGGACATCTATGGAGTTGCAGCAGCGAAATGAGCAGGAAGACTGAAAGAAACTGATAGGAATCTCCCAATTCATTTAATCCCAAATCACAGCACCACAGAAAATACAGCACTTTTGTGTAGCCTTAATCCAGTTTCACATTATAAGACTACAGATAAAAAAATAGCAAACTTGAATACAGTTCTCTACTAAGGCATAAGAATCATAGGCTACTTATGATTTTGGCTGTTTTTCTAGAAAAATGAGAATTTTGGCTATAAACAATCATTGTGAAAAAGCCACAAGAAAGAACATTGTATCTCTCTTATAGCTGTAAACAAAAGTTAAAAATTAAAAAGAGTATGACTCTTTAAAATGATACGTGAATCCCTTATCACTGTTTATAAAAACATGATAGCAATAATAAAAGACACTTACAAAAACAGATTCTACAATGCATCATGGCAGTTAAGTTGGCGAGCATAGAGACGCTCCCATAAGACAGATCCCAGCAAAAGCTGACTAGCTAAACCTTCCTCTGATTGGTTGCCCATACATCACCATATCTATGGAAGTAGCTACATTAAAGTTGGTGGGGAGAGAAGTCACAGTGTCTTTCAGCTTTCAGGATGGGTGGACAGGGATGGAAGGGTGGGGTTATAGGTCATCACTAAAGTTTCTCCCATCTGAGGTGTAAGGGATGCGTATGTATGTGCGTGAGGATCGAGGTCTCTTCCCTCCTGTTGTGTCAACCAATGGAAAGCATACACACTATACCAGTCCCAGAGAAAAACAAGAAACACACAAAGACGTGAAAAATACTTTCCAACCCTGGTCCTACACTTCACACACCTTTGGAGTAAACATACATTCAACGTATTTAAATGCATTGAAATCTAATATCTTAATAACAAAATTAATGTGTAAACTGTTAAAGTTCATATAACTATAATCAAGCAATATTTAAAAAGATCCAGTATTCATTCATAGACTACAAACACTTAAGAATATAAAAGTTAAAAAGCATCATGGCTAGTGCCTAATCTACCCCTCAAAACTAATTGGCTATAGATTGAAGGTTTCTTTAAACAGACAATGTGTTATATTGGTTAAGTGTGCAGGAATGAGAGCATGCGGTTTCCCTTTTCAGCCCTGACTACACTGGGTGTGTGTGAGATCAGAACCAAGGTTAGAGACTCCAGTCTATAGTTAAAACTGACACAGCCACCGTCTTCAACCCAAGCGCACACACGTCAAGCATACACCTGTGGTTTCTTTCTGACACACACACACACGCAGCACAAGGAAAGGAGAGGCAGAGAGGACGTGGAGCACACTATCGGAAGGGTGTTTCAGGGGTGTGTAGGGCGAGTTCGGGGCGGCGGAGGAGGGGCTCCTTGTGCGACGGCGGAATCGGCGGTGGCTCATACACGCGAGGTGTTGCCATGGCGATGGCAGCAGCGGCAGGCACGGGGGCGGCGGGCAGCACTGGCCTGAGGGAGTCGAGCGTTGCCACCTGCTGAGTGGGGACACCAGGCAGAGTCTGCAGTGCGGACATCGCTGCAAGGTGGTTGGGAGGTGGGTACGCATACTGGTACTGTGGATATTGCTGCAGCTGCTGGTACTGCTGGTAATATTCCGCATAGTATCTGGGACATAAACACATGCACATCCACGCAGACAGGAAAAGAGAGACAGAAATCACATAGACATGCATATACAAAAAAAATGTATAGACCATTAGACAGGTAGAGAAACACAAACACAGAAACACATTTACACGCATACACACACACACACACATAACCACCACTGTAAATCGGTACTAAAAAGCCAACATTTGGAAATTTACAAACTTTTGCTGTAATCATTTAGTACGTGTCTTTACCTGGCTATAGGGTCGTCCTCCTGTGCAGCGGCTTCCTCTCGACCTGCAGGTGTGGGCAACAAGGCTCTGCGCTTGGCCCTCTGGTACATAAATGGTTTCATAACAGGGTCTGGCAGTAGTGGGGCAGATCTTCTTAGTGGACTCCGGTCCCTCTCTCCAGACTTTGAGCTAGCCTGTTGCTGTTCAGCTAGCACTTGCTGTCCTTGTGCAAAGTAGTGCGCCCTTGCTGCCTCAAAGAAAGCTGCTGTGTCAGCTGCCCCCAGAGCCCCATAAGCTGGGGTAGCGCTGTAGAGAGCCGGTGCTACCGTATAAGCTGGGTTAACAGCAGTACCTGCCGGTACCTCCATGCTCGGCGCTGCAGCTAGGAACACTGGATTTGCTACAGCGGGTGTGTAAACCTGTGGACCATATGCAGCAGCGGCGGCTGCGGCGGCTGCGACTGCGCCACTTGTCATCTGCCCATAGAGAGCTGGGTTAACAGAGCCATACATTTGTGCGGCAGCTGCAGCAGCACTGTTGTTCAGTGCCTGACTGGCAACTGTCCCACCGTAGAGCTGATTGGCCACCGTTCCATACACTTGACTAGCTAGTGCTCCATAGACCGCTGGTGCCACCGCTGTTCCACCTTCCGCCCTTGCACCAGCAGCTGTAAGTCCAGTCAAAGCAGCATAGGTGGGGTCAAAAGTTGAGGTGTTGTAGACGGAATTGTGGACACTCTGTTGAACCTGCAGCGGAAGGCCGGCAGCTGCAGCAGCGGCAGCTGCTAACACGGCTGCTTGGCTCTGGTACTGCTCCAGGGTGGGCTTACCAGCTGGGCATTCACCTGCATAATGACCCTGTTTTCCGCAGCTCACACACGGGATTTTCCCAGTTGGAGCCTGCTTACTTGGCTGAACTTTGGACAGTTCCACGGATAGTGGTCGTCCTTTGAAAGAAGTCCCATGCAACGCCTCAATAGCCTGCAGCGCATCCTCCTTGTTCTCCATGTGTACAAAAGCATAACCTGCAGAAGAAAACAATCTTATTATTATGGGGTCCAGCTATTAAATGGTACAATAATGCAAAACCATGTGGTGCCCTGCATGAGCTCTAACACATATTTTAAGTCAAGTCACCTTTATTTTTTATAGCACTTTATACAATAAAAAATTATTCATAGTAGCTTCACAATAATAAACAGGAAAGAATAAGAATTAATGATACAAACTTCAAATATGAGACAAGTTCAAATTCTGCTTTAAAGTAGCTGTAGCAAAATAAGTGTCATTATTCAGCTCAGTGATGATTTATATCAGTTCAATAACTGTGTAAAGTTAATTCATTATGGAACAAGTTCAAATCAGCTATAAGCAGTTCTACTGAAAACAAGAGTGTTGTTATTCAGGTTGAGACAGTTCAATGTTGATTCAATTTAGTTCAATAACAGTGTTGATACTGTAAACTTCATCAGTTTTGGAAAAAGAATGATTCCGCTATAAAGCAGAAGACAAAAGTGTCATTATTCAGATTACCCACAAACACCACTTTAAATCAGTTGTAGCCAAACCAGCTCTGGAAGAGCTACCTTACTGCAGATTTCAGTTCCAACGTTGGTCCAACACACCTGCCTGTAATTTTGGAAGTTGGTTCAGGTGAATTTGATTAGGGTTGTTGCTAAACTCTGAAGGATGGTAGCTCTCCATGAGCAGGGTTGGCTACCCCTGCATTATGTTTTTGCAACTACTTGATACTCTCTTACCTTTCACCTTATCGCACTCCAAAACTTTCCCAAAGGTCTGAAACAGCTCCTGGAGGTCTTCTGTGGTGCACATACTACTCAGATTACCCACAAACACCTTCGTCGAGTGGAGTGGGCGTCCTCGGGACTCTTCGACCACGAGGTTACGACCTTTAAACTCTCGGCCATTGAGCTCCCGGATGGCACGTTCAGCAGCGCCCTCTCCTTGCAGGTGTACGAAGGCAAACTGCCTCAAAACGCTACAGCTAACAACCTGGCCGTACGACTCAAAGATGGCTGACAGTTCTTCTTGTGTGGTATCCAGGGCCAGATTCCCCACGAAAAGCTTAACCGTGTGGCCCTTATCCATTGTGCTGAAATGAGTGAAAGACAATTTTTCAATAATTGACATATCAGACAAGGACATAAAAACGTGTGTAAGTACAATTTGAAAAGTGAGGGGTAAGTATTCCCTTACAAAATGTGGCTGTACCATGGTACAATGATGGCATCAATATTAAATATTATTTCATCACAGTTATAGTAATCTGAAATAAATACCATGATGTTAGTGAATGACTATCGTACAGGGGTGTTTCATACAATACCAAGGTACTGCTATGGTAATGCCATGCTATTCAGACATGTCCCCAAAACAACAACAGTGTCGTTTTGTACGTTTTTGTTAGCATCATTTCCCATTATTTGGGGAAAGAAATGCACAGATTTATACAGGCTTGAAGAATAATAGTTACATAATGGTTTGTCCTTAGTGAAAACAACGTGTTAATTTGTTTGACGTGACAAACGAAAGTCCTAAGGTAAAGATGACACGGTGTTTTTCATAATATCTTAAATACATATCACGCTTAATTAAAAATTAGTCATCATAGCACATTAACAACGTAAATTATTCAGCACACGAAAAACAATGGAATATATCAAGGAAACATTTATTCAGCATAAATGAATTAGTTGCAGTCACAAAGCCACAGCAATCTGGTGACGCAGTGTAAACACGTTCACTTCCTCAATGTAACAGCTCACAGAACGAGCACACACACAAACATCACACATTAAAGGATAACTGAATTCTTTTATCACTTACAAATCTTATGAACCCATTTAAACGAACGCTCGGACGTATAAATGTGAGAAACGCTGACTCGCCGTTCTCTTTATAGCGCTCAGGCGTCAACTACACGAGTAGCGCGTGTCGAGTGATTTACTGAATGTAACATTTCTGACACCAGATGTTTACAAAACACTCCCGAATCTCTTCCGCCATTAACAACACAAACGTCCGCGATGCAGCGACATAGTTTTATATTTCCATTGTAAATGTGTGTGCATATTTACTATTCATTCTTTCCAAAAGAAATCTCTAGATGACTCATTTTGAGAGGATTTTTTGGGTGTCCCCGCGCCCCCCAAACCCTTTGCGTTTTACTCTAAATCACACCGAGGGCTCGGCTACATCATTTCATGTTTCATCGGTAATCGTTAACTATTGATCCTATATGATGAATTATGGAATTGCTTAAAACATAAACGCATATAGAGAGGAAAAAAAATCTTCCATCTTACCTAAGCGGTGCGGGGTTTCAAAATGGTCGGTCCACTTCCGTTCTTTAGAAACGCTCTCATTCTTCAGCAGTGAGGACTGAGCGCATGCTGATGCATTCACTTACACATACTGCGGTGTATCTCCATTGCTTGTACACTGTGCATAATTTTTGTGTTTTTCTAATGTTAAACAGGAATTTAACAAAACTTAGGTCAAAGCAAGCAGAGTCATTGCAAAAAAGTACTTTAAATGCACCATGGTACAATCACAGCATTTTTTAATCACAGATTTTTTATCTGCTTTCAGTAAAGTTTTGTTAACTTCTCTGAATCTGATATGTAATGTAAGCAACTCNTATAAGCAACTCTGGGATAGGTTTTTATTTTTTTTAATACATAGAACAATAAATTAATAATTTGGGCTTATTTGGTCAAAACCGATGCTTGTTTTTTTTATTGGTATCAAATTTATGTAAAAAAAAAAAAGCACTGTTGCAAAAAAGTACTTTAAATGCACCATGGTACAATCACAGCATTTTTTAATCAGATTTTTAGCTGCTTTCAGTAAAGTTTTAACTTCTCTGAATCTGATATGTAATGTAAGCAACTCTTATTTTGGTCAAAACCGAAGCTTGTTTATTTTATTGCTATCAAATATATGTAAAAAAAAAAAAAAAAA
>RJVU01038599.1:2393249-2403693 GCA_003731715.1 Anabarilius grahami | reverse complement strand
ATATATATATATATATATATATATTCATGATTTATCACATTTTTTCTTTTGTCAAATCAACTTCAATATTAATGTGGTTTAGATAACATAATATTTAGATTTCCCATTGATTAAACCAATCGCCTTCATTGTATTAACTAAAAAATTTTATTTCAATGAACTCAAAATTTTAAGGCAAACAAGTAACTTATTTTTTAAGTTAAACCAACAATTCGTTTTTACAGTGTTTCTGACCAAAAGTGAAATGAATAAGCCTCAGGCTGAAGGAAATACAAACTCACATCTGTACAGTAGAGGGTACAGGTTACATAACTCGTGTTACTTGTAATGCGTTGCTTTCATCACTGGTAATGATTCAATGACAGCACTAAAAACAGTGAAATTACAGTGTTTTTGGGGGGTAGGGGAGGGGATATGGTAGAATAATAATAACAATTTTATTGTAACATCTACTTAAGCACTTTGAATTTACCATATAGTCCACTACCACAGTATAACTTCATTAGTTCACCATCACGGTATTGACTGCTTCAAGGTACCACCATGTAAGGGAGGCCTACTACTTCCACATCAGCTTCAAACGCACAATCAGCTTCCTGTTTAAGACTGAAAACAGAACACATCTGAGAAGAGCCTCAACACAGACACAATCCTCACACGAAAACGTGCTCAAACTGCATTTCCGACGCACCCCGTCGTCACGCTCAGCGTGCCGTTCTCAGACTGGTCAGAGTGTCACTTTGTTGTGGTGGTATTACTACATGCAGGTGTGAGGTGTTTACCTCATTTTCTGATCAATGGAGCTTTCTGGAAACACTCAGGATTCACTCATTTATCAGAAGGTAGAGCATGGGATATGCAATACATAGCGTACTGCAGCTAATGTAGTATATAGTATGAATGGACATATTCATTTCCCCTTGATGGATATAAGATGAACAAATTTTTCACAAAAAAAACAAAAAAATAATTGGGGACTGCATTTTGAAGACCCCTAAATGTAATTTGCTCAAGTGTGCAGTTTACAACCAGAGCACACCGTACACAATTCAAAGTTTTTAGTCATGTGACTGCCACATAGACCTGAAGGGCAAAACATCCGTAGAACTGCAGCACAGGCCTGTCAATCTTCTATCCATATACAGCACTTGTGGTATTTCAATCACTAAAACAAGATCAAAACTGATAATTCTTTTTTTTTAATGGAATATTGCATAACTCTTTCCCCGTCAGCCAGCTCCAGCATTTTCACAAAACTTTCATGGCCCCCAGAATATTTTGCTGTATGAATATCTGAACATATCAAAAGAAAGAACAGAGCCTCTGCTTAAATTTTTTTTAATAAAAATAGCTTCATGCTGCATTCTTTTTTTTTAATCAACACTTGAATGTGGGTGTGTTTCAATAAAAAAGCAACATTTTGAACAAAAAGCTGAGAAAAATCACGTTTTTGACAAAGACTACGTCCAGGTCGGATTCAGAACGATGATCAAAACACAGATGAAGTAGATCAAGTCCATCAACACCCCCGAAGCTTTACAGTCCTGTACCTGGGTCGATGTTGATTTATGCTGTTTTATCTTTGTTGATCATGTTATTTTACATGTGCATAAGCAATGCTTTTATCGATTGTTTCTGCTGCTTCTTTGCCTGTGTTTTGATCCGGAAATTCTGTACTCTTTCAGAAGACCCCTACCCAATAACAGTGAATACATGGATTGCAGGAAAATTGTCAACGGCGGGGAAGCATTGTGTTAAAAACGACGGGAAAGGGTGGATTCTTGAATCCACTGCGGCTTCAATATGTATCCATTTGAGTGGTTGGTAATCAAGTTGTTAATCAATATTTATCCTAAATATTAAATGATTTAAATGACTTCTTCAAGCTTATGAGATT
Organism: Anabarilius grahami; assembly: GCA_003731715.1. Taxonomy (NCBI): domain Eukaryota; kingdom Metazoa; phylum Chordata; class Actinopteri; order Cypriniformes; family Xenocyprididae; genus Anabarilius; species Anabarilius grahami. Next base: position 2,401,796 of record RJVU01038599.1, on the reverse strand, counting down.
TAAGTAGTTCTAGAATTACATGTTTTCTCACTGGAACGTGATCTCTCCTTGTTTTTGAGAGAAGCACCCAACACATGTCAAAACATATTTACTCTTCTAGCTGACCATGACAGCCTAGGTTACTGGGGTCACTCAGATCTGTGTCCTACGTGACCAATTCACAGTTAAAGAATTTACTTTACTTTTCATCTTCAATCACTAGAGAATAATGAGAATAATTTCTCTCTTACTGAGAAAAAATCTTATCAATATGATTTGGGAAAGTTTCCTGATCAGAGCTAGAGCTCAACAAACTCCAACCTTGAAGAAGCAGTGTATCCGTGTGTAAGCATCAGTATCCTTTGTTACAGGCCCTGACTTCTGTGAGCTGAGCAACTGGCACTCATGGAAGACAAACTGAAGCCTAGAGACGCTAATATAAGTGACCAGGACCCCTGTTGTCATCCGGATAATGAATAGAGATATGCTTCGAACTATGTCCATATGTCGAGATTTTCCAAGTTCATCTATGTCTTAACCAATCAGAATCATTCAACCTGAAGTAATGACGTAGTCTAGTGACCTGTGTTAGAGTATAATTGCTGCTGTATTGAGTGTGTATGCAGAGAGGCCTACAAACTCTTTGCTGAGTGTTGAAGCTGACTTCTGCTGATGAAACTGCAAATTATTCTTCAGTAAAATTATACATTGATTGCCTCTCTGACTCCTGGTCTTCATTCATCATCACTCAATGGCGGGTTATCAGTTTATCAAAATCCCCTCCCTCTAGCAGCGAAATCTCTTCTCTGACAGTGATGTAAAAAAAGATTACATTCAACACACACCTTATTGATGATGAGCCCAGAATATGGACCCAATGCACTAAATTGCACATTAAGCATTTTCTTTATTATGGTTTTCCAAGAGAAACACAAAACATGAAACTTTGCGCGTTGCGTTGATTTTCTGGATTCATGTTCTTGCTTGTACATAATATGTTTTAAATAACGAAGGTGTAAACTGAATTTGGTCCTCCACTAGAACTGTCTTAAAGGATTAGATTAGCCCAAGCTTTACTCACCCTCAAGCCATCCTAGGTGTATATGACTTTCTTCTTTCTGATGAACACAATCGAAGATATTTTAATAAATATCCTGACGCATTCAAGCGTCTTTATAATGGCAGTGAACAGGGGTCACTAGTATGAGCTGAAGAAAGTGCTTCCGTCTACATCCATCCTCATAAACATATTCCACACGGCTCTGGGGGGTTAATAAAGGCCTTCTGAAGTGAAGCGATGCGTTTGTGTAAAAAAAAAAAAAAAAAACATATTTAACAAGTTATGAAGTAAAATATGTAGCTTTCGCCAGACTGCCTTCCGTATTAAAGTTACGAAGAAAGTGTAAACTGGCGTCATGTCAGTTACACTTTTTTTCTGTAAGTTGAATAGGGAAGGCATAGGACATAGTGTAAGCTTTTTGAACAGTGACAGTTTTACACTTTCTCCGTACGTTGAATACGGAAGGCGGTCTGGCAGAAACTAGATATTTTACTTCATAACTTGTTAAATATGGATCTTTGTTTTTACACAAATGCATCGTTTTGCTTTAGAAGGACTTTATTAACCCCCCTGTGTGGAGTACACATTTATGATGGATGGATGTAGACGGAAGCACTTTCTTCAGCTACATGTGACCCCTGTTCACTGCCATTATAAAGCTTGGATGCGTCAGGATATTTATTAATATTTCTCTGATTGTGTTCATCAGAAAGAAGAAAGTCATATACACCTAGGATGGCTTGAGGGTGAGTAAAGCTTAGGCTAATTTTAACTTGAAAGTGAACTAATCCTTTAATGCATTAAGCCACATAAAGCATTTTCTTTATAATGGTTTTCCATTAGCGAATGTTTAACATGCAATTTTCCAATTAATACGCAAATAACCAAAACCTCTAGCCATATATAAACCTAATTTTATTTATTCACCCTAGATTGTGATTGGACTTAAGTTTAGAAACCATATAAACAATATGAAAAAGAACAATATAAAAAATATGTTTTTTTATAACATATTTTTTCAAAATTGGTGATTTTCGTTTTTTTGCAGAATCTGTTAGTTGAGATCACGAAGAAGCCTCTCCGTGTTTGAGATAGCGGTATTGGTATATTTAAAAGCGTACATTTTAAGTTAGATTCTAGGGGCGTGTCATTGTCTGTGTGTATTCATACTGGATAGGCCGGCTTTTGTTTCTTTTGTTATTGCCGCCGCCCTCCAAAGGAAGTGTGGCTACTTATTTATGCAGCGCTCTGGCCGGCTCTAGCTGATATCAAAATTCAATGAAGATGGACGCCGCAAAGAATATCGCAGACGAGCTGAACCGTGGCCTTTACACCGAAAATGTTTTAAAGTACAACATACGGCTGGATACAAACCAGGTCTAACCACTAACTGAGGTCTAAACCAGGACTATACGGTTATCACAGAATCCTGTTCTAGTCCTAATGCCAAAAAAGATAAATTACTGACATTTACAATGCACATTATCCTTTATTATTAATAGTATGCGGTCCGATTTTTGCCGTTGCGTCTGTCGTTGCTATGCAACCATGCAGCTTTACAGGGGGTATGGCTTATCTAAATGAGATGTAAATGAGCCCTTTTGTCACTCCCAGCAGGTGAGAACAGGCGAGAACTGCAAAATTAGAGGTCATTTTCTGCCCTTTGAGCTTTTTTGAGTGCCTACCTTCAAATGGCCACAACTTCTCCAAATATTATCAGATTTCCCTGTGTTACACATCGTTGAAAAGCTTTGAGACTACACTTTCAGAATCTGCGAATAACTCAAAATGCCCCAGAACCGACTTGTGTCCCTACTTTCCGTGACACCGGTTTCAACTAAAAAACGTATAACTTTTTATGCAGTTTGGCCATTCATCTACACAACAACTGTGTTTTTGGTGGTCTGAAAATTCAAATTTTTGAAATCAGGACTCAAAGTGCTTCTTTTTTTTTTTTTTAAACGATACCATTATTGTCTCCATGTAAACTACAAAAACGTGAATTTGTGAAAACGGTGACGTCATGCACATGCGTATTAATTGTTTAGTCTTTAGGTGCATGTTTCTTTACAAAGTGACATCGCCAACTACTGGCCTGGCATGAATAATACAGCGATTTTAGCTGTTTTCATGGATCCGTTTGAACGGGGATCATTTTGACAACGTTGTCGTCTATACGAGGAAAACACAAAAGAAAATAATTTCCGTTTTAAGTACATCATTGTCATGTAAACGTACCCTCAGTGTACTGCTAACATTTATTGTTGCATATGATTCCACAAAGAATTTATAGAAAAAATTAACTACTGTGAAGTATGCAGTGAGCATTATACGTGTATATGAGTATGTATCTAATGTGTGTGAATGGCGTTATACAAGATCGGTTAGCGTTCATGTGTTTGTACGTTGTGTGTGTATATGGGAGGTCATTCCATAAAAAAGGTCAGTGTGTGTGTGTGTGTGTGATGATCCTGTCCCACTGCAGTGGAAACTGCACCATAAGAAGGTCAAACAGAGAAAAGGTGTGTGTGCATGTGTGTGTGTGTGCGTGTGTGTTAGGGGAAGAGTCTGTGGTTGGAAAGTTACATGCAGATACTGTGAACCGCAGCGGACAAACAGAGAGGCAGCCGGAGGGGGAGAGATGCTGAAGGAGGGCTGAGATACTGTGTGTGTTTGTTGTGTGAATGTTTGAGTAGCACCTAATTCTGTGGTGTCTTCACACACACTCTCTTTAACTTCCCCTTCTTTCATGAATCTTTCTTGAACACACAAGTGAGAATTCTTCAAACTCTTTTTATAGTTAAAAAATTACCATACATTACTCTGCATAGGAACAGCCTGGCAAAATGTGTATATGAAAATGGTAATAGTGTTAGATTCTCAAAAAACCCATACAGACATATAACATCTATAGATTGTGATAATGATAGTTCATTTGCTTCCCCTCACCCGTCGAAGGTAAAATAAGACTGCATATAAGTGTTTTAGGAACCAATCATTGTTCAAACCACTAACAAAGCAATGAAAATGTTTTGCGGGTACTAAAGGCAGAAGATACTAAAGGCAATTGGCAGAACAAGTTGTGCTAATGTTCCTCTTTAAAGTTGAAAGGCTGAAGGATATGAAAAGATACTTTTGTTGTTGGAGAGAGATAGAGAGAGAGAGAGAGAGAGAGAGAGAGAGAGAGGCAAAAGTCCAGTCGGCTGTGTCACAATGGTTTGTATGGATGGCATGTGTGCACTTGACCTTTTGACTGTGGAAAGCAGCCATCACTAAAGTCATTGTCAGTAATGTGTTTTTATTAGTGTGGGTGTTTGACTGACACTGCATGAATGCAGAACATTGTACGGGAATAGTTTAACTAAAATAAAAATTCTGTCATCAATTATTTATGACGTCTACCTTAGTTAATGTTCTTATTTGCATATTTGTGTCAATATCACTGATTGGACGAACCCTGCACACGACTTCTTTACATAAAGGCTGTATCATTGCGCATCATCATATCCTATATTGGCCATTCTACAGAATTGGGGCAAACTGCTGTCCCAAAACCAAAATACACATTTAAAAAGCATTTAAATATTCAAATTTTAGATGTTTACTAAGATCCTTCTATTATCTATTGAATCCCACAATATTATTTAAAATATCAGTAAGCTTAATATATATAAAATCATAATTTATTGGATACTTTCAATTGGGAAGTGGCTGTCCCCAACCCTAACCCCTACATTTCAAGTTATATATATATATATATACATATACAAATTTTTTTTTTTTTTAAACAACAATGGAACTTGATGTAACAAAATGTGTCACGCATTTTCATGTCACTAACGAAACAGTATTTCTTTTAGTCCATTGACTTAGATTGATTTTAACCACACTTCTACATTTTTGTTCAGGAAATATTCCTGTGTCCCTCCCTCTCATAGCCTCTCTTTCATAGTAGATAGGTACCATCATTTTGAGTTAAACGTGTTCAAAATTCTGAAAATCTGTGTAACTTTAAGGAATGTCACTACCAAACACCTTTTTTCTGCAATTAAGCAAACTTTTTTTGGGTGATATTGGGTGAACTAAATTTAGTTTATATGTGTGTACAACTGTTCAGAACAGTGCTAGCTAACCATGTGCTGATTAGCATCTTTGAGCTAATTGTTTTTTGAGTGTTATTTGATAAAATTGAGTTTGTTTTCTGTGTACTTTTAAGAACTGTGTTACTAGGTAACCATGCGCTGATTAGCATCTTTGAGCTAGGCTCAAAAATATCTAAAATTGTCATTACCGAAACAGTCACGACCTAAAGAACGTCATCATTGTTTTGGTAGTGACAAAAGGAACACATAATAATTTATTTGGGGAAATAAACAAAATTTTAGTACAGTTATGCAAATCATTAGTATTTTAATATGTTTTAGTAGTGTTGTAGTATGTGTGTTAAAATTCTGTATTGTGATGTGGTAACTACCAACACATTACTGTCACAACCGAAAATGTGCAGTCACGACCGAGACATGGGATTTGTCAAAAATAAAGTATATTGAATTATCAACTAAGATGTTATGATAGTGTTTGTTTCGATGTATATTCAAACTAATAAATCCTTAACTTTGAAATCAGTATGATTAACTTTATGCCTTTTACAAAGAAGATTGGATTCAAAATAAAACAATATTCTCATATATTACACTTGAAAAAATTTTAAAATTGTAATTGTTATTGATTTACCTGTGAAAACGTTTTTTAAAAATATCAAAAACTATATTTAAGAGGTAGATGTAAACAAAATGCTTATAGGTCAATATAGCCCTTCTTATTAAATTATTTATTATTATGTTTTGGTAGTGACAAATTTTGGGAGAGGAAAAATATTCCAAAACTTTCTGAAAATACAATATGAGAATTAACTGCACAATTACTAGAAATGTATATCTTGGATATTATACAGTTTGCATACATACAAAATTTGTGGAAAAATTAATTTTTTTCAAGAAGTTTCCAACTCTGACTTTGCACCAATTCTGTAGAATGGCCCATATATTGCTGACTGTACTATCAAGTTTATCCTAACTTTTCAGACTGTAAAGATAAGAATGAAACGGTCTCTTCTTCATAGTTGTTGCATTCTCTTACCATTCCACATTTTTCCCCTCAAATGCTGAAACTACTGTTTATACAACGTGCTGTGTTTCTGGTATGATATGAGGCATATGATTGGTTGTCGCTCGCTAAAGGCTGATTTATACTTCTGCGTTGGACCTACGCCGGTGCCTCTGCGCCGTAGGCTATGCCTCTGTTTTCATTTATACTTCTGCGTCATCGTCCGCATCGACGTGCATGCAGACCACTAGTAGCCAGTGTCCTCGGTCATGTTGAGTATGAAGGCAAAAGCAGAAGAAGCAGCAGCTTGTCATGTACAGTACAGTCCAAAAGTTTGGAACCACTAAGATTTTTAATGTTTTTAAAAGAAGTTTCGTCTGCTCACCAAGGCTACATTTATTTAATTAAAAATACAGTAAAAAACAGTAATATTGTGAAATATTATTACAATTTAAAATAACTGTGTACTATTTAAATATATTTGACAAAGTAATTTATTCCTGTGATGCAAAGCTGAATTTTCAGCATCGTTACTCCAGTCTTCAGTGTCACATGATCCTTCAGAAATCATTCTAATATGCTGATTTGCTGCTCAATGAACATTTATGATTATTTTCAATGTTGAAAACAGTTGTGTACTTTTTTTTCAGGATTCCTTGATGAATAGAAAGTTCAAAAGAACAGCATTTATCTGAAATACAAAGCTTCTGTAGCATTATACACTACCGTTCAAAAGTTTGGGGTCAGTAAGAATTTTTATTTTTATTTTTTTGAAAAGAAATTAAAGAAATGAATACTTTTATTCAGCAAGGATGCATTAAATCAATCAAAAGTGGCAGTAAATACATTTATAATGTTACAAAAGATTAGATTTCAGATAAACACTGTTCTTTTGAACTTTCTATTCATCAAATAATCCTGAAAAAAAATAGGAAAACTTTTGTACAATTGTACACATTAAATGTTTCTTGAGCAGCAGATCAGCATATTAGAATGATTTCTGAAGGATCATGTGACACTGAAGACTGGAGTAATGATGCTGAAAATTCAGCTTCACATCACAGGAATAAATGACTTTGTGAAATATATTCAAATAGAAAACAGTTATTTTAAATTGTAATAATATTTCACAATATTACTGTTTTTACTGTATTTTTAATTAAATAAATGTAGCCTTGGTGAGCAGACGAAACTTCTTTTAAAAACATTAAAAATCTTAGTGGTTCCAAACTTTTGGACTGTACTGTACGTTGTCAGAGAAGCTTACAAATAGAAGCGGCAAATAGGTAACCACTTTTGTTGCAGTATGACTGTATGTGTCCCCTGAAACAAAGCGTTTTTTTATTCCTATGGAAGTTGAAAACACTCGCTCTTCTCCGATTGCTCCGCGCCAGTTTTTTGACCTCAGGGAGGGGTCCTAGCAGACCAATCACAGCGCTTGCGGTCCGCGTAGAATTGATGCATTGTTACATTCTTGAAGAGGTGCACGTCAAGCTACGGCGTACACTCAACGCAGAAGCATAAATCAGCCTTACCTAAGGGGCTGTTTACACAAAACATGTTTTCTATTCCTCTGCACTGCTTTCCCAATGTTTTTCAATGTAAACACGCTAGACGGACGTCTTTAACTGTTGCACTCACGTCTAGTCTCTTTTGCAGCACCTTGCGCATGACACAGCGTTCTAATAATATGGCGCTCAAGTTAAAAGAAGTTAAATAAAAAAAAAAGTCTCTGGACCTTGCACCTATTTTCATTCTACTGACCTGCGTCTTGCGTTTTTAACAGCAAAACACGTTCTGTGTGAACCAGCTGGTTAAAATGAAAAAAGTGCAAGATCTAGAGATGCTTTAAAAAAAAAAAAATTAAACAACTTTTAACTTGAGCACCACATTTAATGCCGTATCATGCGTGGGACTCCGCAAAAGACGCGAGACATGAGCGCAATGGATAAAGTCGGCCACAAAATCGACCCTATTTATTTTGTTAGCACACATTACTAGTCTTGTGGTAAATAAATCATCTGTGCAAGTTATTCCAAAAAATAAAATATTAGTAATATTAGTAATGTTTAATCAAAATCTGAAAATGTAGGCCTACTTCCCCTCTGGAATGGCCTTTCGTCCATAGACAAGCTGCATCCTAATTCAGAGGATGCATCCTTCGAAGGACAGGAAGGTTGGACCACGCGTTGTGGAGGATTATTTGTTCTTGTTGCCATGCAACTGTGACAGCTGCCGTTGACAAGTGGCAATAAGGTTAGTAGCCTAGTGAACTTTTTTGAAAGTTATTTTACTGTCTGAAAACAAAACAGACAGTAAAATAAACAACTGGGGAACCCAAACTGTCTAAATATCTTCACCATTGGACATTTCTGTATATAATAAAGAGTATAAACTATAAA
>RJVU01038599.1:2366343-2385513 GCA_003731715.1 Anabarilius grahami | reverse complement strand
TTAAATGTTACTAAAATAAATAATATAATAAAATATATATAAAAAACTTACATTTTTTCAGCTTGTTTTTATAAAAAATAACTATTAAGAAAATAGTGTCTCAATGACACTAAAATAACACTGGTTATCAGTCAATTAAAATATATAATTAATTTCAGTTTAAAAAAGAAAGGTAAAAGAAACAGTACAGAAAAATGTGATTCTAAAAGATTATTATTTTTTATTATTTAAATTTTAATTGACAGTCAATGACAGACCCAGAATTAGCTACAGAACTAAATTTCATCTGCAGTACCTGGGCAGGAGAAAATGACAAAGAAAAATTCATTAACAACAGTGTTGGGCGCGTTACTTTAAAAAAGTAATTAGTTATAGTTACTAGTTACTTCTCACAAATAGTAACTGAGTTAGTAACGGAGTTATATCATTATAAAAGTAACTAATTACCAGGGAAAGTAACTATTGCGTTACTAAAAAATAAATAATTCTTGATCCGACTCGTGATCCGCTCTTGCTCACGACATGAAATTTCTCTGTAATATACGTGTTGGTAGCCATTAAAGAAAACTTAGTTTCATATTTCTGTTTAAATAGTCCAATTTTATGTTTTAAATTCATCTATTTGATTATGAAAAGTGAACAGCATGAGTAAGGTGCATCATAAAATGCGCAATATGTCTGGAGACATGGAGTGGGTCAGATATGATTTTGACCACTTCATAAAGTTTTGTTTTGTAGAAAGCCTTTCTTTAAAGTGAATTTCATTTTGTAAAAATTGTATCTTAATTTTAATCAATGTTTCATCAACCAATTGCCTAGATTTAATAAATAAGAAGCAAATATATAACAGACAATATAATCATGACATGGAGGCGGCAGTGCAATCACTAGCGCGTGAACTGGAGCGCGTCTTACAGGCTAAATGAACCGAAACGTAGGCTGCTTGCCTCACAGACATGAGAAAAATATCTATAGAAAGCTTTAAATATCTACTTTAAAACGAAATAATTAAAAACGAAAAGAAATAGGCTACTCTGATCATGTAGTCCGAATGAAATGTGCATTCTCTCTCTAAGCGCGTCCACTATGAGCAGTGTCAGCAATGATGAGAGTCAGCAATGTCAACTTCATCTTCGCAGCCGACACTGATTCAGAAAACATTACTTTATTAATAAACAATTAAAATGTCTCCTTGCTGTTTTTGTCACATTCATTACTTTTGCCGGTTCTTTATGACATGCTTTATTCGTGCGCTTGAGTGCTATATTAGCTACGTAAACACTTATTATTATGGTTTATTTTCTCCAGTATTTAATAAGTTAAATTAATATAAATGTGATTAGTCAACTAGTGGCTTAAATGAACAACTACTAGTTGACTAGAAAAAAAACTTTTCACATATTTTCGATCCAGCATGTCACAAAGTGTATTCTGGTTTGAGCTCGCGCTCCGCTCGCATGCCCTGACACACACACACAGAGCATCGTACATTATTATCAGTTTACAGTTATATTTGTGTATGACTAACCCCAACACACTAGCCTGACGTGGTCATACTCAATTCTAGTCAGAATATGAGTCTGATACTGCTCCATTGGGCTTTGATTATGGGGGCGTAATTCAACCGATCCAGGAAAGACCTCAATTGGATAAACCTACAACCAATCAGAGCTACAGAGTAAGTGACGTATGTTGAGTGACGCACAGTTTTGTTAACAGAACTCAACTGCACACATGCTGGAACTAGTAGAAGATGAGCGTAAACAATCTTTGCCGGTGTTGTAAAAAGAATTTTAAAATCTTTTAAAATTAATGCGCTGTCGATATCTTCTATAACGGACGCGATGGCGGAATCTACACATCTCAGTTCTTCAACAACAGCCATCATTGTTGTAACCTAATTCAACCCAAGCGCTCTTTGATGACGTGGCTGATTACGTTTCTGGTGATAATCTGTCAATCATCGCCCTGACAATGTGATTGGTCCGAACAGTTTCTGTTAGGGCATAATTACTCCTCTACGGATCGAGTCCAGACCGAACTCCCCGACCTCAAAATGTTGTGGGCGGGGCTAAGTTTGGCTGGCATCCAGGCTACCAACACACACCAGAGAAAAAACTTTGTAGGTCCTGTGAGAGAGCCTACTCGAATGAAAACCGCTTCAGTGAGCTCAATTATAGTAACGCGGCATTTTTTTTTGTCAGTAACGGTAACGCCGTTGTAACGGGAGAAAAAGTCATTTGTTTGATTACTCGTTACTGAAAAAAGTAACGCCGTTTATTTATAAAGCCGTTATTCCCATCACTGATTAACAATAACATATATTATGATATTCCACACCTAAAAAGTGAATATGCATTCAAGATAATATAAAATAAATACAAAAATACATACAAAGAAGATACACTATAGGTATTACATCTATAGTAAACATGTAAGAAAACGAAATTAATCATGGAGGTATTCTTAACAACTCTTATAAACCTCTTCATGTATGAGTCATTTGCACAGGAAGTTGACTTCGCAAGTAAAGCATCAGGTAGGAAATCCTTGTGTGTGTGCGTTTGTACCTGTTTGCGGTTCTTGGTCGCACACTCCTCCAGTGTTTCAGCGGCCTCCAGTTTACCCTGCCTGCGGTACAGAGCGCCCAGACTCTTCAGCGTGGTGTTCACAGTCGGGCTGCATGAGAGAAACATCCACACACATTCAACAAAAGAATCACTCCAAAACTAAAGCTGCATCCGAAATCACACACTCTCTCAGTAGGTACTTATTTTGAATCAGTACTTGCTTTGTGAATGCTAAAAAAGTATGCATGTATAGTATGAATGAGTGTAGTATGAATGTAATCCAGACGCACTACATCCGCCATGTTGTCATTATCATATGACCTACCAGTATGAGTTACGTTGCTTCACCTCCATTCATAAATCCTCTCCTGTGGTCTCATGGGATAGTAAATTGTGCATTGAATGCACACTTCAGAATCTCTTGTTTTATGAATACTACGAATTCGGACATACTAATCTTTTCACGCACTGTTTTTCGCCTATTATTCAGTAAGGAAATATGCGATTTCAGATGCAGCCATTGCTTCCTCCACTCTTTGATACCCATAATCCTCTGAGGGCACCTGCACACTCACCTGTCCACTTTGCAGGCTTTGTACCAGCTGCCGTACTCTCCGTAATGACCAGAGTCCTTCCTCTTTCCCTGAAATGACCATCAGACAGGAATGAATTCATATTAACCACACAGATTATAATATAATTAAAAATTAATTAAAAATATCAAAATTGGTATAAATTATATGAATAGAGGAGGACCAGGCTGAACTGTTATATATCTATATATACAAATAGTTATTTTTTGTTTATTGCTGTAAGAAAGAAAAAGTTATATTGATTACATTTTATTAATATAAATAAGTTTACTAATATAGATAAATAAAATTAATATATTTAAGTAGATACAGACATAAATATAAATAAAACGTAACACAAAATAAAATAAACAATACTGTTTCATTTTTTACTCTTTTTTTCAGTCTCTTCTGCTCACCAAGTCTGCATTTGATCAAAAATACAGTAAAATTGTGAAATATTTTCTATTGTAATATGTTATGCTTGTTTATTAAGTTTTTAAGCCATGTTAGCATCATGGCTATTTACATGGCAAAAAAGGTCAGTATCATCCATAAAATTTACATTATATAAAGCATTTCAACATAACATAAGATAGAAAATCTAAAATACATTCAGGTGGTACATTTTCAAATATTCCATGCAAACATGTTTCTGAATAAAAGCGTTTTCTAGCAGCATCATAAAAATTACAATTCAACAGAATATGCTTAATAGTCAAAGGAACTTTACATGAAAGACATAAAGGAGGAACTTTGCCTATTAATAAAAACCCATGGGTAAGTCTTGAGTGCCCCAGTCTACTCCTAGTGTAGACAACTTGATCATGTCTTGATTTGAAATTATAGAAGGTACTTCTTTTTAATTGTAATATGTTAACTTAAAATGTAATTTATTCCTGTGATCAAAGCTGAATTTTCAGCATCATTACTCCAGTCTTCAGTGTCACATGATCCTTCAGAAATCATTCTAATATGCTGATTTAATGCTAAAGAAACATTTCTGATTATTATCAATGTTGAAAACCGTTGTGCTGCTTCATATGTTTGTGGAAACTTGTCTTTTATTGAAATAGAAATCTTTTGTAACATTATAAATGCCTTTATTGTCCCTTTTGATCAATCCTTGCTGAATAAAAGTATTAATTTCTTTGAAAAAAAATTGACCCCAAATACATTTATACCAATATGTCAATAAAGCCTGTAATACCTTGCTCTCCTCTCGTTCCTCTGCATGCATCCAGATTGGCTTATTATCATCTGAGGGGAAAAAAATATTCTCATTATAAGCAATAAAGCAAAAGTTGGCTTTTTTTTTCTTCTTCTTTTTTCTTTTTTAAGATTAATTCAATAGTTTCTGCCTTTGTGTGTTTCTTTACTCTGCAAGGCATCAGATACTGAGTGGCTAATCTTCTTTTATTTACTATAATTAGCTTGTTGAAGCTTTTAGGAAAAGCAGGTGGATGTTTGATCATAATCCTGTAAGCGTCTGATTGGCTTAAAGGGCTGCGATGTCACAACAGTGAACAAGATTAGACAAAACCTGAAAGATCAACAAACATCTCATTTCATCCTGACAAAAAACAGATAATGAAGATAAAAAAAAAAAAAAAAAAACTTGTCCATTCCTAGAAAAACACATTTCCGTAAAAAGGTTTATGTAATTCACATAAAATAAGAATATATGCATGAATTAATGATTTCCATGCATGCATAATTAAAGCAACATTGAACTCATCTTCCTGAAATGTGTTTTATGATAAGTACATACTGTTGACCGATCCGAACTCTTTCTCATGCGCGCGGGTCAGAATCTCCTTGTAAAGCGTCTCCGCGTCTTTGAATTTGCCCTGTTTCAGGTAACACGTCGCCTGTGGAGGAAAGAAGATCACGATCGATGAGCTTTAGACAGAATAATGCTCTCGGGTTTTCAGATCCACAGCCAAACGTTCAAGTTTCGCATCAAAATTCATCCAGACGGCTTGTTCTTTGTGGACTGCGTCTGCAGTTTCTCCAGACAAAAGATGATAATGATCTTTATTGACCTTGAATATGTACTTTCTAGAATAGGAGCACATGATATAAGCAATATTAATAGGAAGTTCAGATTTATTCTGCTTGCTCTCAACATCAAAAAACTATTTTCATTCATATGTTGTGCTGAGAGGATTTTTTCTTCTTGTGTAAGTTCAGGACAGTATGAAATATATATTCTATATTATTTTGTTGGCAATAATTCATCATGATTATATTAATGTGCTTTTTATTTGGCCTTTAAAACGACAGTAGACGTGTCAACTCATTGAGATTCATTTCTGTGAATCGGTTCAAACAGTCCATTTCAATTAAACTCTTCATCTGCAATATCACAAAAAGATTTCTTATATTCAGAACAAATATATAAATACACAAATACACATTGAATATCACTAAAAAAGAGGACATTTCAACATATAATGTTTTGCTATCTCGCCTCACCAGGTTGTTTTTGGTCTTGGCCACATTGGGGTCGTCAGCGCCCAGTTTGTTCTCATAGATCTCGAGCGCCCTGCGGTAATAATACTCCACTTCCTCATACTTGCCCTGATTCTGACACAACAGTGCCAGATTATTGAGCTGCTTCGCCACGTCAGGGTGGAATTTACCTAGAACCTGCAAACACACACACACGTATGCATATATATATATATATATAAATATAGCAATACTGGCTTATAGGGCATCATGATAAGTTAAAATTAAATTAATCTTTTCTCCACCTTCTCCCGGATCTCCAGAGCTCTCTTGCAGAGCGGCTCGGCCTCCTTGTGTTTCCCGCGCTTGCCGTACAGCACGGCGAGGTTGTTGAGCGTGGCGGCCACGGCGGGGTGATCTTTTCCCAGAGTTTTCTCTCTGATGGCCAGAGCGTCGTTCAGCAGGTGAGCCGCCTCTTTATACTTATTCTGATCCCTGGAAGAACACATGGGAAATCATGTGTTAGAGCGGTAGCACACTACAAATTTTCTAGTGACATGAGTTTTGGAGGGCGGAAATCTTTGACCAAAACGGTGACGCTTAATTAGTGCTTCTCCAATGGTGCATTAGCGTCACAGCCTGGATAAACAACAAGAAGTAAACATGTCAGCCATGTGGACAGCTGATTCGTGAACACTAAACATTATTTGTAGCGCCTACCATTCAATAATCAAAACAATCTTTGTACTTTGTTACTTTCAAATTCTGTCAATTTTAAAACAAAATGTTATAAATGCTTTTTTGGCGCTCTTTAATGTGTCGTGACGGATCGCTGCTGCAAGCGGCACGTAAACCGATCATCTATTCCTCTTTAGTACTAGCTATAACACCAAATAAATGAATGAACATCAGAAGGAACGTTGAAAGATACAGTACAACTTACTGAAACGCATTATGTCTCATGTAATCGCTCAATCCGTGTTTCAACCGCAGAAAAGACATCAATAAAACATATTGTAAACAATGTCTCATAATGTTACATTTACCTCAGAAAAGCCTTCAATGTCCATAAAATCGTAAATTAGCTAGAAGAGGAGCATTTTGCTAAATATATGCACTGTATTATATTTCTACTTGACCTGTTAGTGTTGTCTTCAATATTTAATGTATGTTTAAATAAATCTGTCATGAAAACAAGTTATTATAGCTATCATGTAAGTGTTTATATTTCATGACTTCCATCTTTCAGTCAAACACAATTGGAGTTAAATAAAAAAATATTCTGGCTCTTCCAAGCTTTATAATGGGAGTGAGTAGTAACTGAGATTTTAAAGCCCCCAAAAAAGCACATCCATTCCTCATAACAGTAATCCACACGACTCCAGAAGGTTAATAAAGGCCTTCTGAAGTGAAGAGATGGGTTTTTGTAAGAAAAATATCCATATTTATAACTATAAACTAGAATCACAGGCTTCTGTATGCAAGTCGATTCCGGTGGAAGAGTGAACTTTGACCTGACACGATAGAGCAAAACAAACCTCCGATCACGAATTAAGTCTAAAACGAGAATTTTTAAAGGAGACTGAGTTTGTTGCCCAGCCCTATTTGTTTGAACTGCGAGAGACGTTTACTCTCACCTAAGCTTACACTAAATCCTAATCCTACTAATCCAACGTCATACGCCGGAACTCGACTCATGAACGCGCGGACGGACGTTACCAGAAACTAGTGATTATAGTCTATAAAGTTATAAATATGGATATTTTTCTTACAAAAACCCATTGCTTCACTTCAGAAGACATTTATTTACCCCTGGAGCCGTATGGATTACTTTTATATGATGGATGGATGTGCTTTTTTGGGCTTCAAAATATTGGTTACTGTTTACTCCAATTATAAAGCTTGGAAGAGCCAGAATATTTTTTAATACAACTCCAATTGTGTTTGACTGAAAGAAGATAGTAATATACACCTAGGATGGCTTGAGGGTGAGTAAATTATGGGATAATTTTTGGGTGAACTATCCCTTTCAGTAACCTGGTAAAATTTTGAATCCTAAAAGTAAGACTGATTACACTTTGACTAACTGCTAGTTGGTCAGACTAGTTTTTAAGACACAGTCACAGGCTATGTTTATGCAACTGGTCACAGTTTTTGGAGCTCTCTCTGACCTGTACACCAGGGCGAGGATGTTGAGCATGGTGGCCACATCCGGGTGGTCATGTCCGGAGGTTTTCTCCAGGTCCTCCAGGGCCTGTTTGCAGAGCGGCACGGCCACCTCGTAGCGGCCCTGAGAGGCGTACTGGATCACCAGATTGTGGAGGGTTCGGAGGCGGGCCGGGATCTCGTATCCTCCCTGCTGTGCCGCCACTTCACCACTGGGCTGAGCTGGAGAGACAGGGTAAAAATGAGAGGTTAAGGTCAGGTGTCAAGTTAGTCACACACCCATCTCGATAAAGCATCTTTCTCTCTCACCTGGTCCCTGGTCGTCATCGTTTGGAAAGAGATCATCCAGATTGTCCTTCTCCTTCTCTCCGGCCTTCTCCTCCGAGGGCGAGGTGTCCTCGTCCAGCTTACGGATCTGGTTCATGAACTCCAGGTGTTTCTTCTCCTCCTCCAGCTGTGCGACGCTCTGCTCGCTCTTCTGCAGCTTGTGTTGAGTGCTGGCCAGCTCGTCCCGCAGCCACTGGTTCTCCTGGCAGAGCCGGCGCACCTGAGCACGCAACTTCTGCTTCTCTGACTCCACGGCACTCAGGTGACCCGATAGAGCGATGATCACCTGACATAAGACAGAGGACACTCGTGTTTTTCTGCTTTAGGTTTAAAGGGAGATATAACAAACTTCATAACATACAAAACTGACTTGAGATAGAAATTAATACTTTTATTCAGCAAGGATGCATTAAATTAATAATCAAAAGTGACAACAATGACATATAAACTATTACAAAAGATTTCATAGATTTCATATAAATCCTATTCTTTTGAACTTTCTATACATCAAAGAATCCTAAATAGAGAAAAGAATGTTAAATATTATCTGTATAATATCTAAATATTATCTGTATAATATCAATTTTATTGGTAAAAAAAATGGAAAAAGTTTTTTTCCCTTTTGCAAACAAAAAAAACAACTTAACATTTGATGAAAAAGATCAATTTATATATGTGTGGAAAATGCATAATTTAGAAACAAACAACAACTTTAAAATACATATTAAATAATAAACATTAAAAAAAATACACATTTAAAACTAAAATACCATTATAAAATGTAAATAAAATGAAAACTATATTAAAAGAAAATTATGCAATTATTTTTCTGAAAACATTTATAATTTACATTTATCTTTTTTTTTTCAAATCATTTTTCTTGGTGGGCCAATAAAAATTTATAAAAAAAAAAAAATATTTTTACACTCTACAGTTGAGCCCTGAATGTGATTTCTGTAATTAATTTCCAGGCCCTTTTTCTTCCATTCCTTTCTAGATGTTTCCAAATTAAAAAAAAGAGCTTTACATTTTCTGCAGTAAATGCTCTGCTAAGATGTGTAAGGTGGTTGCCACTTATAAAAGTAATAGCATAACTAACCTGGTTCAAATTACTGCAAACTCTACAAACAGTTTAGGATATTTTTGTCTTTCCTAGTTCAAACAGTGTCACAGACTTGTGTTATTGAGGTACCTGCGCCTCTCCCAGTCCCAGCTCGATGTCTTCCAGGCTCTTGCGGAGCAGGGTGGATTTCTCCTGGGCGCCAGGAGGCTGAGCGCAGTCCAGTATGGAGTTGAGGAGCTGTGCGTGTTCCCCGCGCAGCGTCTCCAAACCCTGCATCACCGCTTTAGTGTTCAACACGATCTCATCCTGCGTGAGCCGCTCCAGGGCCTCTTCTCGAGGGTACACCATCGTGGACATCACCCGCGGGACTCACCGCTTGCTGACGGGGATGAGAGGAAGACAGAACGGATGAATTTGGTGATTACACACATCAACCAATCTAATATAACAGGCTCTAAAATGCGCAAAATGACTTTAACTCCATTAGAGCCTGAAGATCAGGATCATCACAGCATTGCATTACTGCACCTCACACCCAAAAACAGCCAATCTGGCAACACAGACCACAAGTGCTGACAAAAGAGACCTGCTGCCAAAAAACATCTGTGCTCACGTCGATAACCGTAAATTCACAGTCATCAGTGTGATTCAGCTCCAATTAACAGGAAACTGAGCCACCTAAGGAGCTTCATCAAGCTTGACTAATGCAGGAAATAATAAACCATTATATAAATTGTTGTACAGAACAGAGACAGTTGATTACATGAGATTCATTTCAACTATTATACAAACAAAACAGATCTGGAAAAAAGTTGGTAATTCATGAAGAGGTGTAAAGATATAATTTAAATGATTCAAGCTTTTAGGAGTCGATTCCCAACTCCTCAGAATCAAAGAACTGATTCTTTTTGGGATCGACTGCCTTCAGTTACTGAATCTGACTTGCTAACTGAGCTGTAAGTTATCATTACATTCAGTGATTTTCATCTTCAAACTAAGCAAACTCATGTGTTCTTTTGATTTGTATTATGAGTCATATATATATATATATATATATACATATACACACACATTTTCACTTAGGGGTTTACTCACTTTTGTGGCCAGCGGTTTAGACATCAATGGCTGTGTGTTGAGTTATTTTGAGGGGACAGCAAATTTACATTTACATTTATGCATTTGGCAGACGCTTTTATACTATATATTTTGTATCTGAGTATGTGCAAACCCTGGGATCGAACCCATGACCTTGGCATTGCTAGTGCCATGCTCTAACCACTGAGCTACAGGAAAGCTATTTACACTGTTATACAAGCTGTACACTCACTCCTTTACATTGTAGCAAAGTTTCATTTCTTCAGTGTTGTCACATGAAAAGATATAATAAAATATTTACAAAAATGTCAGGGGTGTACTCATTTATATATATATATATACACACACACACACTCATATGGAAAACACCATTTTGCACCCTATTTGTGCAGCTGTCTACAATAGAGTAAGAACACGATAGACAGAGAGACAATAAGATTGCTGCTAAAAATACACTNCAACATTACAAAGTTGTTCCATCTAGAAAGTTCGCATATATTGCAGTACTAGGACGTTCTTTTCCGCCGATTTCACCTGCATTTCCACCTGCGTCCAGCAGAGGCGCCATTCACCATTCAACACGCCTATTGACTGCAATGCAGCAACACAGCGGAGAGTCCAGCATCAAACCACGAGATGTTCAGCTAATAAACACATCTGATCAGATCACAAACCGCGTCCTGATGCCCATGAGCCTTTATTCCAGCTTTCACAATGACTGACAGCTGCCTGGAATAATCATTGGAAACCTGGAAAAATCCATCAAGGTGACCCGCAGGACAACACCACATCCCTGCCTGCTTGCACAACGTGCGCTTACTCTCTCCCAGACAATTACAACACCTTCAGATCTGATTCTGCACTGCGAGCAAAAACAGGCCCTGCTTTGAAAGCATGTCAATATGAAACAAACAAACTGCTATAAGCTTTGCAAATCACCACAAAACATCAGCAAACACTTATTTTCATCATGCAAACTGCCTCACATCCTCCATTTTGTCTTCTCGTATACAAATAACTTATTTGAGAATGAATCATGCATTTTTGATTCATAACCCCAGAAATATTCATTGCACCATCACTGTCTGGAAGATGAGGACAAAGTCACCAAATGCATCATAAATCCATCATGCATCCTCTGGTTTGCTCCAGGCATTGTCTAAACAAATTATAATGTAATATTTATATATACAAAACATAAACAGCTTTTGCACTACTCACATATGAGCTATTGTTTTTAGCAGATCAGGCTAAACTTCCCCATTCAAACTAAAAGCATGCTTAGCATCCTATTGTATGTTAATTGCAAGAATGTCAGATCAAAAACTGAAGCACAAATCATTTGTTTAAAAATAAGAAACGTAACGTTACCTTTCAAAATCCGCTTTTTTGGGGTTGATTTTTTATTTATCTGAATTCGAGCGTGAAGAGTGACTGTTAATGTGATGTTATGATTCAGACGCGTCCAAAATTCCAGACTCGCACCAATAAAATGATTTCAGCCGTGAATCAGATGAATCCCCGGCGAAAGATGCGCGTCCGATGCGCTTTTGTCTATGACGCGCTTAGCAAAACAAACGCCCGTGCGCGCGACGACCCGCTTTCGCTTCGTCCATCCTTCTCGTCACTTTCAGCTCGACAGTTGGAGGATCTTTGTGCTGAAGTGAGAGAGGATGACCACAGCAAGCTGAAAATGGCTGATGTGTGTGTTTGTGTTCCCAGAATCCAAAGCCCCTGCGCGCTGACATCACTACACCCGCCCTCCCTAAACCGGGCGTGGACAGCGCTGTGTGCGCGCGCGTTGGAAGGCCGCGCGACTGAATATCAATATTCATATATGGGCCAAATAACGTTTTTTTCCCTCTAAAATATGCAGCTAAAATGTATAGTATTTTCTTAACAAACATCTAAAATTTTCCGATACAGATAGATTTTAATTGCAATACATACATTGAGAAATCAGCCTTTAAAAATGAGTTTTTTCTCTCCACTTCAGTGCCACTTACTTACAAACACCACATTTTACAGTTTTATTCCTATCTAAATTCTGAAGGTTTTTACTGAGGGTTTGTTTATATATCATTCGACTGATTTTTGTTATTCTTAAAAATATCAGTATTAAAAATGTCAGTATTTTCTGATTTATGGAGTGATAAAAACAGATATCGAAAATTCTCTCATGTAAAAACCTTTGACTCTAATATTTCAGCAAAATGAAACAAGAATTTTGAACTTGGCTTTATCCAATGTTTACATTTATTTCCTGGAAATGTATGCAAATTAGTGCATTTTGAGTAGATAGTGGCTCATGCATATGTAAACGTTTAAGAAAACTTAATACAAAACAATCATCTTAATGTACTGTGATTAAACAACTTGTGATATCTATTTGTTAAACATTTCACTCTATTCACCCATAGTTGTTTGCTTTAAAGGGTTAGTTCATCCAAAAATGAAATTTCTGTCATTAATTACTCACCCTCATGTCTTTCCACACCCGTTCATCTGCAGAACACAAATTCAGATATTTTTGATGAAATCCGAGGGTTTCTGAACCACACAGGCAGCAACGTCATTGCACCTTTTGAGGTCCAGAAAGGTATTAAAGACATCTTTAAAATAGTCCATGTGACTACAGTGGTTCAACCTTAATGCGACAAGAATACTTTTTGTGCGCAAAAACAAAACAAAAATAATTACTTTATTTAACAATTTGAACTGTTGTCTTACTCAATGAACGCAGTGCAGCACTTCCGTGTTTACGTTCAAACGCCGACTCAGTATTGGCCAATGCTGTACACGTGAGTGATGCTGATGCATGAACCAGTGTTGTGCCGAATTTCGACCCCCTGCCAAATTATTATCTTTTTTTGCCCCTTCTTTTCTTCCTGTTCAAGAAACAAGTATCCATATACAATTTGAACTTTGACACCAAAATATTTGCCATTTATTGTTTTATTTTTTATCTCACAAAGCTTGTTTGAAGGTTGCTGCAAGTTTTGTGCGTTTGCTCATAAAACACGGACGGCAAGTGAAATAACATTACAGACAATTTGATTAGTTTGAATTAAAATTCAGCGTGAGTTTTTCTCTTTATATACTCAACATCTATTTTCTAGAAGGCCTCTAAGCTTTGGTGTACATGCTGACCCTCTAAATTAATAATTTATCAACTTTTCATATCCAATAAGGAATGATCACAGACTTGACAGGACTGTGCAAAACCCCCTAGACATTATTGCTGACTGAAATATAATTGTCTTTCTACAAACCTTAGAACTATGACGAATTTCGACCCCCTGCCAGATTATTACCCCCCCCTAGTATTGTTAGGTTTAGAAGTAGGTGTGGGGGAGGGGTTAGGATTGGCATGGGGTTAAGATTAGGCAATCAGGTAGCGACTTCAACGAGGGGGGTAATAATTTGGCAGGGAATCAAAATTTGGCACAACAGCCAATAATGAGTCAGCGTTCGGATGTAAACACGGAAGCCCGCACTGCGTTCACTACGTCAACGGTGTATGACGTATCAGTTCAAATTGTTAAAAAATTATTTTTGTTTTGTTTTTGCACACAAAAAGTATTCTCGTCGCTTCATAACATTAAGGTTGAACCACTGTAGTCACATGGACTGTTTTAACACCGTCTTTACTACCTTTCTGGACCTCAAAAGGTGCAATGAAGTTGTGTGGTTCAGAAACCCTCAGATTTCATCAAAAATATCTTAATTTGTGTTCCAAAGATGAACGAAGGTCTTATGGGTTTGGGATGACATGAGGGTGAGTAATTAATGATAGAAATTATTTTTGGGTGAACTTACCCTTTAATATAATGGGATGTCTTCACAAATGTGTGTTGTTTTTCATCTGTCATAGGGAGAGCAATGCAAGTGACAAATAATAGTTGCACAGCATTAATCTGCACTTATTTTGTCATACACTAAAAATCCACAATCAACACAAGGGAATATACAAATCTGGTGTGTTTATTAAATAAAAAAAAAATACAAGTAACACTTCCACTGTCCATACCACATCTATTGATTGACAACTCAATTATGAAAAAGCAGTACTACAAAACATGTCAAATAAAAAAATAACACACAATAAAGGAACATGAGTTCATATTACAAGCACTTTGGATATGTACAAGCATTTTTGTCTAAAGGCAAAAAGGCAAAGAGCTGAAGACTGCTAAAAGAGAATAATGCATGTGCAAAAATACTTATCTCATCCACAAGCTCGGCTTCAACATCTTCAACGTCTAAACATTACAGAATTAGTAACTTTACACAGCAGGCCGAATCTGCGGTTTGAATCCAGAGCTTGTGGAATTCAGGCATATTATCTCTTGAACAGATTACACTGATGAAGTGGACGAACGACATTCTGACTGGCTGTTGGGATAATTAGTCGACCAATCAGAACGCTCAAATTCACTTCATGTATTCTGTAGAATTTTTACGTGACAAATCAACACAGGTACATACAGAGGTACGAGGACAGGCAAAGACTGGACTCCACACAACACACGGAGAAACAGACAGTCCATGTTCGACTGACGGAAACTAGTAGCTGTTGAAAACTCTCTTTTCATTTTGAAATGAATCATTCGGAAAAATTCAGTACTTGACCATTCCCCATTCCAGACTGCTCCATAAATACTGAAAATCATTTTCTATACATACAAAATCACAAACAAAAATAAAATGTAACAGCTGACACACTTTGGCAGTGACACTTTTTTTGCCCCTTCTTTTCTTCCCGTTCAAGAAACACGTATCCATATAAAATTTGAACTTTGACTCCAAAATAGTTGCCATTTATTGTGTTTTTTTTTTTTTTTATCTCACAAAGCTTGTTTGAAGGTTGCTGCAAGTTTTTGTGCGTTTGCTCATCATGCATTCTTAAAACACGGACGGCAAGTGTAACAACATTACAGACAATTTGATTAGTTTGAATTAAAATTCAGCGTGAATTTTTCTCTTTACATACTCAACATCTATAAGGGTATTTTCTAGAAGGCCTCTAAGCTTTGGTGGACATGCTGACCCTCTAAATTAATAATTTATCAACTTTTCATATCCAATAAGGAATGATCACAGACTTGACAGGACTGTGCAAAACCCCCTAGACATTATCGCTGACTGAAATATTACTGTAAGTGTCTTTCTACGAACCTTAGAACTGGAATTTAGCTCACAAAGATAGAAATAAAATAAAAATGCAATTTAAAAAACTATAAAAACTGGTGAAACATTAAAAATGTATTGGCTATTTGCTTTATAACAGATACATTCTTAAAGTGTGGATATTTGTTCAATAGAGCAGTATTTATAACCAACATTAACAGAAAGAAATGTTGTTTTCAAGGTTTATTCAACCTTCTAGGGCAGAAAAAGTAGAGATGCATTTCATGTACACAAAAGAAATTCACTCACACTTCAAAACTACTGCTAAAAGAAGCAGGAACAAATACAATCTAATTGACCCATCTTGACTTTAATACTTTGTTGTTCTTAATACTAGTTCAAATACCTTAAAACTGATACTTTCATCCCAGACAACATGAAAACTTACTCAGATTAGAAAGATCCAGGTCATATATCACCTCAAAAATCAAAATTATACTGAAATAGTGCAATTGACTGTAATACAAATATTTGTATTAGAAATCACATTAAAACAAATGCTACCATAATGTATGCAAATAAAACTTTACTGTCACATTACTGTCATGAAAATTAGACCAATCCTAATTTTTCGTTTTTCTTTCTTTTGATTTTGTGGTGAAACATGACTCGGACAATTTCTTTGACAGGTTTTGCGAGATTCGCCCTTTCAGTCTGAAAGTGAATTAGTAATAATATTAGGAGTTCAACAGATTAATTACGTAACAATCACTGTATATTAATAATTCATCAGCAGTTCAAGCTGAAATGGTTAGAAGTCGGCCGGGTGGAAAGACGCCGAATCTTGTGCCGTGACTTAAGTGAAGGATGTATAGTTAACACCACAGACTAATCAAACCAGTGACCACTACTGTCCACAAACAAACACACACTCGCACAAACCAACACGCACAACACACTGGTTTCACTCTAACTGTGGCACAACATCATTTCATAGATAGTTTTTTTGTTGTTTGTTTTGTTATTATTTTAAAACCACATTTCAGTGACATTTTGTTAGTTGCATTATCTACCACTCACAAAAACATCTCACAAATCTTCTAGATAAAATAAAACCACATTACTTTTGTAAAAGCTGCCATTAGCAGTAATTTAACAAGCTCCAGCTAGAAAATAAAGGGATGTTGTAGCTCAAAATTGACTGATCTGAGATCAGTTCTGCTGTTTAGTTCATGGCTGCAATGCAAAAAATAAATTTCTTATTTAGTATTTTTGTCTTTTCCGGTACAAATAGCTAAATACTTATAAATCAAGATACATTTACTTGAGAAGCAAATTGACTTCAGATAAATCTTGTTTTTGGAAAAATGTATCAAAATTAAATGAGTTTACAGGTATGGACAGATATTTTTTCTTGTTTTAAGCATAAACTCACTTAATTTTGATCATTTTTATTGGGGAAAACAAGACAATATCTTAAAATCTTGTTTTCTGAAAAATTTATTAAAATTAAGAAATATGGTCTGATATTTTAAGCATGAACTAACTAAATTTAATAATTTTTATTGAAAAACAAGACATATCTTAAAGTTGTTTTTTTATAAATGCATCAAAATAAAAGTTTACAGATATAAACAAATATTTGTTTTGTTTTGAGCATTAATTTTGATCATTTTTATCATAAAACAAGTCCTTGATTATAATTTCACTTTTAACTTTAGTTAGTGTGTAATGTTGCTGTTAGAGCATAAACAACATCTGCAAAGTTACGTTGTTGTAGTCGATTGTTGTTGCCATGCCGTCATTTTACGCCGGACTGATTCACAAATGAGGGTTAATTCAACTTTGGATTTGCACAAAAGATAAACATGACGGCACATGCTAGTCGATGAGTTGAATCAACTCCACAGCAACTACATAAATGTATCCACTAACCATTCAGAAACATCCAGTTTCATTCTAAAAGTTGTAACTTCTTCCTGAGTCTCTCCATCAGTGTCGACTCCGGTTTGAACAATGTAAGGCTGAACACCATTACTGACAATCCTCATTTTGGCTGCGTGAGATTCTCCAGCTTTGTTGTTGTTGAGCAACCCAAGCTTGAGCTGTTAAAGCTCCGCCCTCTTCTGGAAAGTGGGCCGGGAGCAGCAGCTCATTTGCATTTAAAGAGACACAAAAATGGCATGTTTTTGCTTACACCCAAATAGGGGCAAATTTGACAAGCTATAATAAATTATCTGTGGGGTATTTTGAGCTGAAACTTCACAGACACATTCTGGGGGCACCAGAGACTTATATTACATATTGTAAAAGGGACATTATAGGTCTGCTTTAACATCTTAAATAATTTTGCTTCGCAAGTAAATGTATCTTGATTTAAGAATATTTAGATTTTTGTACTGGAAAAAAACAAAACAAAATAAGGCAAAAATATTAGGTTAGAAAATAATTTTTGCAGTGTGTAAAGGTAGTATTCATGAATTAGTACTCATATTTTAAGTGGGTATTTCATATAAAGGAGCTGATTGCTTCCTGTGCTTTGGACGAAGATATGAAGAAATGAAAGCGAGTTTAAGTGCATAGCATTTGACAACTGACGAAGATGAAACCCTATTAAGTTCTCCCCAAACAAGTGTACAACTGTAAAAATGCACACAAGAGCCAAAAAAAGCAATAATCCTCCCTAATTCTGCTAAAAACACCAGCTCTTTAACATCATAACCTGTGGCATTTTCACCTCTAACCTCATCCAACATTAACACCAGGACTTGTTATGATATGACAGCGCTCTCTTATAAAACGATTTCGCTGTGAACACTCCTTCTGTTCCATAATGTTTACATTCTGATTGGCCAGAGATCTTTGGAGATGGTTTATGAAAAGAAATAAAACCTTAAGATGAGCTACATATTTAAGCTAAAAAGGTCACTTTCTGACGCATAAAGCATAATATGTGTAAAAACGAATATAAAACTAAATTGAAATTGTTTATTCTAGTTAATAGAGTGAACTACGATCTGATGTCATCCTACTGTACACCAAAGGGAACATAAAACGCCGCTGCATTAGCCTTACGGCAGCAGTTAGCAATACGTGCACAAAAGTGCACTATTGAACTAACATTAAAATAACGTTTGTGAACTTTGCCAGTGCATTATTGGTGATGTAGTATAAGACATGCAGGTTAGAGGTCAATAATGCATTTCCAGATTTTCTCGGCTGGAAGGAAAAAATTACGCAAAAGTTGATTTTTAAGAAATCTGTAAAAACTCATCAGCTGGCTGATGGGCACCTTGTAGCTCCGCCTTCAATAAATGGGTGTGGAATTGGCTTTTAACTCCGCCATCTTAATAAAGTTGAGAGTTTTGCGCATTTTGTAATGTTCATTGGTGCTTTTTTCCTCAAGTGAGACAAAAACATGTTAAATCATTGTTTCCAAAAAACTACCATGGTAACTGTAGTTTCAACCAAAATGTCCTAGTTGCTAAACGACTAAGTTGCTGAGTCTCTCATATTAAATTTATTATAATTTAACTTGTGTAACCCTAACTGTAACTTTTATCGGTGAATACAGTTACAATGGTAGATTTTAGCAAGGGTTAAACTGCATTCATTGGTGGTTAAGGGAAGCCAATGATGACAGAGATCAGTGATGTCAAGGGTTGTTCGGTGTGATTTAAGCTGTGTCATGCTGTTCAGTAGTCAGGTTGATGGTCAACAGGTGGTGTATCCAAATTTTGTGCTTGGCCCCCATATGTGGCTCTGGGACCTTTTATAAACAAAATTGACTAGC
>RJVU01038599.1:2351522-2365123 GCA_003731715.1 Anabarilius grahami | reverse complement strand
TATATGTAGTGTATATAATATATAATGTCAAACCAAAAATTATTCAGACACTAGATATATATATATATATTTTAAATATTTTTACTAGTGGGTGCAGGACACTATAGTTCATTTATGTAAGTAAGGATAGCAAAATAAAGTAAACTGTGACATATTATACCCAAAAATTCTTCATACAGTGGACTGCCAGTAAAACTGATAAAAATTTGGGACCAAAAATTATTCAGACACTTTGACCTGACCATGTTTTGCTTAAGTGTTATCTGACATAATTAAGATTATTTTTTTCTGACACAGTTTAATTCTGAGATCTTTTCATATTTTATTACCATTTTTTTAAACTATAGTGAATAAACTGAATTAATGAATGAAATGTTCAAGGTGTCTGAATACATTTTGGTTTGACTGTACAGTGGGTATGGAAAGTATTCAGACCCCCTTACATTTTTCACTCTTTGTTATATTGCAGCCATTTGCTAAAATCATTTAAGTTCATTTTTTTCCCTCAATGTACACACAGCACCCCAAATTGACAGAAAAACACAGAATTGTTGACATTTTTTCAGATTTATTAAAAAAGAAAAACTGAAATATCACATAGTCCTAAGTATTCAGAACCTTTGCTCAGTATTTAGTAGAAACACCCTTTTGATCTAATACAGCCATGAGTCTTTTTGGGAAAGATGCAACAAGTTTTTTCAACAAAGAGAAGGTTTTCGTCCAGGATATCCCTGTACTTGGCCGCATTCATCTTTCCCTCGATTGCAACCAGTCGTCCTGTCCCTGCAGCTGAAAAACACCCCCACAGCATGATGCTGCCACCACCATGCTTCACTGTTGGGACTGTATTGGACAGGTGATGAGCAGTGCCTGGTTTTCTCCACACATACCGCTTAGAATTAAGGCCAAAAAGTTCTATCTTGGTCTCATCAGACCAGAGAATCTTATTTCTCACCATCTTAGCAAACTCCATGCGGGCTTTCATCTGTCTTGCACTGAGGAGAGGCTTCCGTCGGGGCACTCTGCCATAAAGCCCCGACTGGTGGAGGGCTGCAGTGATGGTTGACTTCCTACAACTTTCTCCCATCTCCCGACTGCATCTCTGGAGCTCAGCCACAGTGATCTTTGAGTTAGGGCTGTCACGATTATGAAATTTGGCTGACGGTTAATTGTCTAATAAATCACGGCGATAATGACGATTAATTGCCTGTTTTAGGGCTTTGGCGATTATGACGATTAATTGTCTGTTTTATTGCTTTGACGTTTAATTCTCATACATTTTTTGCTTGTTCATGAAATAATTTTCACACATTGTTGTGATTATTTAAATTAAATTTGATTACATTTTAAAGTTTTTCCTAGCAGTAAATATTAATGCACAATACACATAACACANAAAGGGTCTGAATACTTAGGACCATGTGATATTTCAGTTTTTCTTTTTTAATAAATCTGCAAAAATGTCAACAATTCTGTGTTTTTCTGTCAATATGGGGTGCTGTGTGTACATTAATGAGGAAAAAAAATGAACTTAAATGATTTTAGCAAATGGCTGCAATATAACAAAGAGTGAAAAATTTAAGGGGGTCTGAATACTTTCTGTACCCACTGTATATATATTTTATTATATATACAGTGTATATATTGTATTTATTTAGCCATTTGTGTTGCATGGCAAACTAATTATAGTTTGTTAAACACTTTCAGTACTGCTCAAACATGATCTTCTAGATGCTACGAACGGTCATCAGCTTCATCACAGCCCGTTTACCTTTCTTGTTCTTCTCTTTGGTGACCACCGTCATGGCCATAGTGTTGATGGGCGCCTGTGGCTCGCTGGCTCCGCCTCCTGGCAACCGGCTGACCTGCAGGGACCAGAAGGCGCTTTTCAGAGTGTTCTTACAGCCAGTGTCTCTCCTCTCGCCCTCTCGACGCTTCTCAGCTAGAGACGCCAGCCAGTAATCCACCTGCAGACCGATGGCGTCCACCCCGTGAGACATGCTGGGACTCCTGAGACACACAGCAGATGAAATCACATTAGAGATGCCAGAAACTGAGCTGTTCTGAAACCATAGCGGTCTGATTGTTAAACTATCTATTACATTTCCAAGTAACTTTACAATAAGGTAACTAACATGAGCAATACATTCGTTACAGTATTATAGCACCAAGAATCCTTGTGGAAAAATCCAGCCAAATGGTGGCAGAGCTGGTTTACTGGTCTGAGCTGGTTTTAAAGGTTGATTCACTGAACTTTTTTTTTTTTTTTTTGGGTTAACAGCAAACAGCAAAAAAAAAAAAAACTCAGCTTGACCACCTTTATCCTGTATGACCTGGTTTCTCCAGCAGGGATTACCAAGTCATTCGTGAAACCTTGTGACGGTACAAATTCCCTCAACAATCCGAAATGCAATGCATGAGCCAAAACTGATCCTAAAGTCATGTGTTTTCTGTCACAGTGACTGCACACTCACCCTTGCACAGCCAAACCGCCGCCCATGGATGGAGAGGAGGGGGGCGTGGCTGTCTCTTTAAGACTGGCAGGTGACCCGTGAGAGGGTGGAGACGTAGAGGGGACGGCTAAACTCACAGCCACGCCCTCTTCTAAGTCGCCTAGGAAACAGAGATGGACACACTGTGAGCTTTTGTGTGTCATAAAATAAACATGCCAATGTCACACACATGAAAAGCCACACACAGAGTTAAAAGCAATCAGTGCTTTAGTCTCCATAGAAACACACACCTGCTGATGATTGGCCAGGCTCAATCAAACCCACTTTCACCACCTGTGAGACACCAACAGATCCAAACAAATAAATAGAGAGACAGACACACAGAAAAAAAAATAAAATAAAGTAAAAAAAAAAATAAAAAAATTAAATTAAATATAAAAATTATAAAAGGTAAAAAAAAAAAATTCCAGGGGCAAATATTAGCCCACACACAAAAAAAGGTTTGATACATAAATTTATATTGAGTGATATTTGTGCAG
This sequence comes from Anabarilius grahami, assembly GCA_003731715.1. Classification (NCBI taxonomy): domain Eukaryota; kingdom Metazoa; phylum Chordata; class Actinopteri; order Cypriniformes; family Xenocyprididae; genus Anabarilius; species Anabarilius grahami. The sequence goes on along the minus strand of RJVU01038599.1, from coordinate 2,362,131 downwards.
TTTGCAACAAATATACAATGCAAAACTCAGAATAATTTAATTGTCATAGGACAAATATACATGTATTTTAATTCATCAATGCAAAATGCAATATTATAGCTAGTAAGAAATACTTATGGGTGAATAAAATAAAAAAAAATATAAAATGATAAAAAGGTAAAAAAGAAAAGATAAGAAATTCCAGAGGCAAATATTAGCCCACAAAAAAAATAATTTTCGATAAATAAATTTATTAGGCAAAAACTCATAATTTCATTGTCATAGGACAAATATACATGATTATAATTAATCAATGCAAAATGCAATATTATAACTAGTAAGAAATATTAATGGGTGAATAAAATAAAAAATTTAATTAAATAAAATACAATGATAAAAGGTAAAAAAGAAAATAAATTCCAGGGGCAAATATTAGCCCACAAAAAAAAAAAAAGTTAATTTTCAATAAAACATTTATTTTAATGAGTGACATTTGTGCTGTTTGCAACAAAAATATAATGCAAAAACTCTAGTAAGCAAAACTTATGGAACTAAACTGCCCAAAAGTGTTTATTTTTCCTACTCACCCCAATGAACGGAATGAATTTCTGATAGGAATCTTCATCCCTCCTGCAAGAGGAAGAGATAATTTAATTCAAAGGCACCGCAGTGGCTATCATGGGATATTAACTTGTGTCTGCAGTATCAAATCATCTCCAGGTTTAATGAAAAGCTTGTGATGGAATGAGACAGAGGTCGTACGTTCTGTGTTTGCAGGTCAACATGGCCTCAGCGATGGGCAGCTGGTGTGTGAGAGCCGCTCCGCTGATGTACTGAGCCACACGAGCCGCAACGTCCACCGAATCTACAGAGAAACAGTCACATGAACAACTTACAATATACAGTCATGTGTGTGCTGTTGTGTTAAACATGCTGCTGTTTGTAATGGATCATAAATTTCAAACACATTCAGAACAGCAGTATGAATGCTTACAGCTTAACCTGCACAAGCTGTAATAGCATTCTCCTCATATTACCCAGAAAACAATGCTCTGTGTGTGTGTGTGTGTGTGCACGTGTGTGTGCACCTGTCTGCGGCGGCTCTGATCGGTTGAACAGGTCTCTCCACGCTCCGTCCAGGAAGGCTGCGCTGTAGCGGTTGTCAAGGGCACCCAGGTGCTTAGCAACAGGATGAGAACCTGAACAGGTTTAGAAGAAAGAAAAAACAAACAGAAACACTGAGAGCTGAAATTAACATTCAATGACATCAAAAAAATTTAGATAGATCTAAGATAGATAGACAGTTAGGTATCTATCTATCTATCTATCTATCTATCTATCTATCTATCTATCTATCTATCTATCTATCTATCTATCTATCTAGACAGACAGACAGACAGACAGATAGACAGATAGATAGAGATAAACAGATAGATAAAGAGAGAGAGAGAGATAGATAGATAAACAGATAGGCAGACAGATAGATAAACAGAGATAGATAGATAGATCTATCTCTCTGTTCATCTATCTCTGTTTATCTATCTCTCCGTTTATCTATCTATCTATCTATCTATCCATCCATCTCTCCGTTTATCTATCTATCTATTTATCTATCTATCTATCTATCTATCTATCTATCTATCTATCTATCTATCTATCTATCTATCTATCTGTCTGCCTATCTCTGTTTATCTATCTATCTATCTCTCCATCTATTTGTCTGTATGTATGTAATATGTTAATTATTTCTTGCTGATGTCATCAGTTTTGTTTTCTTACCCAGAGGCACGACCAGGAAGCGAATGTGATTAAGCCAATCAGACGTCTTGTTGGCCAGCTGAGTGACGAAGAACTGCAGCACCGAGCCCAGATAACTCTGACCCCCGACCACCGCCACCTTCACCGGCCGCGGCATAGACGAGTTACAGTTACAGCTGCACACACAGACGGAGAGACGTCAGTCCATGCATGTTCAAGATCAACAGATTTTGCTGTGATTCATAGTCAGTGTTTTCCTTACAAAAGACATGTTTAACCCAAGCGCTGTGCTGATCTTTTTTTCACAGTGAAAAAGATGAAATATGCAACCGGACAGGTGAAAATTCATCTGCTGAAGCAGCAGCATATTTTTTTCCTCCTAAAAGTCAAACTTTTTCTTTGCTTGATGAAAAAAAAAAAAAAAACCCTGACAACAAATTACTGATAAATACAATTGCTTTACTTTTTCATTTTCATTCATTAATATTTATTTATATTGTAGTTTTCTTTCATTGCTCCATTCCAGAAGTGACCACATATCAATTTTATTTTTCAAACAGATTGTATTTTGCTAGAATAAATGCTAAAAAGTTTGTTAGTATTCAAACTTAATGTCACACTGAATAGTGAAGTGTCAGTAATTTGGTTTGCTTTGTCGCTTCACTCTTTGTGAACAGGCCGTAAAGGTTTCTGCATTTGTGACTTACAATTTCTGTATCCGTGTGAGAAGAGCCGTGAGAACGGCCTGAATCTCTGCACCAGAACACGTACAGACCACAGGATGCTTCTGAACCTGCAACTGCTCTGCAACATACTGCAAACACAGACAATTCAGATTTATGATTAGAGTTTGCTTTTTTACAATGTTTATATACAGCATGCATACACATACACAAAAGTTGAGGCAGTAAGACTTTTCAAAGAAATTAATATGTTTATTCAGCAAGGATGCATTAATGACCAAAAGTGACAGTAAAGACATTTATAATGTTACAAAAGATTTCCATTTAAAAAATGCTGTTATTTTGAACTTTATATTCATCAAAGAATCCTGAAAAAAAAATTCCACAAAAATATGAAGCAGCACAATTGTTTTCAACATTGATAATAATCAGAAATGTTTATTTAGCAGCAAATAAGCATATTGGAATGATTTCTGATGGATCGTGTGACACTGAAGATTGGAGTAATGATGCTGAAAATTCAGCTTTTATCACAGTAATAAATTACATTTTACAATATATTCACATAGAAAATACTTGTAATAATATTTCAAAAAATGACTGTTTTTACTGTATCTTTGATCAAATAAGTGCAGCCTTGGTGAGCAGAAGAGACTTCTTTCAAAACATTGAATTTTGAATGATAGTGTGTGTACATTTGCACTAATAAACTATTTTATTTAGTGGAAGAATTGTTGATTGTGTTGATTATTACTAATAAATGAACATTAGTGTTATATACCAATGTTGTGGCTGTTTTATAGCGTAATAAGCCATAAAAGTTGTGCATTATGGCAAATTTTTCCACATTGCACTATGCCTACGAACACCACTTAACCACAGTAAAATTCACTGTAAAATATGGTTTATAGCTTTAATACACAATATAGCCATTTAGGACAATCTGCTTCAGTTAATGCTCACACACACACACACACTGGTTTCCATATTTTATGGGGACTTTCCATAGACATGATTTTTATACTGTACAAACTGTATATTCTATCCCCTAATCCTAAACCTACCCATTTTTACATTTTTCAAAAAACTTCAATTCTTATGATTTATAGCTGTTTTCTTCATGGGGAGCAAAAAGAAAAATGTCTTTTGGCCCCCATAATGTAGGGAATACCAGGTACACACACAAACACACACACACACACACACTCGTGTACCTGTCCTTGCCAGTCTGTGCCATTGATCAGGATGAGACTTTCAGGAAGAGCAGCATCAGATAACAGAATCTGATTCAACTGATCATACACGGCCTTCCTGAGGACCTGCGCGCACACACACACACACACACACACACACACAGAGGGATGAGTCAGCCGAACATGAATAATTCACAGTGACTCTGCAGAACAAGATGAAACACTGCATTAACATTCTTTATTTAAACCACGGAAATGAATGAGAAATGTGAGAGAATCCGAGGAGAACCGCTTTTAGAGAAAGACCCCATTTACACCAGAGCTGAACACCAGGGAAACAGTAGGGATGGGTTGAAAACGTTAATTTCTCATTTTGATGAACCGATATCGATTCTTAAATCCTAAGAATCGAACTTTAGTCTACGATGTTTTCAGAACAGAAACATTATTTGTAGCACTATTTTGACATGAAAATTGATGTACTGAACCTGATAAATATCCAAATGAATCAAGACCGGATTAAATCGAATCGGAACAGGAACTGAATCAAATTTCAAGCTACTGAATCAAAATCAAATGCAAGTGTGACATTTGTGTTGCAGTAAACTGAATCCAAGCACTGTTACCTGTGTGCTGTGTCCAAGCTCAGGTGATCTCTCACTATCGGAGCTGTTGGTTCGTTCGCTCAGCGGTTTGGAGAGCTGACGATCTTTCACAGGAGTGCTTCGCTTACGGGGTGTGTGTCCTCCATCCAGCCTACAACACACACACACACACACACATCATGTTTTCTGACTGTATTTCTAGCCTAGTCGCACTTGTCATGCTGCTTCAATCTAGATCAAACTTGCTTGGTAAATATTTCAGACAGACATGATATTACAGTAGATAGCTAGGTGTGTGTTGGTGGTCTGACCTGGGTGACGGTATGGACTGAATCTCATTCTTGCTGGTTTTTAAGGGTGTACGTGGTTTTTCAGCCACAGACACGGTTATACAGGGGCCGACGTCAGTGAACAACTCCTGATCATTCAGCTCCTACAGACACACACATATTCAACACAAAAGAGCATTGAAACATAATACCCAAAAGAATTCAAGTTTTGCAAGTGAGCATAATATACATTAAGCCCAGAAGTATTTGGACAGTGTGTAAATGTGACGTCTTTATGAATTTTGCTCAATGGCTTTGAATCAACTGGTGTTTTTAAGTGTAATAAACACCTTTTTGTCAAATGTTTTGCTTGAAAAGTGTGCTTGTACTATCTTTCTGTAAAATAAAAAAAGTTACATTTAGTTTGATTTTTTTTTTTCCAGAAATAAATGTAAATATATGCATATTTCAGACTGCAGAAATGTTTTTGGTGCAGCTGTATATTTTTGTGTCTCACCAGCGTGTCCGTCTCGGACAGCGGCTCGTCCAGGTTCCGGCTGCGTGAGTGTTTGAGTTTATCTGACGGTGGCTGATCCCCCTGCTGGACATACACAGGAACGACAATCACAAACACCTTACACACAAACCTACTAAACACTCACAAACAGGGCCTAAAATGAACACTCGCCAAGCGCCAAATGCAAATAATAATCGGCATTGGCGAGTATATGAAACGGTGTGGCTGGTAACATTTCTATGAATTCTACCAATACAATATTGTGAGAACATGAACGTAAACAAACGTGAATGACGTTTGCGACGGATGAAGAGCCAGCGCTGCATAGTCAGGTTTTAAGCCTTTAAATATTCAAGCGCAAGAAGATGTGAAAGGGAACTCAATTTGTTACTCGCACGCTGCATGGGAAGTTTAAACATCCGAAGCGCAAGCCCAAAAAGCCGCGTGTAAGACTACTAATTTGAATACTAAATTGAGCTCTCTTTCATGTCTTTTTGTGCTTGAACAGACAAATTTACACAAAATTATGTCTAAAAATGCCTGTCTCGGTGAGTATCCTAGTAAACAGTTATATATAAAATGAACAAACAGTTGAGAAAGAAAACACATTTGTATGTATCAGTATATTGGATCCGTGCATTGGTTCTTAAAGTGACAGCAGCCTAATATACCCGCTGCTGTCTGCATTTTTAATGTTAAAACACTCACTGCTCTTGACTGAATAACTTTTGTAACTTTAATAAGGATTAATCTCTGTTTAAGACTGTGCAGTGTTATTTTACATTTGATTAACATACTTTTTTCATTTTCTGTACCTGAAAATTGTGAATTTTCACTGGTACCTAAAATTTTGGTGTCATAACTGCCTGTTTTTGCAAAAACAGTTTCATGGCTGGTAAATTTTCTTAAGTCACTGGCAGATCTGGCAAAAGTTTTAGGCCCTGCTCACAAACCAGTAAACAATCACACAACATCACATCTGAGCTGTCGGTCTCTTTCATTTGGATGCGCCTGGAGCAGGTTCTGCATTTTAGGCTGAATGTTCTGGACTGCAGCCTGTAAACTGTCGATCCCTGGCAGATTTCAGCCCGAACCTCCACACCTTAGAGCTGGACATTAATGGACATCACAGCAGTGATCAACACATCTTTTAATGCCAGAGCTGGCTTCCTGCCTCTAATTCACTGCAATTTTCATACTTTTAAATGTACGTCAGTTTACTCACTGAATTTCTTCTCCTTTATTTTTTATTCCCTACATTTATTCAATATCTCTGCCTGTCCATCACTGTCTCATCTATCTGTTCTCAAGTTTTTGAAGGCCAATACTAGTCTTTCATTTTATTTGGGCACTTTTATTGATACTGAGAGTTGAGAAAATCAACAGAAAATTTAACCCTTTCCTACAGTACAAGTGGTCTATATCAAACTAAATATAAAATAAAACATTTTAAAAATACTAATATAATGAAAATCTTATCAATCTATCTATTTATCTATCTATCTATCAAGTATATATTAGTAGTATAATAAAAATACAATCTAAAAAAATACTTGTAACACTTTACAATTAGGATTCATTTCTTAACTACATTAGCTAACATGAACTAACAATGATAAGTACTTTTACAGCATTTTATAATGTTGGTTAATGTTAATCTCAACATTTACTAATACATTTTTGAGTTGTATCTGTTAACATGTTAATGCAACTGTGGATATATTGCTCATTGTTAGTTCATGGTAACTAATGTAGTTAACTAATGTTAACAAATAAAACCCTGTAAAGTGTTACCAAAATATGTATGTAAAAAAAAAAAAAGTTAAAATATAACACAAATATAGACAGAAAATGGTGAGAATAACCCCTTTCCTAAAATCCAAGTGGTCTACATCAGTAACCGCTCTGAGTGATTCATTGTGTTCAATCAGAAAATTATTCATCAGAATGATTCAAACTGATATTAAAAGCACCAAAAGAGACAAAAAGGGCCTTCAGTGCCTTCAAAGGAAGTGTTGTCAGATATTTTAGTTAACTGTCGTTACGGAGAGAGAAGACTACTTTAAGACTAATGCATATTACCTTATAAATGTTTTGATGTTAAATACTTTCTTCCATTCCAGTTTAATAAACAGAGTCATGCTTTGCATTCTTTTTACATGCATGCGTGTTGAGCTTTCAAACCATCGCTCAGTCCATGTCATCAGTTTTAAGCGTGAGCGTTCAGGAAATTTGGTTGAAAATAATTTTGTTTTGCAATGACATTTCCTGATGCTAGTGGCACAGAAACTCGAGTGTTTGTTACTCACGGGGCTGAAGTGGTCTCGGCTCAGACTGCCTTTACTGTTCAAGCTGCCGATCTCCGTCTGAGAGCTCGACTGGGACATTCCCTCAAAGAACGGCCTGCAAAACACACACACGGACAAAGAGAGAGAGAACAAGATTTGTTAAAACATAAATAAAAAAAGATTGGGTAATTTTAACAGCACTGGCAAAGCTGCTCATCTCTCATTTCTGTGTTCTTTACTTAATGCTACTTGAAAAACCATCTGTCTGTGATCTTTTTTAAATGACGGACAAAGATAAAAGAGCATAAAAGTCATATATCAGTAAACACTTCTTCATTCTCCGTTCAAATAAATGTAAAATATACTCCAGCTTTTTGAAGATCTCTCACTCAGTGGAAAACAGTCTTAAAAGTGTACATACAAAAATGAAACACCAGACGATAGACACCATTAATCACACAAACAAAGCTATCATAAAACATGAAACAGACGTCATTTGATCTCCTTTGATCATTCTGATGCCTTAATCTTCCTAATGCTTTCAAAATCTGCAAACTCCCTTTGATTCAGTGTTATTCCAGTATTATTTATATACTATTATAGTATTAATTAATATATTGAATTGACTTTCAATTTTATATTTTCAGTTTTCATTTTAATTTGAGTAATTTTGTTATGGGCTTTCGTAGTTTCTAGTTTTAGTAATTTAAGTACTTATTTTATTTCAGTTGTTGCCAATGCAACATTTATAATTTAAACTTAAGTTTTATATTTTATACTCCAACTTCAATAGCAACAATAACAACACTGTTGTGATTTACTGTAAGTCATGAATGTTTTAGATAACTAAATTTTTAATCTTATAAAATTCATAATTTAAATGTTTTTATCTAAAACCTTACTGTTACTCATTAATAACTTAACTAGTGTACAAGCTACTTTATTTGTTTAGTAGCTACTAACATTAATAGCTGTTCATAAGTTTAACATTTTTTGCATGCAAATACAATATTTTGTTCAAAATTGAGAAATTCTTAGAAATCTTGAGACATGAACTACAGATAAACCACTGTGATGCATGTAAGAATGCATTTTTATCATAATTTAGAATAAATTTTATATGAATAAATCCATATATAAAAGCTATAAGAACATAAAATGCAAGTATTACTAGTATGAACTGAATTTAAATAAAGCTCCAATCCTACTTTACCAGCGTTATTTTAATATTATTTATATACTATTAATGTTTTTTTTATATATATATTTTGAATTAGCATTATTTTTTATATTGTCAGTTTTCATTTTTGTTTAAGTTTTAGTAATTTTGATATGTGCTTTTTAATTTTTTAAATATTTCTATATAGCTTTAATTTATTAACGGTCATCATGATTGGCTGACTGAATCCTTACAGTGTTTAAGTAAACAGCAGTGTCTGTTTTTAAATGGTTGCTAGAAAGCTGTAGGTTACATGACAAGGACAGACGGCCTGATGTCACCAGCAGAGGGCGCCGCAGACAGACAGTCTGTACAGGTTTGACTCTACTTGTGAGTACTCACTTATATAGTGACATATTATGACATCTGACTAGTGAGGGCATTTTACTGGTTTTCACTAGTTAAATCGGCCAAAACTTGTTTTTATTTAAATCTAGTGTTTTGCACATGTTTCTATAATGGGTAGGTTTAAGAGCAAGGATTGGGTTGGGCCATTTAAAACATTATTAACCTGATATAAAAATCAATGGAAGTCTATGCAGTGTCCTCACTAATACAGTGAAACAAAAGTATGTCTGAGTGCATTACCTCAGTTTGGGTTTGGGAGTGCTGAGGATGCTGTCTGTCTCCTCCATCTCTGGCCCGCTGTCGCTGGGGTTGTACATCTCCAGACTGTCGTAGAGTTCGTCCAGATCCTCCTCCACCTCCTGGATCTGCTCACGGGACACGTGCTCCAACCCGAAGCCCACCTGCGTCACATCAACACATGCTTTCATTAACTTCCTTTAGATTCAAATATAGGAATATTCCCTACATGACAGCAGAGAGGTTCAGATTTGTCTTTTTCCCATCTTTTTGAGGGTGAGGTGAGAATGGAAAGGTGTTGTGACTGTGAACCAGGGTGAGAATGAATGGAAATAATAAGGTTAGAGGGCAGATCAGGTGTGATCACAGTCATATTTCAGCAGGGATGGAAGGAACGAGACGTTACCTCATCTGACACCTTAAACCTCTTCAGCAGTGCCACAAACTTCTGCTTGATGTTGGGTTGCTGGAGAAATAAAAAAAACAATTAAATATTTATAACACAATTCAGACAAAATTCTGTGTAAAATCTGCCAGTCTAATGCTTGAAGTCAATCATCTGTGCACGTAGTTAAAAAGAAAAATATTTCATTAAAATGTAGTCATTTACTCTCTGAAGGACAGCGGGAGATAAAACAAGTGATGTTTTTTTTTTACTCTTTTTAAAAAAAGATAAAATGCTACAAAAGTGGCTTCTTTAATGGTAATGGTGTGTGTTAACTGGAGCACACTGTGCTATATTCTTTAGCACAGTGATGCAGTGTGTGCGTGCGTGTGTGCGTGTGTGTGTGTGTGTGTGTGTGTGTGCGTGTGTTTCTTACTCTCGTGATGGAGGCGTTGGAAGTAAGTTTGCGTCTGGGTTTCTTCTTCCTCACCTCATCCTCTTCATCATCTAGATACTGAGATACAAACATACACACGCACATTAAACACTCATTGTATCTGTGCATTCATCAGCTCTTGAACTGCTAATAAATGCCACACTCACACACACAACAAACGCACACACACTCTCTCTCTCTCTCGCTCTCACTCTCTCTCTCTCACACACTCTCTCTCACACACTCTCTCTCACACACTCTCTCTCACACACTCTCTCTCACACACTCTCTCTCACACACTCTCTCTCACACACTCTCTCTCTCTCACTCTCTCTCACACACTCTCTCTCACACACTCTCTCTCTCTCACTCTCTCTCACACACTCTCTCTCACACACTCTCTCTCTCTCGCTTTCACACTCTCTCTCTCTCACACACTCTCTCTCTCTCTCACACACTCTCTCTCTCTCTCACACACTCTCTCTCTCTCTCACACACTCTCTCTCTCTCACACACACACACAAAGACATTTTTCAGAATGCTTTTTATGCAGATATTTATATTTATAAAAGGTATCTGGAAATTATGTGACGTTCTGGCTTGTTTACTATTAGTCTACGGAAATATGTCTAAACAGAAAAATATTCAACATTAGGAAATAAAGCATTATTAGTAAAACAAAAAATATGTCA
>RJVU01038599.1:2332859-2348715 GCA_003731715.1 Anabarilius grahami | reverse complement strand
CATAATACATCATATAATATATAAATATAATAAATATGATAATTAGGGTTTTCCTATAATATTGTCATATTCAAATTTCATCAAATTTAATGTCAACACAACATATTCTATCAGTTGCTTTGAATTTTACACATGAATTGAGTGAACATGAATTTTAAACATCACGCTTATATGTTGTTGGGTTTTTTTTTTTTTTAAATATACATTTGTTTAAAGGGGTGGTTCAGTGTTTTTTTTCTAGGCTTGATTGTGTTCTTGGGGCACAGTTTATCATGTCTTAATGATTCGTTTTTTTAAAAACGCTGTATTTTTCATATATTTTACCTTTATTCTACACCTCTGTTCCCACTGTCATATGAACGGCTCGTTTAACTTCCTGCTTCTATTAAGCCACTCCCTCTGAAATACGCAATGTGCTCAGATTGGTTGGCAGGTTGGTAGCTGGCCCAGTGTATCGTGATTCACTGAAGCGTCCGGAAACGCCACGCCCCTTACCATTAGTAGTTACGCGCTAAGCTGGAAATGTAAATAATAGCGCCTATATTGCTGTATCAAATTGAGCCGAATCAGACCCAGATGAAGAGGGTCAAGCAGAACCTCTGCAATCGCGGCTTTTAAAGGACGTTTATGAATGGTATTTCATTTAGTATTTGTGTCAAAGTGTTTAGATATGCTGTCACTGCTGCTTGTTAGCTTTCAATATACAGTTTTATCATAATTAAAGCTTTACTGTAGCCTAATACATGACTGAGTTGTCGCATTTTTGTAAAGGTAGCGTTTAATTTATAGCATGAACAACTGTTTGTCTATGAACATAGACGTTTGTTGGTGTTTGTTCCACTAGAACTTAGCTAACGGGCTAGCAAAAACAATTGCTCTTTGTATATGTCCTTGATGCATTAAAAATAGCAACAGAACTATAACATTACGTTTAAAAGACATGTACAAACAATAAAACGTACTTACAGTTTGAAGCCAATAAACAGCAGCTTCTGCTTTTAAAGTGGGAACTGCTTCATCTTTCAGTAAAAGCCTTTGTGCAAATCCAGCATTAAACTCGTGTAGATTCTGGAAGCTGTCTTCAGCACTGCATCCAGTGTAGAAAATATCACAGATTATAATGGGTTCTATATCTTTTGACGCGTCGCGTCGCGCAGCTCGCGTTCGGTGTAAACAACTCTTCCGCTTCCATTATACTGCGCGATATGGCCTTGCCCACTTTGTTGCGTGTTCCCGGGGGCAGTGTTTATGTTAATAGCAAGGGTTTATGATGTCACCAACCCGGGAAGAAGCTCGTTGTAGTCCAAACCAGCTGTTTTTGTAGGCAATAAACTGCCATAACTTTAAAAGACAATATCTCCGTTTGCATTAAACGTTCAGCGCTGTAACTTTGCAGATACTGTTTATGCTCAAGCAGCAACATTATACATTAACTAAAGTTAAAAAAGTGAAATCGCACTGAACCACCCCTTTAATATAATTGAATTGTTTTTAATATAAATCTATTATATGTGCAATAAAGAATGTGTATTTAAAATGTATAATTAAGATTATTTAACGATCAATTTTTACCCTAAAAGAAATTCGCCTGGAGTGCATGATCTCAAAATGTTTATTGGAAGATACCTTTAAAAAAAATAACACATTATATGAACTGTATTCAAATTGAAATATTTTAGCTGGAGCTTTACCTGTATTCACCCTACTGATAGACATATTTACGACAGTGATTATTGCTTCAGTTCACTTGGCTGTAAAGCTGCACATGCAACATAGTGCAACATAAAAACCAGTGATGCAGCATTTGGTCACACTTCACCACTACTCGCTGGAAAAGCTAAGGTTTTCAAACAGCTACTGAATATGTTGTTAGTTACGTTGCTACTTTTAGTCAGTCACTCCTCAACACTGACTTCAGCACACACTTAGGTCTAACATTCATCAGCCTCTGGTCATTATGCAACGGAAGCGAAATATTGTGACATCAGTGCTTAACAGGAAAGTCACAAGAATTCGTTGTGAAATGTACATTGCAAGAAAAGCAAAAACAACACAGCAACTGACAGCAGAGCACAAAATCTCAGTGAAAACAGCATCCATGAAGGTTGAATCGCAGCCTCAGTTGACGTCACAAATTCAAGAACAATGACAGAGTCACGAACGACTAGAAACTCAAGCTTGATTACTCATCAGGATTTCAGGGCTTTTTTAAATGCTTGGACAGCAAACGCTGCTGCTAAACGCATGTTATACAAGCACGGAAAGCGAACAAGGCTTTTAGCACAATGTGCTTAAGTAGGAACACGAGCGCAGCCAACTAAATTAATATTAAAGACTGACATCAGCTGGGAATTAAAGACACGTTCGTTTCCGACAACGAGCATCAAGATAAACTCCTTGCATATTTAGCCGCTAGCTCCACATTAAACATGCTAAATAAAGACATTACACATATGAAACATACAGCAGATGGATGTGCATTTCAGCACAACACGCTCAAACCTCTTACACGCAAACCACACTGAACATTCGAGATGGTTTCTTTGATTAATAATAAATGAACCTAACCGCTTCAGTGTGTGTAGATTGAACTCTTTGCATCTACAGGACGCCACACCTTTCAAACAAGCTTATCTTCCATAAATCGGGTTATTACAGCAATAAAGCTGAAGGTAACAGCTGCACGGGTTCATAAAGTTTAGATAGACAGCTACTGCAACCTTATGCTTATTAAAATCATATAAACACATAAACAGATGACCTTCTTTCAATCTCATCTTAGATTACAGTGTTTAACACATCTAATGCACTTCTTATGACTTCTATTGTTCTTAAATGAAGATAAACACAATAATTACACCTTAAACAAACATTCTTAACACATATATTGGCATTTTTAGATTTAGAGGGGCATGAGAAATCAAATTTGCCTTGATCTTTTGATAAGTAAGAGGTCTTTGTACCATTAAAACATCCTGAAAGTTTCATAGCTTAAAACATCCTCCTCATTTTAAACAAAGTGTTATTTAATCAAGTCCCAAAAACGGCTCGTTTGGATATTGCGGGATCTGTGACGTCATGGTCGCAGTGATTTTGTCAAGTAATTCGTGTTCCTGGATTAAAATTTCTGTCCAAAAACCTAATCCTAACCCTATCCCTAAACCTGCCCATTACTTATCCCTAAAATCAGAGGGAAATAAGTGAATAAAATTGGTGTAGAAGCCCCTAACCCTCTTTGTAAGCCATGACGTCACATGGGCAAATACATTTGCATATGACTACCTCCAGAGCAAGACATTGGCGAATAATTATACATCATCGCACCATACGCCCCGCCCACTGGCATTCAGTTGCTAAAGGCTGACATTTGCCTACTGTAAATGTGAGAGTCATGTCAAAAGAAAACAGAACCCATTATAATCACTGATGCTGTCTACACTAGAAACAGTATACAGATGCGTCTTCAGTTTCTGCGTCTGTCGACAACAGGAAGAGTGAAAGAAGGTTCACTTTGACTCGTCCAGTTTAAACAGCTCACTTGCGTCTCTGTACAGACTTCAGAAGGATCCCAGCATCGGGAACAAGTGGGTGCTTTATTTTTAATGGTGTCCCGGATAGTGTCGGAGGATTATATGTTTGTTCGGAGCATTTTGTTTTGTAAACGAGGCACAGTGTAATGGAGAGTTCGCAAAGATACTTGTTGAAAGATGAAGCAGCCAACTGTATTGGATCTGACAGCAGCTGCATCACAAACTATAAGTAAATTATTTCATAATGCTTTGTCTGTAAATTAAGGTTTTATCTGGACGCTTTCATTTACATTTACATTTATTCATTTAGCAGACGCTTTTATCCAAAGCGACTTACAAGTGAGGAATACAATATGCGAGTCATCGTGAAGAGGCAAATAGACAAAATTTAGACAAAAAAAGAGACAACATTTTCAGCTGTCTTTTGAATATTGCCAGGGATTCTGCATTCCGGATGAAGGCGGGGAGATCTTTCCATCAGCAAGGAATAGAACAAAATTAACGAAAATGTTTTGGAGAGCGATATTGTGCCTCTCTGTAATGGTACGTTTCAAAGTTTCAAAACAAGATAAGACATTTATCAAAAGCTTAGGCTCTGTTGCACAACAAATCCACCGCCATGGTCTTGTCAGTCATTTCACTTTACTCTCATCACATGACCAGTGAACTGTGATTCCTGCTGCACTGTGTGCAACTCTGCAGCTCGTGCTGGATGAGTAGAACAGACGTTTACAATAGTTTACAATTGAAGCGACCGTTATCCAACTGAATTGACCCTTCGCAAAGACCCGCCCCCCTTAGTTACTGTTGCTTTGTCCGACAAGCCGTGGCGCTGTCTCACCACACGCAGTGAAAAATACATTGTGGAGCAAAGGGGACACTGACAACATGTCGACAGGCAAGACAGAGCAAGTTACTAATGATATTAAACAAAGTCCCAGCTTTCTAACTGTGTAATTTGTAAAGAAATTCAAACAATAAAAACCGTTTTCTGGCTCTTTAATGTGTCGTGACCTGGTCGTGACAGATTGCTGTAGCGCGTCAGCTCAAGAGGCTCGTAAACCGATCATCTCTTCCTACTCCATTTAAAACATTAAATAAACATGAATGAACATGAGAATGAATGTTGTTTCAAACTCGGAAAGACGTCAATATACACAATTTTTCAAGTTTAACTCCACCGAGGTTACTCTTCTAACTACTGGCCGCTTTGTCGGACAAAATGGCGGATGCGACGTTCTGATTGGTTAGATCGCTTGTCAATCAAACTCCCGGCGAAGGGTCAATTAATTGGTTTTTATTTCTATAAAAAAGCAAAACGGCAGTGGAGGCGATGCAGTGGTGGGCACCATAATGTAATGTAAATGTAGCGGTGGCATATTCTATGCTAATTTCACCCTCACACTCCGTTGTGGCGATATCGCGAGACAGCTTTTCACATTGACAAGAAATCTCGTCACATTTTAATATCGCAAGATCTCTTGACACGAGATCTCGTCACACCCCTAGTGCTGCTTCATATTTTTGTGAAAACTGACAAATTTTTATGGACTCTGTGATAAACAGAAAGACCAAAAAGAACAGCATTTATTTGAAATAGAATTAGAAATATTTTGTAACATTGTAAATGTCTTTAATGTCACTTTTGATCAATTTAATGTATTAATTTCTTACAAAAAAATCTTGCTGACCTCAAACTTTTGAGCGCTAGTGTATGAATGTACTGTTAGTGTGGGCTTCATCTCGTCTCCAGCAGTCTGTCACTGAAGCTCCTCGAGGCCGAGCGTCTGTGGCCACACACAGAGGTCAAAGCCCCGGCCCGTAAAACTAACAGCGGACGGTGGTTTGTCAAAACCCCTCTGCAGGGTGACAGTGTCCCTTCAGCTACAGACAACACATGCCATCAATCAAACATAGCTGCCTTTGTGACATGAACGCCTATTCTCTGTGAGCGTGCATTTGCATGGCTTTGATTGGTTTGGAAACAATCTCAAGGGTGTGGAGATGAGATCTGATCGCTGTCTGGGTCAGTCATCAGATCTATGAATAACGCGCTTTAGAGGTCTGTGAGACAGTTTTGCTCGCTGTCATAAGACATTAAAGGAACAGCACAGCAGTTGACAGAACAAAACTCACTGGAGGGTTTGGAGGAAGAAATACGAAGCTTGTATTTTTGTTAATGCGCTCACAAACATTCTTCAATAATAATACAATACAAGAGCTGCACAGCTGTCCAAAAACGGCCTGCAGAAGTTTTGGCCGACTTTTGTAGATGGAGAAATCAGGTAATGTATTATTGATGCAATTTAAAATAAATAAATAATATATAAATAAATGAAGCCCCCGCACCGCTTTCTCCTGCTCCCATGGCGTCTGTCGTTGCTATGCAACCATGAACTGCCCTCTCCACAATGAGGAAGTTTCAGCAAAAGAATAATTGATTTCTAGTCCTTGCATTAACTCTACTACTAGATATATTTATGGAGATGAGAAATTAAAACCCGCCCTGTACAGCTATGATCAGCTGTTTGGCTGAGCCGGTGTTGTTACGGAAAGGCCGAAGCTCATCGATTGGTCCTTGTCACATGACCTGCGGTGCGCTTGTGGCATTCTGAAAAGTTGAGATGTTTTCATCTCGCTGAGGGATAGGCGCGCCGCACACTTCTATTATGAGTGACACAAATATTTTTGGTGCGCCAAAAAAACCCAAAATAACGACTTATAAAGTGATGGCCGATTTCAAAACAATGCTTCAGGAAGCATCGGAGCACAATGAATCAGCGTATCGAATCTGCTGTTCGGAGCGCCAAAGTCACGTGATTTCAGCCGTTGGCAGTTTGACACGCGATCCGAATCATGATTCGATACACTGATTCATTATGCTCCGAAGCTTCCTGAAGCAGTGTTTTGAAATCGGCCATCACTAAATAAGTAGTTATTTTGTTTTTTTGGCGCACCAAAAATATTCTCGTCGCTTTATAATATTAATATTGAAGCACTGTACACACATGAACTGATTTAGATGTGTTTTTAGTACCTTTATGGATCTTGAGAGAGGAAATGTCATTGCTCCCTATGCAGGCCTCACGGAGCCATCGGATTTCAACTAAAATCTCTTAATTTGTGTTCCGAAGATTGACGAAGGTTTTACGGGTGTGGAATGGCATGAGGGTAAGTAATAAATGACAGAATTTTCATTTTTGGGTGAACTAACCCTTTAAGTTAAAACTCCTCTTTGATTACCAAAATGACATTTAAACTTTTTTTCCTGTGAAAATAATCTCTTCATGCCTTAAAATAGCTTGAATGTCACACCCTTGCTTCATTTAATATACATGGAATGAATATGCAAATGAGCCCCACCTCCACTTACACCAGCTCAGAGACCCACTCGGTCAATTTTACTGTGGTAAACCCTGCACAATGGCAGTTGGAAATACTGGTTTAATTCAGCCATATATGTTTGAACCAGAAACTGATTCAGAAGAAGAAGTAGAGGAATGAATTATACAGGCTTGTCTACAAGTCAATGCATCAGAATGGTGATGGGTTTTATTTAACGCTCTCTACAACGTCGGACACATAATGTAGTCAAGCCAAAGGCTAATCATATCAATTACTGTTATCAACAGCTAATAATGTGCTGCTAATATTACACAAACTATGTTCCCATTCTTCATCTCAGAGTCAGACAGCTTCCAACTAAAAATCAGCATCCTTAGAAACGCTTTGAACAACTTAGAATGTCAGTGGATATAGTTGTATAACATTGTAATATACGTCATATACATAATTCACCCGCTATATTGCTAAATATACCTGATTTTTCATATCAACATAAAAATATACCAGGATAACCAGGCTTCTCTTGAGACTCCCCTGCTCTGTCTGCAGCATACTTAATGACTCATAGTTAATAACGCTTTTTTGAGACTGTCCTCGGTTTTAAGGAGAAAATACTCAGCAATGGTGTTGACTTATGGATTTGCTCATGGTTTGTCTTAAAGCATATTTAAAACACCACATAGACATTTAAAAAAACTGATTTTTTCACCACAGGGGGTCTTTAACATATTCTACTCACACACTAACACTCTTGTATGCACATCTGACCTTGTCGAAAAGTCAAAGAGGACACTTTATAAGTGTACACACACACACACCTCCCCAGCGCCTCTCATTACATGACCGATTTTCCATGACCTTCAGTGCAAACACTGATGCTGGAAGGTGATTGGCTCTTTGTTGCCACACATCTGTTCATGTTTTCATTCCCAGCGTCTCTCGAGTACCTGTCTTCCCTCAACACACGCTCACTGTCGCACTCTCTAGTCCTTTACAGACCTCAATCTTTCCCTTTCACAATTTCTCAGAGGGTTTAGCATTCTATTGTTCTGTGCTTCAGTGTGTTTGCTAACAATCTAACAGTAATAATGATTAGTTTGTACTAATGTCCTTGTCCTGAAATCAGCCTAATTATACAGGCGTCCTTAAAACTGATTAATCAACTAGACATTCAGACAACCTACTGACTAGTTGATTTACTAAATACATAGTTTTGCACACCCTGTGTGCGGCTCAAGAGCTGTTTAAGCACTGCCAGTGTGTGATTTCGTATTTAAGTGACATTACGGCACATTAAAGCGCATCAGAGCAATAGATGCTCGTGTATCAGCGACGTTTCTCTGGCGCGGACCGGTCCGATTCAGACACAATTAAATGCACTCAAAGCAAACAAACTGAGTCGGTGCTGGATAAAGCCCAATCCATTAATCAGCCCAACGCAGCTGTCTGGAAGCTTTGGGAAGTTCTGGCTAATCCAAACAGCCCTTTTCCCTCGGCGAGCCGCCGCTTTGACGGCCGCCCAAAATCAGAATCAGTCACTCTCATCCGTTTGATCCTCCGCCGTGCCATTCATCAAAAACACATCATCAACAACTCTTCAAACGCAAGCCTACAGCGAAGTGTTTAACCCCCAACCGTACGCTCCCCCGGGTGGATGTGACACGTCTACGTCAGCGTGCCACCTCCCACTCACATCCTGAACTCTGGGAAATATCTGCCATCGGCTCTCGTTTCCATGGGCCATTTGGTGTTTACTCAAACGCTTCCTGTTGCAACTGTGCCGAAACCCTCTAATAACACAAGGATGTTCGAGGATGAGGCTAATTTGGAGCATCAACATCAACGGCACCCTGGGAAATATCAAACGTTATTGCTAACACCCGGCAAACACAACAGATGCGAAATACCCAATCCCCATGTGGTCCCTAGGAGCCTCTCATGAGTCCAAATTAGATGACAAATAACAAAGTACAGCGTCATTAGCGTGTGTTAACAACAGTGTTAGGGAGCAACTAACCAAAACTACCAACTCAACTAGCATTTTCCAGCAGTATGAAAAAAGTTCAGCTGTTTTCAGTGGCGCTTTTCCAGTCACAAACTACTGTTTAACAGCAACAGTGTAGGGTGACAAAACACTTCACAGGTTTAGGCATATTTTACTGCACATATGCAACTTTACTACAAAGTGAAATTATGCCATAATCAANAATATATTTTGTAGGGCCCTATGATTTCCGCGATGCAGAAAACGCGGACGGAATCGTGGAATTCAGTCATAAAAAACAGAATTTAGTATATACCGCGGAATGTCACGGAATTTGTCATTTTTGATGAATGAATAAAAAGCAGGTCAGTACACTTAAAAAAATTGCGATAAAGACTAGTGTCCGTAAATATTAAACCGCAAATAGACTATTTAATTATGAATCCTGCATGTCTGTGTGCCTCTGAAATGAATGATGCGGAAGCGTGGTTTCATTTACCTCACACACACACACACACACACGCATGCATGTACGCACACACACTGAAGCACGTGTGACGCTCGCAGTGTTTTCATCCTCTGTCGCCTCACTATATGAGGAAATAAACGCATGAAATTCATCTCCAGAGCCGCTCTGAAAGTCACTTCATCAGCATTTAACCGCTTCGTTTGAGAAAACTATCGTCATAAACACAGAGAAACATCTTTGGTTACTGGCGTAACCTCGGTTCCCTGAAATGAGGGAACGAGACGTCGCGTCAGATGCTGACGCATTGGGGAAACATCTTTCTCCAAGAATACTGAAGCCTGATTGAATCGCGCTATTGCACTGCAATAGCCAATGGCGTTCAAGCGCGCGAATGTGAGGGGACACCGCCCCTCTATATAAGGCGACGCTTGGCGCCATTTCGTCAGAATCTTTCGACTGAATAAGAAAGTGATGAAAAATCCTGAGTACGAGTAACACGGCATGATCGCGACGTCTCGTTCCCTCTTTTCAGGGAACTGAGGTTACGCCAGTAACCAAAGACGTTCCCTTTCAATATCGGTCTCTCGATGTCGCGTCAGATGCTGACGAATTGGGGAATGTGTCAAATCACGGCGTGTTACTATGAAGGACGTCCAGCATTGGCAGAGCGGACAGTCAAAAACATGTTTGCGAATACTGTGTCATATGACAGAGTCATGGCAGTGAAGTTGCATAAGCATTCAAGTAATTTGCATTAAACACATAAGCGTAAGACCACCGGACCTAATTGAACACCAGTCTCTCTGAGGTCAACCATTATGGATTGGTTAGGCGGCGTCCCAATTGTGACGTGTACGTTAGCGGACCTAGTTGAAACACCGCATCGAAAGGGGGGAGGAGGAGGCGGGTCTACTCAGCCGCTCTGAGGAGTATCGGGGAGCTTGTGAGTGTTGTAAACCACAACCATATCTCGTTGATGAAAAGGGGTCAGTGACCGCTTATTGAGAGACAGAGCGACGAAATGCGGCGCTTATTGAATAATAAATTGACTTGCTAAAAGGAAGCGGTTAATCCCGGTTCCTTAGTGCAACTAATCAAGATCAACTTATGCCATACACAATTCCTTATATATTTATTTATTTAGAAACATAATTCGAGCGGTTTAATCGGTCTTACAGTGATTGCAAAATGAAGCGGTGAGTCCCGGTTCATTAATACAACATAGGGTTGTTACGCTATGCCAAAACGCAGGGATGACGCAACATGATTTCAGCTGGAACCGCTCCAACAAGACCTGGGTAGTTAAGGCAGCGGACGCGCCGGCGCTACCCTGCAATGAAAAAGGGGAGCCTAGCAGACCTTGTTGAAACACCGCGCCCATAAGCGGGGGGCGGAGCATGCCTGCAAGCTCTGTATTACAAAGCAGCATATCACTTGGTGTATAGCAGTATACAGCGAGCTAAATAGGAGCATATTAAACAAACCTAGCTCTCTTGTACAGACAGAATTCGAGAGGCTATCGAAGAAACATCCAGATTGTAGAATCTGGCAAAAGTGTTCGATGAAGCCCATCCTGCTGCAGAACAAATGTCCTCAATGGGTATACCGTTTGTCAATGCCCATGATGAAGCGATACTACCTACAGGGCACTCTACATTCTGTGAACTGTAAGCTAGAGCTATTGCATCCACAATCCAATGAGAAAGCCTCTGTTTTGAGACAGGCAGTCCTCTAGTGCGGCCGCCAAAACAGACGAAGAGCTGCTCTGAAAGTCTTAGCTGTCTAGTGCGCTCAACATAGATGCGCAGAGCGCGAACAGGACAGAGTGGTTGCGAAGAGGGGGGTTCCCCCGCCGCAGGCTCACTAGGAACAAAAGCTGAGAGAGTTATAACCTGTGCTCTGAACGGCGTTGAGAGTACTTTAGGAACATAACCCTCTCTCAGTTTGAGAACGACCTTGCAGTCACCTGGGCCAAAATCCATGCAGGACTCGTTGACTGAAAGAGCGTGAATATCGCCCACTCGTTTAACTGAATAGTATTCAGCATGCGCTGAGGTAGTGCAGCTACTGGCTGGCTCCGCTGAACGGCCAGACGTGCAGGTCCCACAGCTCTGGATTTGGGTACCAGATCGAGCCCCTCGCTTGAGACAATAGGTCCTTCCTTAACGGGACTGTCCAGGGGGGTCCCGTTAACAGTTCTAGCAAGTCCGGGAACCAGGGCTGAGTGGGCCATTTCGGCGCAACTAACAGCACGGTTTCCCTCTCCTCCCTGATTTTGCACAGCACTTGATGCAGGATTTTTACTGGCGGAAATGCATACTTGCGCGCTTTTGGCCAGCGGTGAGCGAGCGCATCCACTCCCAGCGTGGACTTTTCCGTTAGGGAGTAAAATAGTGGGCAGTGAGTGTTCTCTGCTGACACGAAGAGGTCCACCTCTGCTGGTCCGAATATGTTCCAAATCATACTCACTGTTTGAGGGTGTAATCTCCATTCTCCTTGGAGAACACCCTGTCTCGACAGCATATCCGCTCCGCAGTTCAAATGGCCGGGCACATGGACAGCTCGAATAGATAAAAGAAGAAGAGCCGTCGCGAGCTTCAAGAGGGGGCGCGAGCTGATGCCGCCTTGGTGATTTATATACGCTACCACTGCCATGTTGTCCGAACGAATGAGAACATGATGGTTGTGGACTTGAGCGTAAAATTGCTCCAGGGCCAGGTGAACTGCGTTCAGTTCTAGGCAATTTATGAGCCACGCTTTCTCCGTGTCTGTCCAAACACCGAAAGCTGGACTGCCATCGCAAAGGGCACCCCAGCCCGTGCATGATGCATCTGTCGTGACAGTTTTGAGTCTGCTTACCTGCCCCATCATCACGCCCCGTTTGTATAGCGTGTCGCTCATCCAAGGGGCTATCGCCTCTAGACAATTGCGAGTCACCAACACGCGCATTGATCCCGAATGCCAAGCGTGCGCCGGAACGCGGGCTTTCAGCCAAATCTGGAGCGGGCGCATGTGTAGCATACCCAGGCGACACACTGCTGAGGCTGCCGCCATCAGCCCAAGTGCTCTCTGAAAGTGAAGTGACATGTGGCCAAGTATGGTGACCCATACTCGGAATTTGTGCTCTGCATTTAACCCATCCAAGTGCACACACACAGCAGTGNATCCACTCCCAGCGTGGACTTTTCCGTTAGGGAGTAAAATAGTGGGCAGTGAGTGTTCTCTGCTGACACGAAGAGGTCCACCTCTGCTGGTCCGAATATGTTTGTGGTATTGAGGGTGGGGAGAGCGCTGGACATTCACTCCCCTCACCGACAATCCCTGCCGGACCTGAGACTTGAACCCATGACCTTTGGGTTACAAGTCCGACTCTCTATCCATTAGGCCACGACTGCCCCGAAAGCGTTTTAATGGTAACGATTTCCCTTCCCTGAACACTGCGAGCGAGTTCGTGACTGTTTGTGCGCGCTCCGGAGTCAGGCGGGCTTGCATAGAGAGAGAATCGAGGCTCACTCCTAGGAACGAAATACACTGTGTGGGTTGGGAGTTTGCTTTTCTGAAAATTGATCGTAAGCCCCAAACACTGCAGGTGGTTGATAAGCATATGCTTGTGACTGTCCAGTACATTCTCTGAATGAGCCATGAGCAGCCAATCGTCCAGATAGTTTAGAATACGCACTCCGTTCAGACGTAGAGGGGAGTGAACAGCATTCATGCACTTTGTGAACGTGTGTGGAGCTAGAGACAGACCGAAGGGAAGGACAGTAAACTGATACGCGATTCCCTCGAACGCAAATCTCAGTCCCTCGACACAGGCGCTTTCTATCTGGATATGGAAATATGCATCTTTTAGATCCACAGAAGCAAACCAATCCCTGGGTCGGACGAGAGAAAGGATTTGTTTTAACGTAATCATTCTGAATGAGCGCTTTGCCAGGGCTCAATTCGGTTGGCGCAGCTCCAAAATAGGGCGCAGCCCGCCGTCTTTTTTGGGGATCAGAAAATAACGACTGTAAAACCCACTCTCGCCCTCCTCGGGACGCACTACCTCTACTGCTCCTTTTGTCAGCAGATTCTAAATTTCCATCCTCAGAAACGGGGCGTTTAGATCGTGAACTGCAGACATTATCACGCCGTTGAAACGGGGCGGTCTGCGAGCAAATTGCAGAGTGTGTCATTTTTCTATGATATTCAAAACCCACCCCGGCAGCGACCCCCATTTCTCTGCGTAGAGTGCGAGAGGTGTCATTGTGAAGTGACGTGACAGCTCGTTTGTGGGGGTCAGAGAGCCGTCCGCAGAGCGAGTGTGAGTGGCAACTGGAAGAGGAAAACAGCTCTTTTTGTGAAGTTGAACGTTTTTTATTGCACAAAAATCAACAGCAGAACATTTCACAACATTCTCGTCGCCCGCAACAGGCGGGGGGACGAGGGAAACCGTTAGAGGATTTAAACGGGCGCATTTCGATGTCGGCTCGTCTCCAACGCTGGGCTCTCAGGGCTGGGATTCCTAAAGGGCGAGGACCTTGCCGTTTAGGGAAGGGGAAACGAACAGCTCGGGGCTCCTTGTGTCTGCCTGGAAGCTCCGGCTCCTTCCGTGGCTTAAAAGCTGGCGGTGGCCACAGTCCAGATGATGAGCGCTGGGCTGAGGATGAGCGCGAGCGCACGGGAGGAGGAGCTCCGGCGCGCTTGGGCAGAAAGTGCTTATAGCCCTGGATTGCTTTTGAGCTTCAGTGAAGCGCTCCGAGAAGGACTCCACAGAGCTGCCGAAGAGGCTGGAGGAGTTGACAGGGGAATTCAGAAGGGCCGACTTCTCCGCGTCCTTCATATCCGTTAAAGTCAACCAAAGGTGACGATTCAGCACAATGAGACTCCCCATCGTTCGGCCGATGGATTGGGCCGTTGATTTCGTAGCCCGCAAGGCGAGGTCGGTGGCGCTACGGAGCTCTCTGAATATTTCTGGGTCATCGTATGGAGGGCCGAGGCTGCTTGCCCAACTGCAGAGTAGCTTTTCCGGCTATGCTTGCGGTGGTGTGGCATGCTTTGTTGGGGTGCACCACCGTAGACTTTATTTTCAATAAAAGATGAGCAGCAATTGCTTCCTCCACAGGGGGGAGATATGAATATCCCCATGTGTCAGCGCCGTCAATTGTGTTGAGAAGTGCTGGCCCAGAGATGTGGGCACAAGCAGAAATACGGTGCGTGCCACATCTTAGATACCTCTGCGTGCACTTCGGGAAAAAAGGGGGCTGGTCTTTGGAAGCCCACTTTGCGGCGACGCCCGGGTTGAAGAAACCACTTGTCCAACCTGCTGTGTTCTGGTTCGGCGGGAGAGGTCCCGTGCAGACGATGCAAGGCTTAATTGACATTTTTAATTATTGTTCTCACCGGAACACTCGAAGAGGATATTTCTTTTCAGAATAAAATCCACTTGTTCGGTGATGAATCTACGGCGAAAAAGGCTTCTAACGTGCAGTGTGAAGAAGAAAGATTCTGACGAAATGGCGCCAAGCGTCGCCTTATATAGAGGGGCGGTGTCCCCTCACATTTGCGCACTTGAACGCCATTGGCTATTGCAGTGCAATAGCGCGATTCAATCAGGCTTCAGTATTTCCAGGAGAAAGATGTTTCCCCAATGCGTCAGCATCTGACGCGACGTCGAGAGACCGATATTGAAAGGGAACTCAAAGCTCTCGGCAACCCGTCAAACTAAAAGTTCGATTTAACCTGACAGAAACATATTAGTGTTGTACAGTAGAATTTTGATAAATTAATTTATTAATAAATTATTAAAACGATCTTTTTAAGGAATAATCTCAGTTTTTCTTCCATGTTTTAATTTTAACAGTAAAGCTATGTTGTTCAGCACATTGTTTGAGAAAAAAAGTTTACTTTCATGATTAAAAGTTAAATTAAATTGAATGCGTTCATTTGATTGCCGGAAAAATTTAAATATAGAACAGAATTTCTGAAAAAAATAAAAAATAAAAAATAAATCATACAAATACTTTTTTTAATTAATACATTTTGTTGTTTTAAGAATTCAATTAATTAGACAATCTTTTTGATTATTAAAATGTAATTAAACCATTCAAATGGAATCCAGAAAAGTTAGAACAGAAAACAGAATTTGGTAAAAAAAAAAATAAAACAGAATTTGAGGGGAAAGAATAAAACGTACATCCTAGGGACCTAAAAAATGAAATTTTTTGTTAAACTTTTAATCAATTGTTGGTAAATTGGATAAGTTTCATTATTTCAATTAATTAGACATGCTTTTGATTACTAAAATTTAATTCAACCATTAAAATGGAGTCCAAAAAAAAAAAAAAACTGAAAAAAAAATTAATTTGGGAAAAAATAAAACAATTTTTAAATTTTGTTAAATGCTTCTGTGTATCATTTAACTATATAAATAATGGTGTTTTATTGTATATAAATAATATTTAAAATGAAACACTAATAATAATAATTTTACTATTACAATTATAAAATCAATAATTTTATTTTATAAGTATAATTAGTTAAATT
>RJVU01038599.1:2294974-2332727 GCA_003731715.1 Anabarilius grahami | reverse complement strand
AAAATTATAAATAGATATTTAATAAATAAATTATAAATAAACATTTAATAAATAAAATATGTAATACATACAGTCCAAATAATCAAAATAATATCAAATAGCATTCATAATGCTTCTTTCGAGAATCGTATATAACTTGGAAAGCAACCGTTTTAAAGTAGTGACCTCAACATTTGTCATAATGTTGGCAAATGACTACAGGCAGGAAATGGAGCTGTCAAAAAACAGAAGAGGCCAAAGACGACACCACCGACTGACTCTCCCTTCCTCTGCGATTCTATTTTATCCTCTTTTTGATAGCCTTTCACTTCCTGTTCTGTGTCCTTCTCCTCACACACACAGAGCGTGAGCTGCAAACAGCAAACGGCGGCATGTTATCCATCAGTTACACGGTCAGATTGACGCACGTTCATCTGCTGAGGGAATCTCATTAACACATGTCCATTTACACTTCACCACAACAGAAATAAAATAAGGAAGTGTTCTACATAAAATATGTCTACTAATAAGTCTACTTTAGGACCATAAAAGTTGTCCTGAAACAGAAGAGTTGCAATAGATTTCCTTCCCTATTGTGACGTATATCAGAGTGAAATTGCTTAAAAAACAAAAAACAAATGTAGGGTGGGGCTTGATTTTGTCCAGGGGGAATTGATTGGATGATTGTGGTTTGCTATTAGTGGATCTCATGTGAGTGACAGGTTGCCCCGCCCTCGTACCAGTAAACGCGTCACCAGGGAAGAAAATGAGTGAGCAGCAAGAGGCAGGGGAAGTTACTTTGATTTAAGATTACGAGGTGATTTTAACACTTAACAAGAATTGCCCATTTTGATTTCATGGGGACTTTAAATGTCATATAAAAAAAAGCAAACTGTCTCTGCAAGACTAAATCTCTACATTCACCACAACAATCACCGACCAATCAGCTTGCTCGGACAGACTGCAGACAGCCAATCGTCTGGCATACCTGACGTCGTAGACAGCTATTCAGTGCATGTCATGAGTGAAGCTTCGCCCTGAGACACAAATCATCTCTAGTTGTCTTTCAAACAATGAAGAATTCATCTAGAACAAAAAATTGAAGCCCCATAAATCAAGTATGATCTAACGGCATTATTATGTGTGCGCGTTATATATGCATGCATATATAATATAAATAAATGCATAGCTGAATGAATCATTTCAAAGCTTTATCCTCATCAGCCTTACAGATGAGAAAGTGTGTGTGTTTAAGAACCAGAGTGAGAGTGTGTGATTAGTATGCAGGTCACATACTTGCACAGACACAGAGAAACTGCAGGACCATAACACACCACCAATGCTAAACACACACACACACACATGCTGGGACTTTCCATTGACTTCTTTCATTGTTATACTGAGCCAATGACAGCTTCTATCCTCTAATCCTACAATCCTACACCTAAATCCAACAGTCAGACAAACCTTTATCATATCATATCAGCTTATAAGTCATCTAAGACTTTTGGCTGGTCTACACAACACAGGCAAACCCAACAAACACACACACACGCACAGAGCTGATAAGAAATGAAAGCAGATGTGATTAACTGCTCCAGACAGTGTCTGTTGTGTCCTAAAGAGTAAAAACAAAGGTAACGTTTAGGCAAAAACAATTCAATGCACCACAATCTGACATCACACATTCAATGATTACAGAATTTAAAGGGGACCTATTATGCCCCTTTCACAAGATGTAATATAAGTCTCTGGTGTCCCCAGAATGTGTCTGTGAAGTTTCAGCTCAAAATACCCCACAGATCATTTATTATAGCTTGTCATTGTTCAAACCAGAGTCAGACATTGACAACTTTTACAACTTTTAGAATTCATATGGACATTTCTGAATGGTTAGTGGATAAATTTATGTAGTTGCTGTGGAGTTGATTCAACTCATCGACTAGCATGTGCCGTCATGTTAATTTTTGTCCAAATGCAGCGTTGAATTGACCCTCATTTGTGAAGCAGTCTGGCATAAAATGACGGCATGGTAACAAAACTTACTACAACTCTTCCGCTTCTCTAAAGCAGTCCAACATGGCCTTACCCCTTTGTTGCATGTTCTCGGGGGTGGGATTTATGTAAATTTTAGGGGATAGTGATGTCACCAACCTGGGAAGAAGCTTGTTGTAGTCCCTACCAGCCATTTGATGTAGTCCTTAAACAGTGAATTCTTTAAAAGAAAATATCGCCCTTCGCATTGAACTGTGAGTGTAGTAACTTTGCAGAGGTTGTTTATGCTCAAACAGCAACATTACAAACAAAAAAAGGAAATCATAATCAACCACCCCTTTAATTAATCAACTGATTAAAAACTCCCAGTGTGTAGCAGATTTAATTAATCAACTGATTAAAAACTCCCAGTGTGTAGCAGAGACATTCTCAGATTATAGAGGTGCTCTGACTGCAAGCTGAGCATGATTTTTTTTAATGATTCATATANNNNATATATATATATATATATATATATATATACACACACACACACACATACACATATACACACACAATGTTTTTATTGCAAATATTCATCACATATATTTTAAGCAGTTTAAAATTTGTTGCTTAAACAGAGTTCACCCAAAAATGTAAATTCTGTCATCATTTACTCATACTCACCCTTATATCATCACAAACAGTATGACTTTCTTTCTTCTGTGGAACACAAAGAATAAAATTCAGAAAAATGTTTTTTTGTCTTTACAATGAAAATCAATGGGGTCCATTGTTGTTTGGACCCGAATGTTCTTCAAAATATCTTCTTTTTTGTTTCGTAAAAGAAAGTCACAGTTTGGAAGGTCATAAAGCAGAGTAAATGATGACAGGATTTTCATTTTTGTGTGATTTAGGATCAATACTAATAGCTGGTGTCAGTGAAGAGAAAATTTGGTTATTGAGCCAAACATATTGTGTTTGTGTGCGAGAGATCCAATTTCTTTTTTAATACAGACTGAACTGATCCACCTCCTCCTCATTACCACTTTAGCTCTGAGCTGATGTTCCACACACACACACACACACACAAATTCATTAAACCATGGTAAACGACTGATCAGCATCACTGAATCCATCACTCAGGAACGAGGAGACACATGATGTCAAACAAGATTTCATGAACATGATTTTCACATCGGAAACGATCAGACAGACAATTAAGCTGCTCGAACTGCACCTGAAATCCACACCTGTGCTTTGAATTACCCATGAGTCATTTCTCAGGTAGATTTAAGGTAGATAGAAAGTCTTTCCACATTCTTAACACACATTCCTTCTCTAATTGAGCATGATTCATCAGAGCATGTTATTCTGAAGAACAAATCTTAGTCTTGGAGACGTTTGTTAGATGAAAATCATATTTTTTAAGAGATTTAAATTTGTATTTTAGGACAAATATAAATTCCAAAACAAAAATAACAGTTAATTATACACAAATATAGAAAATAGTCAGTGAAATATATGAAATGAGAGTTGTTAACATGTGGAAATGTTATGGGGAGGAGATTTTCATAATGGTAAATACACGCCTATAACCTATAAAAAAATCAGAAGCAAAAATCCTGCTTTTAGAAAGTCCTGCACTGATATTATACAGGCCTTCAATCACAACTGAATCGTGTCTTTAAAATAAAGTCAACAGTAATATTTCAACATCAGACGATTTCATCAGGCAGTGAACAGGATGTGATGTCACGGAAGATTAAGTATCTAATGAATCTGTCATTCATTTTGCCACTTCCTCTTCCTGTCATCCCGTGCCATATCATGTGGTGACGGGCTGATCTGAGATCTGAGAATTTCATCTGCACCAACATGTTAACATCCAGTTCACACTGAACAACAGTCAAATGCCCTCCTGTTGTGTCCGACCGAAGAAAGAGTCACATGGGTTTATAACGACATGAGGGCGAGTTAATGATGCTGACAGAATTTACATGACGGCTGAAGTCTCGACCCCCATCAACATCATGCGATGCTCAGGGCAGGTCTGAGATCAGTGGTTAGTGGTTCAATCATGTCTAAATAACTTTGATTGAAGTGTCTGCGAAGGGTTCGGGTAAAGGTGACACCCAGAGCTCGGCTGATTGGACAAGAATCACTCTAGTCTCTGTGTGTGTGTGTGTGTTTGTGTGTGAGCCCCATGGGAGCAATCAAATGATTCTTCAAATTAGTCGTCATGCTGAGAAGACAATAGGCCTTCAGCCGACCCCTGTGGAGAACAGTGTGTATGAGAGAGATTGACTTTGTTTACATTTAATTTATATATATGTATGTATGTATGTGTGTGTGTGTGTTCTTGTTTATATTACATCGTGGGGACATTTGTAATAAAAACCTGAGATCACCTACATCGTGGGGACCAGCCAGCGGTCCCCACGAGGGAAATGGATTAATAAACATACTAAATGATGTTTTTTTGAAAATGTAAAAATGCAGAATGTTTCCTGTGATGGTTAGGTTTAGGGATAGGGGTAGTGTAGGGGGATAGAATATACAGTTTGTACAGTATAAAAACCATTACGCCTATGGAGAGTCCCCACTAAGATAGCAAAACAAACCTGTGTGTGTGTGTGTGTGTGTGGGTGTGTGTGTGTTTTTGCAAAAAGTAGTGGTTAAGGCAAGCAAATCTGGCCACGAAATTAATCTCTCCTCATTTGAGGTACACTATTACTTTTCAAAGCCATCATTTATTACAATTTTTTGTAAATAAAAATTACACTGAAGGAAAGACTTGAGGGTGCAGGACTCTTTTCACTTGGGGCAGGAAGCAACCACCCAAAACGCCCTACCAACACCCAAAACACTCCAGCAACCCCCAAAACCCCCAAGCAACCACCCAAAACACTCTAGCAACTCCCTAGCAACCCCCAAAAACACCCAAGCAACCCCCAAAACACTCGAGCAACTACCCAAAACACCCTATCAACCCCCTAGCAACCCCCAAAACATTCAAGCAACCCCCAAAACATTCAAGCAACCCCCAAAACCCTCTAGCAACCCCCAAAACACTTGAGGAACCACCCAAAACACTCTAGCAACCACCCAAAAAACCCAAGCAACCCCCAAAACACTCTAGCAACCTCCTGGCAACCCGAAAAACACTAAAGCAACCATCCAAAACACTCTAGCAACCCCCAAAACATTCAAGCAACCCCCAAATCACTTGAGCAACCCCCTAGCAACCCTCTAAACACTCGAGCAACCACCCAAAACACCCTAGCAACCCTCTAAACACTCGAGCAACCACCCAAAACACCCTAGCAACCCCCAAATCACTCTAGCAACCCCCAAAACATTCAAGCAACCCCCAAAACACTTGAGGAACCACCCAAAACACTCTAGCAACCTCCTAGCAACCCCCAAATCACTTGAGCAACCCCCTAGCAACCCTCTAAACACTCGAGCAACCACCCAAAACACCCTAGCAACCCTCTAAACACTCGAGCAACCACCCAAAACACCCTAGCAACCCCCAAAACACTCAAGCAACCAACCAAAACACCCTAGCAACCCCCAAATCACTCTAGCAACCCCCAAAACATTCAAGCAACCAACAAAACACTTGAGGAACCACCCAAAACACTCTAGCAACCTCCTAGAAACCCCCAAAACACTTGAGCAACCCCCTAGCAACCCTCTAAACACTCGAGCAACCACCCCCTAGCAACCCCCAAAACACTCTAGCAACCTCCTAGCAACCCCCAAAACACTAAAGCAACCATCCAAAACACCCTAGCAACCCCCAAAACACACGAGCAACCACCCAAAACACCCTAGCAACCCCTAAAACACTTCAGCAACCACCAAAAACACTCTAGCAACCCCTAAAACACTCGAGCAACCACTCAAAACACTCTAGCCACCACCTAGCAAAGCTGAGGAGTTCTTGTTTGACTACTAAAGGAAAGATAGGGGATTGTTTGGTGCTGCAGAGATTACACTTCAGCTTCAATAAACTAACCAAAAAAAAAAAAAACATCAAAGATCTCATTTTCTGATCCACCTGATGTCCTGCATCCCTCCTCATTGTATTTTCCAAACACGATCTCTCATTCTCTGTCTCATGGTAAGTCTGTCCAACCTAATAAAGCCGCTGGCCGCAATCTAGTCTGCAATGGCGTCTCCCTCGCTCTCTCTCATCCTGTCTCTCTCCTGACACTTTTATGAAGGGCTGCAACTCATACTCAACTCCGCCTACTCCTTTTTTGTAGAGAAGTGTGCTGAGCTTCATCTGAGCAAAAACATTTTCCTGTCTGTGTGTGACACTCCCCCATGTCTCTGCCCTCGCACTTTCACAACCGCATACTTTTCCTCAGCCACAGAAAAACATGCACACACACGCACAAACACAAGCACCTAGAGTACATACCACAACACACCAGCACAGTCTTCCTGCTGTAACACTAGCATTCACAAGTTTAGGGTCAGTAACGTACCGTGAGTTGCCATTATTTTGCTAGCCCTGAAAAGGAAAATGTTAACTGCTGGTGCCCTTGTGTTCTTCAAGCCATCTTGGATATTTTCATAAGGATAATGTATATTTATAATGCAATGCCAAACAACATAGCCTTTATTTCTGTATAAAATATTATAAAATAATATAATTTCTGCCTGATTCTGTGACAAGAAGCCACATCAGTTCACAGAAGAAAGTTATTTCAAACTGGTTGGCATTAAGTGTAATTGTTACTTTTGTATGCAGTGGTGTGATTGGTGTGATTACATCATTGATTGGTGTGAAAACAAAGTAAAGATGAATTTGACTGATCAAATTTTTTCATTTTTTCAAGATTTCTATAGATATTAGGGGTGTAACAGTATATGTATTAGTCCCGAACAGTCACGGTACGGACATAACGGTTCGGTGCATACAGTCAGAAGATGAATACAGTCAGTCACAGGCGATCCACACTCCAATCCAGAAGGGGCGCACACGGTAATACAACACTGTTTCGTACCAGTAAAAAGCACAGAAGAAGAAGAGACGATCAATCAATGTGTTTACATGTAATCTCTCAATCAGTGTTTCAACTGTGGAAAGACATTAAGAGAATAACATCTCACGTAGCATTACATTTACCTCAGGCAAGTCATTAAGTGTCTACAGCATGTTAGTTCACTAGAGAAATGAACTCAGAGAGAAATTAAGTAATGTCTTGATTATTTAATGTAGGTTTAAATAAATTTGTCATGAAAACAAGTTATGACAGTAACTGCGTAAATGATTATCTTTCAAAAATGAATTGGAGTAGAAAATGAACTTTATAATTAGATTTAGAAGTTAATGCAAAACCTGCTTTATGTGCAATTTACATGTTTTTTTATTCATTTTAAGTGTTGATTATTATATCTTAAAAATTAATAGCAACTAATTTAATAGTTTGGGCTCTGTTGTCAATTGTAACTTTTAATATTACAGTAATGTGCAAGAAAGGGCTCTCTGTATAAAGTTTACAGCATTAACCGAGATAGATTTTTAATTATAATCTAATTTATATAAACAGAGAGAGGAAAAAAAAAACAAAAAAAAACTGTTAAATATAAAAAACAAAAAAGCAACTTCATGTTTAGTTTTCTCCCCCCTGCAGTACCAAACCTGTACAGAACTGCACCGATCTGTGACTTCATCATGTTTGCGTACTGTTACACACCTAATAGATATCACGATATATCACTATCGTAAATTAATTAGATATCGTGACAGCCCTAAACTAAACCTAAAAAATAAAGCTATTTACAAACTAAAAACTAATTTTAAAAAAGCATATATGACCCACCCATGACCCATTTTGATTTTTGAGATTTTGTTAAATCTTCCTTGAAAAATGCATAATAACAAAATACAGACAAACAAAAGAAGGATAATTAATGTGGAATGACTTTTCAGTTCACATCCTAAATGATGACAAATGCTGTTGAAATGATGTTTTCCCAGAACTCTGAACTGTAAACATGGAAATTACAATAACGAAGAGAAGCCCGAGTGCATTTTTATAAACATAAGTCTGAATATTGCCTTAGCAATGCCTTGTCTGTGAATTTAAACAGACACAGTTCAGTAAATAGATTGAAGGTTAATACTTTACAATAAGGTTCATTAGTTAACATTAGTTAACTACATTAGTTAACATGAACTAATAATGAACTGCACTTCTACAGCATTTATTAATCTTTGTTAATGTTAATTTCAACATTTACTAATACATTATTAAAATCTTGTTAACATTAGTTAATGCACTGTGAATTAACATGAACAAACAATGAACAACTGTATTTTCATTAACTAACGTTGACAAAGATTAGTAAATACAGTAACAAATGTGGTTAGTTCATGTTAGTTAATACATCAACTAATGTTTAACTAAAGAACCTTATTGTAAAGTGTTACCCTGAAGAGAGATCTGAAGTTTAAAGGGATGAAGGCCTTGCTAGTTTCATTGCTAAGGTGTTTTGGGTGTTTCTAGGATTTTCTGGGTGGTTGATGGGCTGTTGCTAGTGTATGAACAAGTGATGAACTGAAATTTAAGAAAAACGAAATAGTTTTGGATGGCTGAAATTATTGACAGAAACAGTGACATTTAATTAGCGCTTCTTCGATGGCGTGTTTTGACAGTGTCAGTATCTATTTCATTCACGTGGATAAACTACAACAGGTAAACATGTCAGCTGGGTTGACAAAACTGACTTCTTGTTTTTAATCAATCCTTATTTTGATGAACAGTGCTTTTTTAGTCTGATGTGTGAACAAAACAGGTTTTTACTACAGTCACCATTTAAGTGTTTATAAATATAAGTATAAATATAATTATGTTGAATCGTTGATATAAAAACCAACTTATGTGAAATTTAAATGCTTGTATACAACTCAAGTGTTGATTACTAAAGACATTTAATTATTTTTGGTAAAAAATTCATTTCGGTACATCACTAGTATGAATGTACAAACAGACAAAATAATACTAATAGCCAACATAACACATTTTATATAATCACCAATTATATAGGATTTGACCAAAGTAACGATTTTGTTAGTGAAACTGGTAAATCTGAACAGGTTGACAGAAGACAAGACATCCCCTGCAGTCTCCATGACGACACCTGCTCCTGTTTTTGCCAAACCTGGCAGAGTTCATGTGCTGATGCCAAGATGAGACACGCCTTAAAACAGACACTATCCGTGACTGCACTGATGCAATCACGGGAAATGTATTTATTTATCATTTAATGATATATCAGCAAAGTCAAGAGTAATACATTTAAAATAATCATAATAACAACAATATTTCAGTTAATTGAACAGAATAATTTAACAATATTATCTCTACAAGCTTGGGGTGGGTGATATGACCGAAATCTTACATCACGATATAAGTGATTTTATT
Organism: Anabarilius grahami; assembly: GCA_003731715.1. Classification (NCBI taxonomy): domain Eukaryota; kingdom Metazoa; phylum Chordata; class Actinopteri; order Cypriniformes; family Xenocyprididae; genus Anabarilius; species Anabarilius grahami. The sequence continues at coordinate 2,323,326 of RJVU01038599.1, read as the reverse complement.
TCATGATAATGATATATCCCACGATAGAGTTATTTTTGCTTTAAATAAAATTTATGAGATCAAAATTTCATAAATCTACGTAAGTACACATTTATTCTTATTAACGTTACAAAAGTGATAAAGTCAAGTGAGATTGATTGATTAATAATAATGACACAAATGCCAGCAGGAATATTAGGCTTTCGCAAGAAAAAACATATACCATTACCATATGAAAACAGTAAAAGTCCCTGTCACACATGATTACTTTTTTCTTTTTTTTTTTATATATAATTTTGTTTCTTCTTATTTTTGTTATTAGTAATGCATTACATATTTTTTGTATTTTGGTAATGTTTATTGCACTATTTTAATGCCCTGCTGTTTTGTCTTTGTTTGACTCTGTGCACTGTCTATATAAGAGTCTTCACTATATGTTTAATGAACAGGTAACTCTGATTCATCATGTGGCTTTCTATTGTGCCACCTCTATTATTGTGGTGGTTATCGGTACATTTTAAGGTAAAAAGGCAGATTTTGGTAGGTATATTATTAACATATCACTTAAAGCTGCAGTCTGTAAGTTTGGCCTCTTTGTCGCCATCTGTTTGAAACCTGCAATTGCAGTTGTTCGTGGAATTATCATGTTTACGTGCGTTGTGCCTCGGCACGGCTACTCATCGCGGATGAATCTAATGTTTTCTGTCAGTCACCACATCGGTGTGGATACTGTACTTCGGAATCACAGATTGTAGTCTTGGAAATGTGACTAAAATAAGAATTTTCACCAGAAAATTGGCATCTGAACATGTAAGTAACGTCTGCCACTTTTGTTCTGACCAACTGAGAAAAACAGCATTACAATAAATCACGCTGCCAATGGTAATTAAATCTAACAATCGCTTAACTCGGATCATGTCAAACCGTGCAAATTATTATTATTGTTATACTTTGTTCTCAAATTGTCAATGTTAACAACATTAGCATTGCTTATCAGCGTTACCTGTAGATTTCAATTTCTGTAGCCACTCCAAAGTCCGAAGTCTTTTGCTTTTGACTATGGGTCAATCTCCAGTTGTCAGTGATGATTGTCATTTGGACCTTTCTGGATTACAATCTATATCAAAATAATAAGTTTAATTATTCCAGCTGCTGTGATAAATGATCCACCTCACATGCCTTATAGCCTACTAGCTGGGACTCGTTCTTTATGTAAACAGACGTGACGTAATGACGCAAAGACGAACGGCTGCATGCTCAAATTTCCCGCGGAAACTTACCAGTACCACCCGAATTAGAAAACATTATTACAAGCTTACCGTTGTGAATCGAGCTAAGATAAGGAGATGGTTTTGAACACTGGCTGGTTATGTACATGCTCAAAGTATAATGTTTGCTACGTCAGAATTTATTCGGTAATTGTGTTTCCATCTCCCATTACTCGCATGAACTCTTTTTCGCACAAGTTAAAAACCACCTCAAGCAAGTGTACTTTTTTCTAAATTAAAGGATTTCTTCCCGAAATTTAGCGTTTCCATCACTCGTTTCTGATGTGATCCTTCAAAAACATTCCATTCTATAGTGTTTGTCAAAACACTATAGACACTATACTGTTTATTTTCAATGTTTCTTCTTGCTATTAATGGGGTTTTTAATTCTGTGTGCTGAAACTGGATGCACGCGCACACGCATGCGCACGCACACACACACACACACACACACAAAAAGACGTGCTGAACGTGATAAACGTTGTTCAGTGACATGTACAAAAATATGCAGTCATACGTGCATAAATAAGCCAACATAAAGAGCCAGAGGAATGGGGGCAGTGAACACACACACACACACGCACGCACACAATATAACAGGCTAAAATTAAACCGTAAAAGTAGGTGGGCAAACACAAACATGCACAAGTACAACTGACATTTGGCTCGTTCGGTTCTTAATGGATGCAGTACAATAGACCCGTGGCTTTCGCCCAGTGCAAAATCCGTTTTGACAAAGCTATCCATTCCACCGTCCTCTCCTCAGTAATAACCCTCCTTCCGTCTTCGACACGCTCGCGGGAAGGACAAGTCTGTTCCTTCACGTCCTCTGTGGCGATCCGCTCACAAGTCAAGCTCATCTCCCCAGACATGCTAACAACCCTTGGGCAACGTTCAGATCACACAGACACACACCGCTTTTGCTCACTTTAACAGACACACACACTTCAAATGGGGTTAGTCCAGTCTTTGGCCCCATTAGCCGCTCCTGCATCGTCCTGCCTCTAAAGTTAACTTTACTAACTGTGTGTGTTAAAGTTATTGCCTGATGTGATGAACTTAAAGTCTGCATAGTTTTATTCAATCAATTGGACCATGGCTTAAAGATTAGTGTTGAGTAATTTTACGGTGGATAAAAATCACGAAATATATTAAAAAGCCTTTTTTTCAACTGGCTATTTCATGGTGGAAGACATTTAATGAAAGGGAATTTCTACATTATCAAACATGTAATGCTTATACGTTTCACTTCTGGTTGTAAACACCCCACTCAGGCTAAACTAATGTAATCTTCAGAGATGATGACACAAGCTGCTGTGACTCTGTGACCTTTCTGAGGGAACTGTTCTGGACAGATAAGAGACATGAGTACGTCATGGAACTCCCACACGCAACGGGACGTCCCGCACGCTGAACACACTTTCAAAACAACCTGTGATATCCATCAAACACTCTCTCAGCTTTCATTTTCGGTGCTTGAACTTGAAACGGACTTGGTAATTAAGAAGATATTTTGAATAATGTGGGTATTCAAACAGCAGCTGGTTCCCCTTGACTTCCATAATATGAATAAAAAAATACTGTGGAAGTCAATGGGGACCAGAAATTGTTTGGTTACCAACATATCTTCTTTTAAGTTGCACAGAACAAAGAAACTCATACAGGTTTAGTCAGAACAACTTGGGGGTGAATAAAAGATAACAAAATTTTCCTTTTTGGGTGAACTATTTCTAAGTAATGAGACATTCTTTGTGAAACTATGTTTTTTTTTTTTTTTTGTAGCTAATATAGTGTTGTTATTGAAACTATTAACTGAAACAAACTATTGAAAATGTTTTTTGGAACTAAACTAAACTAAACTAAACAAAAAAATATTATTTGATGAAAAACTTCTGGCAACTAACTGAAATAAATAAGTACTAAAATGACTAAAACTTAAATAAAAAGTCAATTATATAGAAAAAAACAAAAAATTAAAATATTGAAAAATATATAAAAAGTATTAAAAAACTAAAAGGAAAAAAATAATTACTAAAACATAAAACTAAAATGAAAATGAAACCTGAAAATATAAAAATAAAAGCTAACCTAATATTAATAAATACAATATAAAAATAATACTGTAAAACTTTTATCTTTACAGTTAAATGGCAAAGCTGCTTTTTTAAAATATAAAAATCTATAATAAATTAAAAATAATACATATTTTTATTATTTTGATATTACTGGACATATTACAATGCTCATGGAAAGTTGTAAACGGTCCTTGGAGCCAATATTGATTCAATCACAACCCCAAAATCATCGGCGAGTGTATAATAGAGATATATGAAATTTTGAATTAATAATTTTGTCCATCCTGTTATGCAACAAGTTTAACACTGATCAATTTAAAGAGATGGATAAACTGACACCAGCTGTGACACTCATCCACTGACACACACACACACACACCGTGGCATACTGGCCTCATTAAAACTATTAGCTGCTAATGATGTAAAGACCGTTAATCTTATTTGGAGATGAGATGGAAATGCAATGAAGTACATGTGGAGAGCGAATGTTTCTCCATTATTACTACGGTTCATTAAGGAGCAATATTTCACTTGACGGCAACAGCCTGGCAACCACCCACAACTTTTTTGCACTTGGGAACCTAGCTACTAGCAAAATCTAGTAACTGTATAAATATTATTCTAACTTTATTTTAAAGATATCTTTATCAAGTATTATGTTGATTTTACCTGTTGTCATTTTCCTTAATTTACATGCACAAAATCTTAGTGCGCCGTTGTGCTACTGTACAAATGCTTTGGCGATATGAACGCATTAAACCAAAAGCACAGAGGTTTGCTTTCTTCTTCCATAGAAACATGCTGATGTCCGGCTGTGAAGAATGTGGCTTCCCAGAAACAATCACAAACATTCAGTGATGCTCAACTGCAACAGCAGCTGAGACATGCCTGAGAAAAAAGGGAGTGGAGAATGACACGAACACCAACACGCCGATTACATGCATTCAAACGCACGTTTATACACATATATGACACATGACCGTGTTATTCGACCGTATTCTAATCTGAGAGACTGAAAGTTAATCAGAGTAATGACATCATCACTGGAGCTGAAAGACGTCCACATGTTATGAAGATGATGATGAAAATGATGTCATAATCTCAAGCCATTTCTTGTGACTCACCAGTTTTCCAAACAATTATATATATTAGTACTGTTGATTAATAACATCTAATATAAAAGTTTGTAACTAATTATATATATATATATACACACACACACACACACACACACAGTCAAACCAAAAGTTATCCAGAATGTTTGATATTTTTGATATATTTTTACTAGCGGGTGCAGGACACTATAGTTCATTTATGTAAGTGAGGATAGCAAAATAAAGTAAACTGTGACATATTATACTCAAAAATTCTTCATACAGTGGACTACCAGTAAATTGATAAAAATTTGGAACCAAAAATTATTCAGACACTTTGAAGTGTTATCTCACATAATTAAGATAAAAAAAATTCTGACACAGTTTAACTGTGAGATCTTGTCATATTTTATTACCATTTTTTTTTTTAACTATAGTGATTACATTAATAACTCTATTAATGTATGAAATGTTCAAGGTGTCTGAATAAATTTTGGTTTGACTGTGTAGATTATTCGGTTTAGCAGCACTATCTATAATTTATCCATTTGGAATCTGAATTTTGTTTGTTTTAATATTTAAAAGAATCTATTGTCTACACAGGAATGGGATTCTCACAAATTTCTGTATTGAGAATTAGGAATATTCTCATTTGATATTAATTATCATGACAAATATTTGCTTATTTGTCATTATAATAATGTTTTTTTACATACATTATGAGAATGTAATAACTTATATTAATCTTTAACTAGACTATTTTTATAAAAAAAATATTTGTAATAAAATACAGTATGATATAAATATTAGATAAAAAAAAGTTGAAGTACTAAATTACTAAAAATGATAAATAATTAAAAATAAAAGTTAAACTATATTGAAATATAAAAAATAAAAAAAAATAATAAAAATGACAAAAGCACATTACAAAATTAATAAAACCATCAAATTCCTGTTGAGCCTATTAGATTTTCTATCATCACTGACAGGCTGATTGTAAAAGCTAAGTTCAGACTTACTGCACTGCCCATAGTTTGAAACATTTTACAAATCAGAACAATTCAGAGAAAACTGAATGAGAATGTGAACTGAAGAGTGGGCAGTCCTGTCCTTGAGTCTGTGATATCAGTCATATCTTGATGTTCTGAATGACTGCCGTCTCACTGTGTTAGTGGGTCAGTGTGTCGCTGGCCTAATATCACACGAGTTTGTGTGTGATATTCATTAAAAATACAATTAACAATCACAGGAAACTTGTCAGACTGTCATAACGCTGCTGCTGATTCAGTAAATCAGTGCATTGTTGTTATATTTTGATGTTTTAACTGTAATACAATTGGAGAAAATGCATCCAACTATTATCATCTCAAGAATCTGTCAGAAACACGCTTACAGATGAAGTAATTCGGTAAGTGAATGGCGCAGTTCAGCCGCTCACATGTCAGCGTTAAGCCTTGATAATAAGCTTCAGGATTCGAGCACATCAGTAGTTTTGCAGCTCAGGCGTCGAGTCACATGACTACTGACAGGCTGAACACTGTTGTGACACAATGCAAGAGGCGGTCGTGATTAACTGTGTCAGTATCTCACCGTTGCAGTGGGTCAATGCTGCGGGGTGAACTCAGGCCGGGCCACTGCTGTGGTTTCACTGTTACGCATGGATTGCATCAGTTAATGCACATGTCGTCAACACAATAAAGAGGCTTTGTTTCAGTTCTGCATTGGCAGTCTCTCTGAGAGAGTGTAAGCTTTCATAACAGTAATAATGATGACAAACATGCACAACAATGACAGGAACAAAGCTGATGCATGAAAATAAGGCTGATATGCAGGTAAAATCAGAGATTAAAAGGCAGAAACACAATGCATCATGTGTGCGGCAACTTCCAACGCACATGTGCATGTGAGTCAGTACCTGCTTATACTTAACATAAAATGGTCATCATTCAGAAAATATGATCAGAACATATTTCAGCATAAAACCATTCTTAAATCAGTTGATGCATTAAATTTAATGTGAAAATAATACATTTACAACTACATCAAATACAAACAAAAACTTAACGGTCTTCAATACAACCCACCAAAATAAAAGTTTGATTTAACATGAATTATGATAGAAATGTATTACGGTTTATAATAATTAAAAAAAAACTGTTGTAAAGGAATTGTTGTTATTTTCTTAAGTATATTTTTACATTTGTTTTTATTTCATTTTAAGTTTCATGGTGTTATAAAATGTACTTTTGGATGATTCAATTTAAATTAGCCTTAAAAACAATCATTTCCATAAAAATTAAAACACAAAAGACAGAATAGAACTGATTTTATAGGGCTCTAAAAGCCGAGAGCCACTGGAGCTTCACGATTAATCATTAAAATATTGCAATCTCATTCCTAAATGACAACAATTCGTCTATGTCTATTAAACCTTTGACAAAATCGCTGCCGCTGACCCAGTGAAAGCAGCTGTCAAGTATAGGTATGAAACTACTTCAAACTTCTTTTCGAACAGTTTCCTTATTTCTGTGTCACAAATATTCAAATTATCACAGAAGTACTGGGATCAAATTTTATAGTTCAGATATAAACAGTGATGTCTACAGAAGTGATCAAAATAGAGTATCGATTACCTTGCTACGCCAGTAGGTGGCAACAAGTGACAAAAAGATGTATGTCATTGAATCATTCAAGAGATTCATTCAAAAATGCTATTCTACTTTAAAGAGCTCAAGCATTTAAAGCAGCACACGTCAAAACTACAGCGTGCACTTAAAAAAAAGAAGGTGTCAGAAATTTACCCAGAAAAATGTAAGACTCAATGCAAACACAACCTTGCACCCTTAAAAATAAAGGGAAAAAAAAAAAATCAGCATGATGCCTTTTGAGACTTTTTAATGCTGAGTTCATGTCATCTGAATTACTGCAATTACAAAATGACAAATCAAACTGAGCTGCTCTCATGATCAGACACTGAATTACTTGTTTTTATAGCAGTATTCATTATGGGAAAATGGATCCATTGTTATGGCAAGGCAACTGGGCAACGAGGACAACGAAGACTGTCCCATCTGGCCCAAGTCAACAGAAGGTCTACCGCACAAAATTTTAATGATGATTATGGAAGGAATGTGACAACACAATGTGTAGCTGCAGACCAGTCAGAGTGCCTATGATGAACCCGTCCACTGTCAAAAGCACCTACAATAGGTGCCAGTTTTCTATTACGTCAAATGGACGGCCATGCATGTGTGTGCCGTTTACCTAAGGAAGTGACGTCACTGTGGGATGACAACAAGCCGGTGGAGGGAGTGTGATGCTCTGGGCAATGTTCTGATAGGAAACCGTAAATTTGACATGTGCCACCTACCTGAAGATTGTTGCAGACCAGGTACACCCTTCATGACAATGGTGTTCCCTGGTGGAAGCCTCCCTGGAATGCACCCTGCGATACTGCACACGTTGTTCAGGAATAGTTTGAGGTACACGATGAAGAGTTCAAGGTGTTATCCTGGCCTCCAAATTCACCACATCTCAATCCAATCGAGTATCTGTGGGGTGTGCTGGACCAATATGTTTGATCCACGACAGCTCCACCTCACAACCTACAGGCCTTGAAGGATCTGCTGCTAATATCTTGGTGCCAGATACCACAGCACACCTTCAGGGGTCTAGTCGAGTCCAAGCCTCGGCAGGTCAGTGCTGTTTTGGTGGCAAGCAGAGGACCAACAACAGCAAGAGGTCAATGAGATGTAGACAAAACTGCTAAAAAGAAGTAAATCTCATTCAATATATTTTAAATTTATAAATTGTGTAACACCATCTATGTGCATGGCTTCACTGCAAAGCAGAAAGTCTTTATTTTAAAGAGTCTAACCATCTAGCTGACTCTGAGAAAGAGAGAATAATCCTCGATCTGAGCGAGGGAAAGAAAGAAAGAACAACAAAATGGGAATGTCCATCTTAATCAGCTCTGTCAGGAGTAGATAGGATCCTGCTCGGAGGCGACAGCACCGCAGGGCCAATAACTCAGTGCAGAAGAACCGACGTCGCACCCGAAACTGTGCATCATGGCAGAGTCATGAGAATTTACAAATTTAAAGGAAGGAGAAGAATGTCAGGCATCTCACATCTCCGTTCACTTCATGGCAGCCAGAGCAAAGATTACCCATAATGCAACTGTCGAAAATTCCCCAACACTTCCAGTGAAGGGAAGGGAAATCTTGCAAGGGCTAGTCGTGAGTGTAATAACTCTTAACACTAGTTCACACATGCCTTCCTGAAGCAATAAACCTCAGTGCTGTTATTGTTACAATTTTGTTAAAAGTAAAACATAAAAAATCTTTATCGTTAATTGAAATAAAGATGAAATAAAATATTAATATTAGATAAAAAAAACTTAGGCCTAACCTTAAAAAAAAACTTAATAAAAAAAAGAGAAAATTATAAATGCTGCCTTCCAACTAACTGAAATAAAATAAGTTTCAATTGAAGTACTAAAAAAACTGAAATAATAAAATATAAATATGAATATAAAATATAAAAATATTATTAAAAATAATATAAAAAATATATAAAAAAACAAAATACTAACAAAAATGATAAAAGGCACATAAAATCACAAAAATGTTAAAAAAGATTAAAAATACTTCCGAGAAAGCAATTCATGCTTACAAAACTAAATGTCCAGAATAGATGGGTGAGAAATAATGGAAATAACGTGTTCAGTACTTAAAGTGGCAGTTCTTTGAGAGGCCAATAGCTTTAGTTCAGTTCAGTATGTGTAACTGCAGCTGGTTTGCTCTCCTTTGTCTATGAGCTTGTTTTTGCATTATAAATTTGCACAGTTAAATTATTCATATTAAAACCAAGAAAATNAAATATTCATTTTTTTGGTTGATTTATTTGTATCTTATATTGACTTAAAGCACAATCATCTCTGTGGCATTGTCTTTCTAAACTGATGTCAGCCATATCATCCATTTCATTGTTCGGTCTCATAGATATCAAGGTTAATTCAATTTCAGACTGATCCCAGACCAGATAGTTTTTCGAGTGGCGGCTTGTTGTATTGATTGAGTGCCACACAGTTTCGTTTTTCTCCCTCAGAATCTTGCGGCAGTAGCAATTACCTTTCCACCCTCGTCCCATCATCCCCCCCAACACTCTCTCGCTCCCTAATTCACATTTTCAGTGTAAAATATCTCTGCATCTCCCTCCATCCTCGTCTCTCAGACTGTCGGCTTCATTTGTTCTCTTTTTGTGCTCAGCAATCAAATCAGGTGAACAAAGCGTGACTCCAGAAATCGGTGGCAGCCAAACAAAAGGATGTGACATCGTCAGCCTTCAGACTGCAGAGGGAAACAGATGCAGATGAACAGGAAATAACCAGAGTCTCTGTGCCAAACTCAATGTTTATACTGAAAATACGCCTCAATATGAACAGAACTGTTTTCAAGTTAAAGGAATAGTTGACTCTTAAAAAAAAATTACATTTTTTAAAGGGGTTCTATTATGTTTTTCCTTTTTTTGTATAAATTGTTGCTGTTTGAGAATTAAAAATGTCTGCAAAGCCTTAATTGTAGTCTTGAGTTTTCTTCTGGGAATGAACACGAAACAATATTCCTCATTTAAATAATTCCCACCCTATTCCTACCAATAATTCCCACAAATGCAAAATAAAGGGGGAGGGGGCTAGTTGAGTTAGATAGTAGTGAAACTTGCGGCTATGGTAAGGGGTGTGACATTTCCTAAAACATGCTGGAAGTGCTTGACCAATCACAACACACTGGTCCAGCCGACCAATCAGAACACATTGCGCTTTTCGGAAGAAGGGGCTAGATAGAGACAGGAACTAAAAAGAGTGTTACTGACAGACTGGGAAAAGAGGTGCTGCAACAATGTCAAATATGTGAAAAATAAGGTGTTTTTTGAACATTCAAGCATGAAATCCTGTTAGTAGAGTCCAAAAACAAAATCAATAGGTCCCCTTTAAAGATAAGAATCCTCACACAGCTCTTTCCATAGTGATCACATCTGTCAATCTGCAATAAAAGACAAAAAACAACCATAAAAATGGTCCATATGGCTTGTGCACTATATTCCAAATCAAATAAAGCCATATGATAGCTTTGTGTGAGGAACAGACTGAAATTAAAACCAGTGAAGCTCGAGCTCACTCTCACCAAGCCCACGTTCCTTTCAAGAATTCAGAAATGACGTGTTACGTTCAGTCCCTAGCTTGAGAATCAATGGCATTTTGGTGTCAGTGACGTCAATGTTTGTAGTGGATCATTGTGTTTTTTCAAAGACTAAACTTCTTCATTACTGAACATTTGGTTACATCCTTGTATTGAAGGTTTTATAGGGAAGTGTATGACAGAAGTGTGAATATAATGGCATGAGGCTCGATGTAATGTGTTGCTGTTGTTGTTTGTGTTGAATGAGGTGTCAATCTGTTTTCCCGTTGGCCTTTGGCACCAATCAATGATTCAGCTGCCAAAAGACGCTCAGGGGTTTTTTGCAAAGAGGGATTTTATCTTAACAAATATCAGACAAATGACAGACCTGGGACAACAAAACGGTTGATATGCAGATACAAATGACAGCTTACATGCTACAGTCACTTGCAGAGTTGGGAATCGAGAACTATTCTTAGAGCCCTTTCACACCAAGGATGACAACTATAACCTTCATTTTTCGAAGTTGTAAATAAAACAAAGAGTATGTTTTACAAGAAATTACCATTTTAGTTTTTCTACTTCAAAATTTCCAATAATTCAATGTGTTACTTGGAGCTCGTCGTAATTATTTGTGAAGCAATTTCTTAGTAAAAATTGTCAAGTAAATCTGACTTTTTTTCAGCATATAACATTTTACTAATCATTCTAATTTTATCAGAATAGCACAGTCCACACCACAATTATACAATAATACAATAATAATATAGTTAGTTATAATAATAATAAATTACAATAATATAGTTGGGATCACTTTTCGAAACTATTTTTTGAGCTGATAAAAACATTGCAGCCAATCAGAGGTCCAACATTTAAACTGGTAGATGACAAAAATAACTGCATCATACTTATAATAAGCAGAATGTTATCATGCATTGTGTGGACGCTAATATAGTTATCGTTTTTTCATAACAGGTTCAATTTACAAAAGAAAATGGAGTGGAATTATTTGGTTCCAACTAGGGCTGGGTAAAAAAATTGATTTCTCGATTTGAATCAATTCTCATTTTTACGACGCAATAATCGATTCTTAAATCCCAAGAATCCATTAGTCTAGTCTGTTTTCAGTTGATGAATGAACAGAACATGTAGCGCGCCTCATACCAATAAATCGCAATAATCTTTGTGCTTTGTTACTTTTGATATGAAGCAAAGTCTCCCATCTTATTATGAGATTCAAAAAATAAAACGTTTTGGCGCTCTTTAATGTGGCGTGACAGATCACTGTAGCGCCTCAGTTAAAGAGAAGCGGCAGTACAGAGCGCATGTGAACTTATCCTCTCTTCCGCTTTCATAACAGTTACAGAGTGAAATAAACATAAATAAACATGAATAAACATCTGAAGGTATGTTAAAAGATAGAGTACAACTTACCGAAATCCGTATCATGTCTCGTGTAATCGCTCAATCAGTGTTTCAACCGAGGAAAGACGTCAATAAAACAGCTTGTAAACAATGTCACGTAATGTCACATTTACCTCAGAAAAACCATATTCAGTGACCATAAACTCATTAGTCAGCTAGAAAAAGGAACTCTAGAGAGCAGCGTTCTGATAAATATATGCATGTTACACATTCATTATAATTTTTAATGTTCTTCAATATTTAATGCATGTTTGAATAAATCAGTTATGACTTTATTTATTATAAAAAACATCATTGAGTGTAATCTAAGTGTTTGTATAAAAATAAGTTAATTTTAACCTTCAATATTATAGTAATGTAGTACCAACTGACTCCCACGTGTAGTTTACAGCATTAGTTGAGATTTTTTTCCTCTATAAAATTTGCCATGTACTGTAATGTATCTGATATACTACATCCAAAATAATCAATATCGAATCGAAATCGAAAGCATGTGAATAGAAATCGAGTCGAATCGTGAAAATTGTGTCAATACCCAGCCCTCCAACTATTTATGAACAGCTGCATTCTTACACCAATGTTACGTCAACACACATACAGCACAATCAATAGTAGTCAGAATCACCAAACGATTACTCTCAAGAGTAGGTTCTTTTAAATGAGTCAGTCAAAAAGACTTGAACTCTTGGATTATTGGTTTGAATCTGTCTTTCCAAAAGTAGAGACCATTAGTGCCAAATGATTGCCATGATCTACTCAGGCTTACGATGCTTTAGGGAGCCCAAAGCGGTTCTTGACTTATTCACTGAACTGTGAGTCATTACTATCATTATGTCCAGTTTGAACCAAGAACTGTTACTGTGCTGTTACTGCTCGTCAATTCCCATTCCTATTCCCAGTTTTCATGCAAAGATGCACACATTTACACACTCACAAACACGTAGAATACAGTCAGAAATCAGACACGCGCCACACGGGTGCCCTGTGCCGCCTATTGTGCCATCTTTAGTTCTAATTAAGTAGCTGGGGTGAGTTACAGGGCTATTGTCCACCTGAATTAGACATAAAACAAGATCACATTAATATTTAATAGCAGTCCCGAGCAAGATGATAGTAGTGGAAAGAAGAGCGCTCTGCTCTTTTCCTAATGCATTACGTTTTGAATACAGCCATCAGCTCCGGCCAAACACAAAACATCAACAAGTCGATCAATATTTTGGTGTATTTTTAGTTTCCTGTCAATACAAGCAGCATGAAGCCATGCAAAACAAGCACATACTGTGTAACCCAGATCTATCCCAATTGCTCCATCAATACGCATTTAATACAAATAAACCAATTAGCTTCAATGGGCAGCCATTTCACGTGTCTGTGTTGTCTGTATCCATAGCCGATATTAACTCCAGCAGAAAACAACAGGGAGTATTGGTTTTCAAAGGAGGACAGTTGTTTCGAACGTTGACACATACATGTTCACCTGATCAAATATGGTACCAAGCTGGAATACAAAGCTTGAAGCTCTAGTTACCATGGCAGCATCCCAAACCAGTTCCATACCATTCCCAATTTAGAACACAATGCCTGAATCTCTACACATTCTAAACCGGCATTAGGATTACCACATGACAGCAACATATTCCAGACCACCAGGTTGGAATTCAAGGAATGAAGCTCTTCAGTTACCATGGCAGCAACCCAAGCCAATGTATACAAGACTATTTTCAGTAATACAACATATGAATTCCTGCAATACTGAAACAACATTTCTAGGATCAACCACATCCATATATTCCCAACAATGCAAATTTCCAAACCAAACATCTATTTCAGACTATTCCCAGGCTGGAATACAATGCATGAATACTAGATAAACTAGCATTACTCCATTCATGGGAAGAGATATTTTTTCCCGATATTCACAATCAACTTAATCGGTTCTCAGTTGTTTAATATTGGGTCTACCAATAAGATGGCATAATTTGTGAGGTAATAATAATAATACTAATTAATAATACTAATTCATTATATTATTTTAAAAAATTACATTAACAATACTACTAATACAATTTATATTTATATATATAACAATATTAGTCATTTGCTATCCAATATTTTCCAGAACACCATGTTGGAATAAAACACAGCAAGCTCTACAGTTACCATTGCAGAATCCCAAACCAATTCCATACCAATCCCAACTGAGAATACAATGCATGAATCCCTCACTACATATAGTACAATAGCATCCTAGCATTTCTAGCAACTGTTACACCAATAAACATTCCAAACATATATTTCAGACCAGGATGGAATACAATGCATGAATAGGATAAACTAGTTTTACTCTATATTAAATGGGAAGAGATCTTTTCCTGATATTCACTTCCAACTTAATCAGTTCTCAGTTTGTCAATATTGGGTCTAGTAATAAATGGCATAATTTTGGGAAATAATATTAAAAATTTTAAATGATAAAAACAATAATCACACAAAAAATATAGCTGAACTTTACTGAACTGAATAACAATACCCTACCTGTATCAATACGGGACATTAAAAAAAGCAATATCGGTCGATATCTATCAATTTCTCCGATATTTTCCTGAACAGCAGGTTGGGAAGCTATACGGCAGCATTCCAGACAAATAATCCAGACCACTGACATGCTGGAATACAATACATGAACCCCTGCATGTCTGAACATTTCACCTCCAGCTCTTTGTTAAGCAGAAGTTGCTCTGGTTGTCTTTACCGCACTGTCGTGTTCAGATTGAGCCACCGTTCATTCTTCATATCGCTTTTGCTGCAAACCGCGCCATTTATCGTGTTGAAAACGGTCTACCCTGAATGTATTCATTAATTACATCTAGTTATATCCACAACCGTAATCCCTCCAGGTTTGTGGATAAATGTCAAGTAAAAGCCCTGTACCTCGTGCATTATCCGGCGGTGCATCGCTGCTTCCCTCCCCGGTGTACAGGCGCCTTACCTCGGCACGCAGCTCGGGGACGATCGGTCCACTTCCCAGGTGGCGTACAGGTTCATGTGCACCGGCCGATTGGAGGTGATCGCCATCGGTTTGGAGGGCTGCGGAGACGGTACGCCTCCAGTCCTCGGGAGCCCTCCCCGATCCGACATACTGGAGGAACCTTATGTTTGAAAACAATGAGAGAAAACCAGAATAAAACGGCTGTTGCCGGAGCGTCGATCCTCTACTGCACCACAATCATCCGTCCACGAGGACCGAGGCTCAATTGTAGCGATCGCGACGCGCACAGCGCTGCAGTTGGATCCGATGTTCGCCGTGAAACTCGCTGCTAGTGTTTCTCAAGTTGCGTTAGTTGTTTATCGGTGCAGGAAGCGGAAATTTCTTTTTTGCCTTGCAGAGAAGCGCCACTGTCGAAGAGCAACGCCTCTTGTGAAAGACGAGCCCTCATAACCAACCCTTGAGAGAGAGAGAGAGAGAGAGAGAGAGAGAGAGAGAGAGAGAGAGAGAGAGAGAGAGAGAGAGAGAGGGGTTGACGAAGGGACACATCTCGGGTTTTTGATCGTGCGAAATGAGAAAAAGCAGAATATATTAAGATTTTAGCGGCTTGCGGTTGTTGTTGCCTTGTTATATTTGCCCACAAGGGAATATTTAGCTTGCGTTCTTACAAAAACAATTTGAAAATAGAGATTTTTCACGCTTCTTGAATATCCAGTATTCAACTATTTTAAAAAAATCTGTTCTGTTTGTGGCTCTTACAGGTCAAATCTGACCCATATTTGAAGAAGTTATGGCCTTTAAATTTTTCATTTTTCCTTAATTTGCTTGTTTGTTTGTTTGTTTGTTTTGATCGAACAATGGGCCTATTTCACTTTCCTCATATTAAGCTCCTCGGGCAAACTGTTCCCTACACTAATAATAAAGAAACTGAAAGTAACAAATTAAAATAATCAACTTTGAAGTAGCATTTTCTTGTAAAATATACCCCAATAATCTTTATTTACAACTAAAAAAAAACATTTACAGTGTACAACATAATTCAATGGGAATAATTGATTTTACATTTAGATTTATGCATTCAGTATAGACACTTTTATCCCAAACTCATTTAAAGGGATATTTCACCCAAAAAGGAAAAATTTGTCATCATTTACCCACCCTCATGTTGTTCCAAACCTGTATAAGTTCTTTCTTCTGTTGAACACTAAAAAAGATATTTTAAAGAATGTTTGTAACCCGACAGTTAACGGCACCCATTGACTTCCATAGTAGGAAAAAAAATACCATGGAAGTCAATGGGTGCCATCAGCATTCTTTAAAATATCTTCTTTAGTGTTCAACAGAAGAAAGAAACTAATACAGGTTTGGAACAACATGAGGGTGAGTAAATGAAGACAACATTTTCATTTTGGGTGAACTATTCCTTTAAATAGATGATGTGATTTAAAGGAACCGCAGGGTACAAGGCCTATTCTGGATGCAATTTCCTCTTAAAACACTACATGACATCAAAAACCACAACAGCGCTTTTCAAAACACTTGTGGTTCCACAGCAAACGGTTTTGTGTAAGTGGAAGGGATGAATTTGCTGTAATGGATGTGTAAAGTGTGATCATATTTGCTGTTCCAGACACATTGGAGGTTTATTTATTAATTAAACATGAGCTAAATTGTGGCTGTAAGAAGTTCAGCATTCACTGACAAATAACATTGTTAAAAAATAAGTTACATATTACAAAATAATACAAAATAATAAGTGATTGATATTAACTCTTTTGGTTTTATGTCTTTACCTCCAATTGTGTTACTCCATCAATATTCAGTTAAAACATTATAGTTTCTCTTGAATGCTCTTTGGGAGCATATAAAACACAGTTAAGAATTCATGAATTATTGATGATTTTCAATGTGGGTCAAATTTGAGTTTCTCAGAACAACAGGAAGGGGTATACAGCTCATTTTCATGACTCCATGGCTGCTTTTGTTTGACGTGTTTTAGAGTTTGTTAATGTCTGATGGATTTGCAGATATCATATATATCCTTTTTAAAATTGTCCACTGCTATGGCATTTTGAAATGATTCCTTCATATCGGTCTCAAACATAACACTGCCATTAAATATTTTGATGTATTTTATATGATATATTTAGATATTTTTGCAGATTTTAGTAAATATTGTCAAATAGCTGTCAATTAAAATAAAATTTTTTCTGTACATCTCATTATTAAATTATTTAATGCATTATTAAATGAAAAAGATTAAGTCTATGTATATATCTATCTGTCAGCTCTCTAAATTGCTCTTTAAATATCAGTACTGATATCAAATTTGTTATGAACCGTATTAAGGGCCTTCAGTGGGACACTGAACTTGTCTATACTATAATGCAGTTTATTAATTAGTCACCCCATGTCAAAGTGTCCACAATTTGCATGCATTTGATTAAACACACAACCCATCGCAAGGTTAAACAACTTTTTATCTGAGCTCAAAGCTAACTTCATTGCACTTTGTTGGTAATGTGATCATGTGTCAGCAACATTATAATGAGCCCGGATTATAGATATGACACTGATCCTCTCCTGTCCTAATAAACACATCCACATCATCAGGACAGAGAGGAATGGGACACGAAGGTCAATTAGAAACGGCCCCTGTGTCATATAACAAGCCACCGCTGAGATTATAAAAGCCAAGTCGCATGTGCTGGAAAGTATATATAAGTAGGTACAGTCTAAAAAAAATTAATGTTCCACTTTTTCCTAGTGTGAAGAACATTATAAATAATCTAACCTTTTTCCACTAAAACCTTTCCATCAGTTCCATGCATGCGAAAAAGTTCTATATGGAACAATCAATGCCAATAAGAGCCTTTACTTTTAAAGGTGCAGTAAGCAATTTCTGAGAACCGCTGTTCAAAAGTGGACTGGACCGAGCAGCACAACACACTTGTAGCCAATCAGCAGTAGGGGGCGTGTCTATTCATGATGGGGGAGGAGAGAGAGAAAGTGGGAGATTTGAAGAAAGATTGTGGAGAGATGGCTGAAGCTAGAGCTGCACGATTAATCTTAAAAAGATCTCGATTCACACACCCGCACAATCTTATTTATTAATGATAATGATTTGCAAAATCCTACCGTAACATTGAAATCTATGTTTGTGCCGCCACACTGAGAGCAGTTTTGAACCAGTAATTATTTCTGTGTTTCAAATTATCACAGAAGTACTGAGATAAAAGTTTACAGTTAGGATGTAAAAACTGATTTTTACGATAGCGATAGAAATCAGTGTTTATATCCTAAAAAATAGAGGAAACCACCTTTTGAAACTAACTTGGCTTCAAATAATAGTATCAATTACATCGTCACGCCACTAGGAGGCGACAAGTGACTGTTAAAAAATGTCATTGAATCATTCATTCAAAAGATTCATTCAAAAACACTGATTCATCCAGTAATGAAAATTATTTATTATTGAGTCTTTGAATTCATTCAAAATCATTTTTTAAATTAATTAATTCAAATTAATTAAGTATTTTCCAGCAATTAGGGTCCAGCAATTAATATTTTGTCAGAACCTCTAGTAAATTACATGTTATTTTGTTTAGTTGTCTATTCAGAATCGTGGGAGAATCGTGATCTCTATGATCTCTATTTGAAACCAATAAATCGTGATTCTCAGTATACTTCACTTTTTACTCGTACACGAGGGACAGCGTACAGTGTGCGTGACATGAATTTCATCATCAGAAGAGTACATGCGTACTCTACACGCACAGCCAGATTTTTGTACAGGTCGCACATACGCGTTTTTTTTTTTGTTGCAGTAATTAGTTTATCAACAGGTTGGCAACCGTGCCCTGGGTGTGTGTCCATTCACAAGGTAGTCGAAGAAAACCTGCATAAACAGAACAGACCGGACGCATGCAAGCTACAGCGACAATGGTGGCCTGTATGAGAGATTGTGCGAAGAGGTTAGAAAGTACCCTAATTTGTACAACTCTGGCATGAAAGAATACAAAGATATTTACATAGGTTCTAACTCGTAGCGAGAGATTGCTCAAAACTATGCATGCGTCGAACGCCTGTGTACGCGTATGAGTCAAATGAAGTATACTTTGCAAGGCTGTGCGTTCGACCGTGTGCATACACTAGTGTACGCATAAAAAAAATGAAGTATACCCAGGGCTAGAGAGACATTACAAAAGGTTGCTGAGGTTGGTTTTAATGTTTCACAAAACCAAGATATGCTGTTGTTGTAATGTTAGTTCTAGTAACAGGACAGTTTTGAGTGTCATTTTTTGTCTGGAGCTGGCAACTAACAACCAACTCTTGCTTGTATATACTCTTGTGTACTGTATGTTCATTGTTTGAAAGCTCTTGTCGTTTGTTTGTCATTTTCGCTTTATTTTTTGCTTTTGCAATGAAGAAGAGACATCAATTGCATATTTATGTCTTTTGTGGGTGGAGCAATGAAGGAGTGTTTGTTTGGGTTGATTTAAAATATCAACAGTGTTTCTTAGAAGTCGCTTACTGCACCTTTAAAAGTGTTTCTCTCACTTTTTTTTCACATTTTCTCACGTTTAAAATAGTTGTTTAGTCACACAGTTCCAGGCAAATAGGATATTATTTGTCCAGTAAGCAGGCAGTGGGAAACCCATGCAGAGGCTGGTGATGAAAGCACATCTATATTTATCACTCATTAACCCCTGTGGGCGTCTGATATAGAGAAACACGACCCGGCTGATGCTGACCAATGCATGACACAGCTGGGCTTCTCCTGAGAGACGTGTGTGTGTGAGCCTCTAGCTTTTGTTGCGTTTATGACTTCATCTTTTAATGTGTGCAGCCTGAAGGACGCTGACAATATTGTACAATTGAAACGGAAGGTAAGCACCTACGCCTGTGGGTATTCAAATCAAACCACTAATTAGTTGAGTCATTACAAGCTGGCTTTGAAAACGCTGGATTTACTGGTTTGCATCACAATTTTAGTCATTTTAGTGCTGCTCTTTAAAGTCTAAGAATATGAAAAGTTAGTCTGAGTAGATTTTAATTGAAATATATAGAATGCCATTTTTGCCACATAAAGAAAAAATCCTGCTTTGGTAAATCATAATAATTACATTAAAAAGTCATAATTATGACATTAAAGTAAAATTTCTGAGTTACTAAGATGAAATTATGACACAAAGTCATAAATAGTCAACCATGACATAAAATGTCAAAATTGAGATGTCATAATTCTGATAAAAAAGTTGAAATGATGAGATAAAAAGTCAGTCATGACATAAGAAGTCAAAATGATGAGATAAGATGAAATTATGACATTAAGTCATAATTGACACGTCATAATTCTGACATAAAAAGTTGAAATTATGAGATATAATATCTCATAATTTGGACTTTTTATGTCATGATTGACTTAATTTAATAATTTTGACTTAAATGTTATGATCTAAAAAAAAATAATAATGATGAGTCAAAATTGTGATAAAGTCAACAATGACATAAAATGTCAAAATTGAGATAGTCATAAATTTTATAAAAAGTTGAAATTATGAGTCATAAATCAAAATTATGAAAAAAGTGAAAATTATGTGCTAAAGTCCATCGTGACATAAGCCAAAATTATGAGATACTAAAATGAAATTATTGATATAAGTTGAAATTCTAACATAAGTTGAAATTTTGACTTTTGTTATGCTTGACTTCTCATAATTTTAACTTTTATGATCTTAAAGAATCATGAGTCAAAATTATGAGTCAACCATGACATAAAATGTTGAAATTGAGATATTAAATCATAATTATGAAAAAAAAGTTGAGATACTGTCATAAAGTTAAAATGATAAAAATGTGAAATTATGACAATGCAAAAAAGTTAATTATGACTTATATAACAATATATAACTGTCATAAATGATTAAGCTCATAATTTCAACTGTCATAATTGTTTTAATCATTTCTAGTGTCATGTTTGATTTAGAGTTATGTCAGATTTTTTTATGTCAGAATTATGATTTTTTTTTTTTTCATAACTATGATTTATCAAAGCTTTTTTTTCTGTTGCAGCAATGTCCTTTCCATAAGGAAATGTGAGCGTGACTGCGGTGCAAAACCCGCTTCAACAGCACACCGTCCTGAACAAGATTTATTTCAGGAATCATTCATGTCTTACTCATCAGAATCCTCAAAACAATAGAAGGGCTGAGATGATATTGGAGCCTTTAAAATGAAGTCACTGTTCAGAAGACGTCTGGAATGTGGCAAACTGCATCTTTCCCATCGGTGTAGCATGTTTCAGCTCATTCAGATGGCATGTTTCGAGGGAAATGTGTGTGTTATTGTCCGAGAAAGCATATTTGAATGTTTATTTGCTCTTGGCTGAGGTCAAGTGGCAGTGAAAGTTTTATGTAGGTCAAACCAAATCCCAGACATCAGGTGACAGTGAGACTTCCTGACAGGCCTCTCGCTTTCCCTCTGCTGGCCTGAGCGTGTCAATGCAGACCTCAAAGGCCTCAACCCATTTAGAAAAAAAACACTTTAATTTTTATGTAAATAAAAACCCTATTCAGAGATAGAAGGCATACAGAACAATAAATACCACAATATTTCCAGTAGTTTGAGGTTAATGACTAAGGTTTTTTTAAAAACATTTTAAAGTTTACACTCAAAGAGATTAATTTCTAGAAAACTACAAAAATGTTTGTCATTGTTAAAATTTCCGTAATATAAATCTACATTTTAAAATGACTTTCCTACTCCTAGAATGATATTTCCAGGTTTTCTAGGAGAATAGAAATGCGGCATTAAAATACAACATATTTCAGATATTAGCAGTAGTGTGAAACCAAACATAAACGAGAACTACATAAGCAAGTTGCTTGAACAGTTAAACCTAAAAAAGTGAATGAATTGTTAAATAAAACACTGTAGCAACAGCTTGTCATGGACTGCCATTTTATTTACAAAAACATAGCATAAATGAAAAACGCCACTCACTGTAATGTTACGTACAAACACAAGTGTGCTTCTACACAATATCAGCAGATAAAAAGAATAAGAAATGAAGGATGAGTATCGCTGGTCCCCCACGGCTCTCGGCAGGGCTAAAACTTGAACTCTTTGTACTTCTTTGCTCCAGAGCGTGTATCCTGCGGCTGTGCCTTGCGCTTCTTTTGCTGCGAGGAATGGAGGATAGAAATATTTTAGGAAACACGCTAACCATTTAAAATTAGACAAAGATGGTTCATAAAACATCTTATTTTATCAGCTGCATTTAAAGTGGCTCTCCTAGAACTGTATTTTTATTGTGCCCAATTTAGTGAAGACACGTTTCCTCTTTAAAGGATTAGTCCACTTCAAATAAAATTTCCCTCAATTTACTCACCCCCATGTCATCCAAGATGTCCATGTCCTTCTTTCGTCAGTCGAAAAGAAATGAAGGTTTTTGATGAAAACATTCCAGGATTGTTCTCCTTATAGTGGACTTCAATGGACTCCAAACAGTTGAAGGTCAAAATTTGTTTTAGTGCAGCTTTAAAGGGCTTTAATACAGAAGGCGGAATGGCGAAGCACTTGCAAGGCGATCATTTGTGTTTATAAAGCATACATTTGTATTTTTTTTTAAAGAAAATGACAGATCATTTCGCTAGATAAGACCCTTATTCCTCATCTGGTATCGTTTAAAGCCCTTTGAAGCTGCACTGAAACTGTCATTTTGACCTTCAACCGTTTGGAGGCCATTGAAGTCCACTATAAGGAGAATAATCCTGGAATGTTTTCATCAAAAACCTTCATTTCTTTTCGACTGAAGAAAGAAGGACATGGATATCTTGGATGACATGGGGGTGAGTAAATTATCAGGAAATTTTTATTTTAAAGTGGACTAATCCTTTAATATTGCAATTCTAAAATTCTTACAATTTTATTACATAGCAACCTCTGCAAAACTTTTCAATATCATGCACAGGTTATTGATTTATCCAAAAATCTAAATGTGGAAAGTTACTAAAATGTGGCATAAAGACAACAAAGTCAATTTAGGATTGTGATGTGTAATTAAGCACATTTAGCCTCAGTTTGAATATAATAATAATAATAATAATAATAAATAAGAGAATGATCATAGAAATTTGGACAAAAAAAAAAAAAATCCTAAATAACTTAAATTAGCTATACTTAAATGTAAATAATGCAAGATAACTTGTTTCTTTGTTTTTGCAGTGATATATGATCTGAACTCTTTTGCTGCAGTTAAACTGGAGTGCTTGAGATTGGCTGCATTATTTCAGATCCTCCAATCACTGAACTGATCCATCTCAACTCACCTTTTGTTTAGCCGCGTGTTCGGCCACCATGTCGCTGAAGTCTTCTTTTTCCACCTGCGCCTGCTGCTCCCTGACGTGCTCCTCGTACTTCTGTGTCATGGCCATGGGGTCTAACTCCAGCTCCTCTGGGGCTAGAGCCACTTCCACAGCCTGAGAGTCTCCGCCCAGCGCTGAGACTCCACCCTTACGGCTCGTCACCGCCTGGATCAATGACGGAGGAGAGCAAGACAAAATGAGAGGGGAAAGTAGCAAAAAAAACATGAAAGACACACACCAGGTCAAGTCACATTTATTTATATAGCACTATATGCTAGCCAGTTCACAGTAATAAACAAGAAAATAACAGTGTTCATGTGAAATTCATCAATTATGAAACATTTAAATTCTATGGTAAAGCAGGCCTACAGAAGACAAGTGTCATTATTCAGCTCAAGTCAGTTCAGTGTTGATTCAGTTCAGTTCAATAACAAAGGTAATCAATTATGAAACTAGTTTGATTCAGCTATAAACAGCTCTACTAAAGACAAGAGTGTTACTAAGGGGTGAGACAACGGACTCATTGAAGCAAAGTGGGAGAGATCACTTCCGTCATCAGAATGCATTTTTTGACCTCACTAACCTGATGTGCAGGGCAGTTGGACATAGTGGTGTTTTAGAGGTAAAAAATGATAAATACTGTTCGGTTTCTTGCACAAACCGATCGTTTTGTGTCTTAGGACATCAATGTGTTGTCACGAGCCGCAGGGTTTAATTTGGATTTGTCCGTGCATGTTTTTTTGACTCTTATAGATAGTGTTGCCATTGACACGCATTATACGACTGACAGACAGCAACGGTAGGAGTTAAAAATCATCATTTGTGTTTTACTGAAAAAACAGTCACCTACATCTTGGATGCCCTGGGGGTAAGCAGATAAACATCAAATTTTCATTTTTGGGTGAACTATCCCTTTAAAATATTTAGGGGGAAAAAAATCCTCTTATTTTTGGTTTAATCGTACTTGTAGGGTTATTAAAAGCAAGTATCCCCTCCGGACATCACTTTTGGCCACTACTTTACTGAATATTAATTAATTGTCTCATAAACCCCAACTGATCAAGCCAAAGAAGACAAATCTCATTCATTTCACATTCGCTGCAGTGGCATTAACACTATATAGCTGACATATCTACCGCTGCATGATACACACACCATCATATCCGCCGAGCTGTTCGCTTCTGCGCATCACTGTGACACATTTGCGATCGTTTATATTCTCGCTGTCGTTTTAAATGCAAACGAGCCCCATATGGATAGAGTCATTTGCATGTGATGACTGAGAAATGAGATGCAGATCTGATGGAGACTTGTGAAGTCAGCGCTCTGTTATCAGAGGCCTGTAAAGGTTATCTGCCACCTAGACGTCTAAATCGACTACACAGAGAGAACTCTGGGATACGAGACAGATGTTGTCTGGCTGCAACCGTGTAAAACACCAGAGGCGAAATTATTACTATTGAAAAAAACTAACTGTTTGGCTCAGTAAGCACTGATTCATCTCATGTATCATCTCAAGCATCTTGGTTTTGTTTTTGAAAATGTCAATGGGAAGATGATGCATAATGAATCAATTGTTTTTAATTAACAATATTTTAGGTTTAAATGTATGAGGGAACGTGTGCATCTTTGGTCCTGTAACTTTCTTATCCACCTTTTTCTGAATGAGTCTGCAGTGTTTTGAATCATGGGTGGTTTGGGGAACTTCCATTCAAAAAGACTAAACGATCTGTACATTTGCCAACATAATCCAACAACCAATGTAACATTTAGTATTTAAATGTGGCATCGGTGTTACAAGAACGTTGCAAGAGCTCTTTTTTTAGTCGGAAATACAATCTGTTATCTTTCAAAATGACAGAGAGCACTTCGAAATATCCATCAATGTTCCAGATAATGACAACACTTTTAAATTTTTTTTTCTTAGTTTTTTTATGCAACTTATACTTTACATTAATATTTAACAAATTTTACACTTAAGTTGGAAAATAATGTCTTATTTCATTAATGTTTTAAGAGGAGAATAAAGTAACCATGTACCCAGTTTTTGCAAATGCTCATTGCGAGTTTATTGGCAGTTTTTTGTATATTTTATATAATCTTTGTAGATTTAAATATCTTAGTAAGAGATACAGCGATGACTGATTTAAAAAAAAAAAGTAGTCTGTTATTCTGTTATAAAGATCTAATCGATTTACATTAAAAGCTATTAGAATTATTGTTGCATTCATGGATATTAATCAAGATTATTGGCAGATTTTGTATAGTTTAAATGAAAGTTACTCCCATAATTTAAACAAAGATATGCTATAAACTGATCTGAGAAATTGAACACCCCTGTGGCTGTTTCCATCCAAAGATGTGAATTTAACTTGTGTGCAGAATTGGAATGTCACATAAAACATTTGCGAATAAAGCAGCATTTCCATCCCATGTGTTCTAGAGAACAAACTAATCACTTCTTGGGAAATGGGCACTAAATACAGTGGTATGCGAAAGTTTGTGAACCCCTTGCAGAATCTGTGAAAATGTGAATTTTAACAAAATAAGAGAGATCATACAAAATGCATGTTATTTTTTATTTAGTACTGTCCTGAGTAAGATATTTTACATAAAAGATGTTTACATATAATCCACAAGACAAAAAAGTAGCTGAATTTATTAAAATATCTCCGTTCAAAAGTTTGGGAACCCTTGATTCTTTATACTGTGTGTGGTTACCTGGATGACCTATGACTGTTTTGTTGTTTTGTGATGGTTGTTTATGAGTCCCTTGTTTGTTCTGAGCAGTTAAACTGAGCTCTGTTCTTCAGAAAAATCCTCCAGGTCCTGCAGATTCTTCAGTTTTCAAGGATTTTTTGCATATTTGCAGCCGTTTACAGCAGTGGCTGTATGATTTTAAGATTCATCTTTTCACACTGATGACAATTGAGGGACTCAAACACAACTATTAAAAAAGGTTCAAACATTCACTGATGCTCCAGAAGGAAACACGATGCATTAAGAGCCGGGGGGTGAAAACTTTTGAACAGGATGAAGAATAATAATTTTTCTTATTTCGTTGAAATATATATATTTTTTCATGTAGTACTTCCCTTCGGAAGCAACAGAAGATACTTGAATGTTTCCCGGAATACAAATTAAGTACAATTTACCTTGATCTTTAAATTCAAAAAGTTTTCACTCTTAATGCACCGTGTTTCCTTCTGGAGCATCAGTGAATGTTTGAACCTTTTTTAATAGTTGTGTTTGAGTCCTTCAAACACATTTTTCTGAAGAACAGAGCTCAGTTTAACTGCTCA
This sequence comes from Anabarilius grahami, assembly GCA_003731715.1. Taxonomy (NCBI): domain Eukaryota; kingdom Metazoa; phylum Chordata; class Actinopteri; order Cypriniformes; family Xenocyprididae; genus Anabarilius; species Anabarilius grahami. Next base: position 2,296,649 of record RJVU01038599.1, on the reverse strand, counting down.
GAACAAACAAGGGACTCATGAACAACCATCACAAAACAAAAGAAAACAGTCATAGATCATCCAGGTAACCACACACAGTATTAAGAATCAAGGGTTCCCAAACCTTTGAACGGAGATATTTTAATAAATTCAGCTACTTTTTTGTCTTGTGGATTATATGTAAACATCTTTTATGTAAAATATCTTACTCAGGACAGTACTAAATAAAAAACAACATGCATTTTGTATGATCTCTCTTATTTTGTTAAAATGATTCACATTTTCACAGATTCTGCAAGGGGTTCCCAAACTTTCGCATACCACTGTATGTGTAATAAAAATGGAAGTTGCTGCAAATCGGGGAAGCCACTGTGGCTCTATTTTCATACATCATAAATGACTTGTGTCTCAGAGTGGAAGATGAAAAACTACATTTGCATAAAAATAGGTGGATGGAAACATTTCTTATGACACACGCAACAATCTCACACACAGCCGTACCGCAGTCATGTCGTAGATGTGTGTGGAAGCCATCATAGCAGCCCCGACCGGTCCCGTTCTCCTCTCCGGAAGCACCGTAAACAGCTGAGGCGTCTCGTTCCTGAAAGCACAAACAAGCACAAGTGTTAAATAAGCAGCGATTTATCAGATGCTTTTCTCTGCTCGAGGAGAAACGGTGAGAGTTCACGAATCAACACTTACAGAGCTCAAACCTACAAGCTTCTGGTGAACAGCCCACATCTTAAACCACTACACCACACATTAGGTGCAAATGTAATTGTAAGTTTATTGGCAAGATTAAAAATGAGGTTCTGCAGCACTAATGGAGTTACAAATTAAATTGCAGTCCAGTCAATGTGCCTTATGGGGCTTGGAGCTCTCACAAACAGTATAAACAGTGCAATAGTCACAGTGCACTTTTAAAAAAAATCAACAGTTGTCTCCACATAATAAACTGGGCTAAATCAAATTATTTTAAATGACCTATAAAGCCTACTGTATCATTTTTGATACATAGATTTCTGAGATCTCTCCATGAACAAGATGAAAACTTTGCTAAAGAAACATGTTGCACACAGTCGACTACATGCCTTCCGCCGTCTGTTTGATAGTTTATACTTTTTAGCAAGTAAAAGTGCTTTTAATATAACTGTAAAAACATCCACCTTCAGTTTGTGGTTCACATGTTTTTGCTGTGAAATCTACTGTTTTTTATAAAGTAAACATAAGAAGAATTTTTATATTGATGTTAAAATTTAAAGATTAGCACTTACTGGACAGAAGCAGTTTAGGTTTATCCAGACATTTTTTAGAAGAATCATGTTAAAATGTGAATCTCAAATATGATAATCAGAGGAAGGTTTATTTTTTCATCACTGTAGTATTGCATTGCATTATGTTTTAAAACTACAGAGCTCTGATCATAAAACTAATCATTTCAATTTCATCTTACTAAAGACATTATTGGCAGATATAGAATGACGACTGATCTTTATATGCATTTTGTGCAAGATCTCATTGATTTACATTACAAGTAGCAGAATTTCATCTTACTTTTTGGCCCCTATAAATATCAGCATCTGCAACAAATCACATTTTTTGCAATTTGGGCCTCTGAATAAAAATTAAGATGTTTTTTCCTCCAAGTATGAGCTCCATATGCTCATTGTATGAGGCATAAAAGCCTGATCTCATA
>RJVU01038599.1:2267824-2291743 GCA_003731715.1 Anabarilius grahami | reverse complement strand
TATGATACTTTCGCGATATTTTAAGCCAATAAATAAATAAATAAATATATATATATATATATATATAGAGTAGGGCTGCAACTAACGATTATTTTGATAATCGATTAGTTGGCCGATTAAATTCATNTTTTTTTTTTCATATTTTATTCTTATATTTTTATTGTTTACTTTTATTTAATTCCTTCATAGCTATAGTTATGTATATTCTCATCTGTGTTGTATTCTTTAATAATTGCACTGTCCATGGAGCGGACCTGACTCTCATTTCACTGCTGGTTATATATGCTCTATATAATTGTGCATGTGACAAATAAAACTCTTGAATCTTGAATCTTGAAAACCCTAATTTTATTTATTTTTATTTTATTGACAAAAAAAAACAAAAAACACTATTGCACATCCTGCCCAATGTACTTCAAACAAATGTGCCAACTGAATGCTATGAAAACACACAGTATTTTATTAAACTACCCGTCATAATAAAGAGAGAACACAAATATTTTAGGAATCTATCAAACTGGTTTGAAACTAAAAATGGTATTGCCATTTATTAGGAAAATAACAAACTGAAACAACTAAATAGTTTCTAAATAATATTCACACATACATTTTTTTTTTTAAAAAACAGTCTCTGTTATTGACTAATTGGGCATCTGAAAAAAACAACAACTTTGAAGTGTTTTACTTTTTCCTGCCTTTCTTGTAGAACAGTAAAATCAAAAATTCATGGATAACAATAAATATATTGTAGCTTTAGAAATACTGCTGTAATTAAAGAGCTTACACATACTGGTAGATTAATCATTAAACATATTAAACAATACTGATAGTTTATGCTGCCCTGACCTGTGGCACAAACCATACATTGGGTATTAGATGTCTAATAACTTTAGCACTGTATATAGTGAATATAGTTTAAATCTCTACTTATAGATAAATAATATCTATTAATATATCGTAATAGTCTCCCTCTCTCTTGCGTTCAGTCTGTCTGATGCGGGTGCGCGCGGCTGCGCTCATTCAGTAAAGTTTGAAGTTTAATGCAGACTGTCAGGATGAGCCTTTATGCAAAATTTAAATGCTCGCGTGAATTTGTAATATTTACAGATAAGGATATAGCCGTAGAATTAATGTTTAGCTTGAAGCTTAAAATAAATAATTCTCATGTTTTGATCAGCTTTGATCACGTACCTTTCCCGCAGCAGCTCACTCTGTTTCCTCCACTATTTTTAGATGCATTTTAGTCCATAGAAATGCGTTATTCAGTGCTGTTATTTGACAACTGGCGGAAGTCTTCCGTGCACGGTGGGTGGAGCCAACTAATCGATAATGAGAATCGTTGTCGATGATTTTCATTATTGATTATTATCGAATAGTTGTTGCAGCCCTAATATATAGTAGTTTAATGTAGTTATATCACTGAAACTCATGCAGTACTCAAGCTTTCAATGCAGGCATTCGTTGGATCTCTTACACAGACAAGCTGCACACGCACAGACTCTCTCGGTGCTCGCTATGCCCTGCCTCTCCCTCTATTAATGCACTTACATATAAGAATAAACCATCTTACATGCTTTAAATAATCATACTACTAAAACTAAATGTGATATGGTGATTTAATTGATGTTTGCGCTTTCACTTTGAGAGGCGCCGTTCCTTTAGATGATCAATACAATCAATCACAGTTCTTATCACAAGAAATAATACCTTATAAATACAGTAAGCCGAGCTTTGGATAAAACTAACTAAATCGCAAATCATATCGTTTACACCAACGACACATATAGTCACATTTTTATATCGTGATATCTCCATATAACGATGTATCGTTGCACCCCTAATTGTCAGCAGATCCATTTTTATGAACACTATATTATTAAATATTAAAGTGGAAAGGTCTTGCACACTGACGTTACTTTCAATCTTTATAACCTTTATCCAAACAGCTATGTTCTGGTTTTATGCCCTTGTTCAAAAAAATTTGATCAAACATATGAACTCAAGCAGTACCTTTTCCTGCAGGGCTTCTCTCATCTCCTGGATGCCGGTTCTCCTGATGAACTCGGGCAGCTCAAACGGAGGTTTCTCTATGCCTCTCTTCCCCTGCAGGTACTTTCTCTTGAAGCACCAGTGACGCGGCACAGGCACAGTGTTCCTGGTAGCCTTCAGGTGAACCAGCAGCTTGGGCTCCTGTGCAGTCACGTCGTGCATCTCCACCACGTCAGGACGGGCTACAAGCTGACAGACAGAGGAAGGGGCAAATGTTATGAAGGGTGACAATTCAATTTTACCTAACATTAGTACTGAAAACAGCAACAATTCCCACTTTGAAATGACTGGACCATGTTATTTGAGTGCCAAGTAAACATTGAAAATGTAATTACAATTAAAAATTGTTATTTTATTTGAATTACGATGCTTTATTGTTATGCTTTTTGTTAAGTACATTTACAAGTCTTTTAATATGCATTTTAATCTAAACAATGAACTCTAAGGTGGTTTTAATTAGTGATCGACCGATGTATCTGTTTACCGATATTTTTCCCGATATTTAAGCATTTTTCCATAATCGGGTATCGGTTTCGCCGATTTACGGCGCCATCTTGTGGCCGTTTTGAGATTTCCGCCATTGCAGCCCGGGCGTATGAGGAGATCAGTCAACAACAACTCAGTGCACAGGTAAAGTATATGTTCTACTTGGTTTGCTTTAATTAATCAACTTTTTTTAACATAACAGACATGCACAAATGAGATCTGAGACAAATTCCTGATATAGTTAATTTATGCAGCTTGTTTCTAAACAATTGAGACGAACTCATTGAGTCACGTAGTGTAATTCGTCATGTCCTGCCCCAATAAAGACGTAACTTTACATGAATTAAATAAAACAGACATGAATGAGTGCATGTTGAAAATAAAAGCGCTGAATTTAATTCTCTATCTGTTGTATTTGCTCACCATTAGTCTAGAAGAAAAAGTTCGTTCATATTGCTTAGCAACTGACGGATGATCAGGAGGCTTAAGCACGGCCACTGATTGAAACTTTTGACAAGATTATCTTGTTTAAACACCCTAGATTATATTATCATTTACTACATAATTATTTTCCTAATACACATAAATATAGCCTACCGCTTTGTGGAAATTAATTATTTATTATCTCCATGCGCGATCGCGGTTGATTAAGTTATAGTCAAAAAGCACTTGTCAGTTGGCATTTCATGATTTAACGTTAGATTAAATTTAGATCATAAAATGCCAACTGACAAGTGCTGTTTAACTTTATATAGTCTCGGAAAAAAAAGTTTGTTCATATTGCTCAGCACCTGAATGGGTTGATGATCAGGAAGCCTCAAGCACGGCCACTGCATGAAATTTGACAAGATTATCTCGTTTAAACACCCTAGATTATATAATCATTTGATTTACTACATAACCATTATTTAGTTAATACAAATCTAAATAAATGCAGCTCTGTGGAAATTATTTATTATCTCCACACGCGATCGCGGTTGAGTAGCCCAATTTATAGTTTTGTGTAAATGCATAGATAAGTTACAGCACTTTGTCAGACACTTAGTAACAGTGCACTTTAATTTTTTGGACTCAGACCCCTCTATTTATTTGTGTATAAATATAAAGTTTTTTTTTTGTATGCAAGGAATTGTTATAAATGAAATGGTTTGTTCAGCTCATTTGTGTTGTAATAATTGGCAAAAACAGAAGTATAACAGTAAATAAATATCGGTTCTGCATATCGGTTATCAGGTACATAAACATGCAAATAATCGGTATCGGTTATAAAAAAATCAATATCGGTCGATCACTAGTTTTAATGGTAAATAAACTCATGTTACCTGTTTGAGCTCCGCCACTGTCAATCTGTTCATCCTCCTCAGTTTCTTTTTGGACAGTTTGGGCAAGTCCTTCTTGGTTTCCTGTCAAAGAGGAAGTGGAGGGGTTAGACAGGAACATCATCAGGAGACCATAAGAGCTGGATGACTTTCACGTGGCCTTCAACTCACCTCGTCACTGTCATCACTGTCTTTCTTCTCCAGCTCGAACCCTTTCTTCTTAAAGGAAAGAATTTCCGGCTTTTCGGGCTTCTCCGGCTCTTTTTCCTTCTCCTTTTTCACATCATCTGTCAGCTGTAATAGAAAGCCATTCAATGCCACATCCATCAAAACATAACATTTCAGTCTTTAAAATTCCAGTCTAGTGAATGAAACTGAATGGATGTCAAACAGTCAATCAAAAGATCTAAATGCAACACCAAATAAGCATCATTCCTCATACTTTCTCAAATCAAATACTATGTTTTGCAGTTTAGTTTCAAGAAATGTTATTTTTGGACTTGGGAGGAAATGTTGAGCTCTGAAAGTTACAGTATGTGCAGATTTTCATCTCAAAATACCAAGGAAATTTTGCATTTGCCAACAATTTTCTGACATTCTGTAATGCAGCATCTGGAGTTCCTGTTAAGCCTAAAGCTTCTGACCTTGAAAGCCTCAAAGATCCTCTTAAAGAAGATGAAGTTGGGGTCGTAGATGGCGGGCTCCTCAGTCACGTACTCAATCTCCACCTCGGGCTCCTTCTCGCGGCCCTCCTCTTTCTTCCTCTCCTCCTCCTGCTCCTTCTCCTGCTCCCGCTTCTTCTTCTTGTTCTTCTTCTTTCTGTTCCTGCGCTTGCGGTTCTTCTGCAAGCAAGCGAGAAGGAATTAAGTAAAAGTGTTAAGAAATAGATCAATGAGAGCCTTGCAAATGCTGATAAAACAGGTGAGGAGACCTACTTCTTTTTTAGAAAGACCGCTTTCATCATCCTCATCTGAGTATCCACGGGCAGAGGAATTCATGTCCATCTCTGCTGACTCTTCATCATCATCTTCCTCCTCTAAAGATAAAAAGATCCACAGAAATCGGTTAAACAACATTTCTATATTGTTTAAATGTAAACACTTTATGTGTAAACAAGCGTTAACCTTCACAATGATTGATTTCATTACTTCACACGCCCCCAGCTTGCAAATTCAAGTCTCAAAAGTAAATTCAGTGTTTCTCCCACTGGTAAATAGACTTGATGTGCTCAAGTGCTCTCATCTCGTAAATATGATCATTAGTGACATTAGGGCAGCATTTGAGCATAAAATCAACCCTGTGGATTAGCGATCAGTTCCTTATAGTGACCTGTAGGGGCGACGCTGAGCTGCTCCTGCCTCATTTCCTTCAGCTGCAGGATCTTCTCCAGAGCCTGAGGAATCTTCGGCCCAATGCCAATATCTTCACCCTGCCATGCCTGAACACACAAGTCAAGATCAGTAAAGAGATTGAGTCAAATAATTTATAAGTCAAACAGATCACGCATTGAGGCTTTCAGGGTCTCGCACCTCTCTGGCGTCCTCTCCTGGAGGGGGCGGGACTTTCTGCCGTTGATTGGCAGACTGGGGCACCACAGAAACACCTGGAGGGGCTGGGCCACCTTGAGTCCCAACTACAGGAGGAAATCAATGTTTAAAGTAAAAATCACCCTGATTTCTTGTCTTGTTGTCTTAAAGGGATAGTTCAAAATGAATATTCTGTCATTATTTACTCACCTTCAAGTTGTTTTTAAAATTATGAAGTTCTTTTATTCTGTTGAACATAAAGGAAGATATTTTAAAGAATGTAGGCAACCAAACAGCTGCTGGTCCCCTTTGACTTCCATAGTTTTTTTTTTTTTTACTATGGAAGTCAATGGGTGCCCTCAACTGTCTGGTTAGCATCATTCTTCGAAATACCTTCTTTTGCGTTTAACAGAAGAAAGAAACTCATACAGGTTTGGAACAACTTGAAGGTGAGTAAAGGATAACAGAAATTTTATTTTGAACTATCCCTTTAAGCCAAGACACCACAGGTGAATAGGGTGAAAAATGTAACTAATAGATTTCACCATACTTCCCCAGTTAATTGATTAAAAATTGCAAACCTTTTTTGCATTACAAGTTTTATGAAACATTCAGTTTAAATGATAAATTGAGGCATTATCTAATTAAATATGCACTCAGAAATCTGAACACTAATGAAGCCAGATTCAAAATTCTAGTTTCATTTTGTTGACAGAGTAAAAGGTTTTTACAGAGGGGATTTTGGATTTATCTTTCTATCACTTCATAAATCAGAAAATACCGTTAACAGCCAGAAAACCATATTAAATAATATAAAATAAGTAAAGTGAAATTAAATAAACTGTATTTTGGATGTTGTCTTTCCATTAGTCTAAAAGAACATGTTATGGATGCAAAACAGACCAGAATTTACCTGAATCTACCAAAATTTGGATGAAAAATTTTTTTGTCTGTAGTGTCTTGGCCATTATATATTTGATGTTTGGGCATAAACTAAGAGTTGTTAATGAAAGCATCATGGTGAATATGTGTTTTCGCATATTTTTCCCCCAGTATAAACTATGGGGCGGCTGACCTCTGAGAGGGGGGATGGGGGGCAGGAGGTTGGGTCGAGGTCCCAGTTCAGGTCCTCTGGGGCCTGGTGCTGCCCCCTGCTGGACTTTAGCAAGTTCCTGCTGCCTCTCGTGTTCCAGAAGCACAGCAGCCTGAGAGAGAGACACAAACAAACACTCACTGTAAGACCTTTAAACTTTGGAGTCACTCATAGTAATTTACACTAAGTGAAAGGAATACACATTAAGAAAAATGCCAAATCAAAATGAATATGATAGGTGAAAGATCATGGGTTTCCTTAAACTGCCGCATAAAAGCAGACCTAAAATATGCTGGGTCTGACCCACCTCAGCCCCTAGTATCAAAGGCGACTCCGATACCATTCTGGTTCAGTGTAAATGAACGCGAAATATAGCCGCCCTAAACTACGTCACTGTCATGACAACCAAAAGCATTCCAGTCAGCTCAGGCGAGATTCAAGAAGCAGGAGACGAAACATATAGGGCAAATTAAAAAAAAATGTCTACCAACAAGGGGCAGTGAAGTAAAAGAGTCCTGTACTCACATCGTGAAGCAAACCNCAGTGTAAATGAACGCGAAATATAGCCGCCCTAAACTACGTCACTGTCATGACAACCAAAAGCATTCCAGTCAGCTCAGGCGAGATTCAAGAAGCAGGAGACGAAACATATAGGGCAAATTAAAAAAAAAATGTCTACCAACAAGGGGCAGTGAAGTAAAAGAGTCCTGTACTCACATCGTGAAGCAAACCACCAAAATAACAGCAGAGAATCATTGTGTGTCATCAATTGGCTTTCGCCGTTTGTAATCTTCCTATGAAGAGACTGTCAGATCAACGCGCTGCTACGTTTCTCTCAGATAAGGTAAATGCTTAACACAGTCGGCGTCACGGTGATTGTGCATTGTTATATTATATTTCAAAAATCATCACCTTGAGGACAATATTTCACCCTGGTGACATCTGCTGTCCTGCCTGACACACAAATGCTAGCATCATTTGTTGTTTCTGGCTCTTTGGGAAAAAAAAAAAAAATGTTCGACCTCTTTTAATCCTGTAGTGATCTACCCGGTGTAATAATGAATAACTTATTTTTAGCATTTGTTCCAACTGTAACAATTTTTTATTAAGAAATATAAAATAACTCAGTACAACAGAATTATGACAAACATCAAAGTGTGAGATAGCTATAGCACGCAGAGGATATTAATTTAAAAATTTTTATTTTATTTTGAGTTAATTCATTGTTTATTATTTAATTATTTTAAAATTCATTTTGTTAAAACTGTAGTTTTAAAAAAAGTTATGTTCAAAGCACTGTTTCCCGTGATTTTAATTCCTGTGTAAATGCATTTATGCCGCTTCAGAGAAGCATTAAACAGTCTGTGTAAATGCACATTTTTGTGATTTTATGCCGCTTCAGAGTTGGTTTCTGTGCCGCTTTTTCTGTGCAAAGATGCCTTTAAACAATATGTAGGAAGACACATTACCATATTCCAGGATGACAATTTTAAAGGTGCCCTAGATTCAAAAATTTAATTTACCTCGGCATAGTTGAATAACAAGAATTCACTACATGGAAAAGACATACAGTGAGTCTCAAACTCCATTGTTTCCTCCTTCTTATATAAATCTCATTTGTTTAAAAGACCTCCGAAGAACAGGCGAACCTCAACATAACACCGACTGTTACGTAACAGTCGGGATCATTAATATGTATGCCCCCAATATTTGCATATGCCAGCCCATGTTCCAAACATAATGAAAGGCATTAGACAAGGGCAGAACGTCTGGATGTGCACAGCAGAATCATCAGACTAGGTAAGCAAGCAAGGACAATAGCAAAAAATGGCAGATGGAGCAAAAATAACTGACATGATTCATGATAACATTATATTTTTAGTGATATTTGTAAATTGTCTTTCTAAATGTTTCGTTAGCATGTTGCTAATGTACTGTTAAATGTGGTTAAAGTTACCATTGTTTCTTACTGTATTCACGGAGACAAGAGCCATCGCTATTTCATTTTTATACACTTGCAGTCTGTATAATGCATAAACAACTTTATTCTTTATAAATCTCTCCAACAGTGTAGCATTAGCCGTTAGCCACGGAGCATAGCCTCAAACTCATTCAGAATCAATGTAAACATCAAAATAAACACTGTACTTACGCGATTAGACATGCTGCATGACGAACACTTTTTAAAGATCCATTTTGAGGGTTATATTAGCTGTTTGAACTTTTTTTATGTTGTTTAAGGCAAGCGCGAGCTCCGTGGGCGTGGAGCACGAGATTTAAAGGGACACAAACCCTGAATCGGCTCATTTCTAATTATGCCCCAAAATAGGCAGTTAAAAAAATGAATACAAAAAAAAAAATCTATGGGCTATTTGGAGCTGAAACTTCACAGACACATTCAGGGGACACCTTAGACTTATATTACATCTTTTTATACAAGATCTTGACCAAAAAATTATGCACTTCTTGATGGAGATAAATGTTTTGATGTCATTTCCATTAAGAGGTGCATCATTTTTTGTTCAAGATCTTGTATTGACAATGCAAGAGGTGAGCACTCTGTAAAGTCTCCTCCAGCACACCCCAAAGACTTTCAATGAATTTAAGGTCTAGACTCAGAAGTGCCAATTCATGTGTGAAAAGGATTCTTCATGCTCCCTCCCAACCATTCTTTCACAATTTGAGCCTGATGAATCTTGACATTGTCATCCTGGAATATGGCTATGATGTGTCTTCCTACATGGTTGTTTAAGAAATGAAAAGCTACACACTCCATATTTAAGAGTTAAAAGAACCGTTGGCAAATATAAAACATGCTAGAAACATAATAATCACTGTAATAATGATCCATTCATAGATTCTTAAGTATTTGCCTATTAAAATTCAAACAGCGACTTTTTTTTGGCTGGGCAGTGTATATATATTATATATATATATACACACTACTGTTCAAATGTTTAAGGTCAGTACAATTTTTAAAGTTCTTAAATTATTCACATTCATATAGCTGTTAATGTTTGTGTTATAAGACATCATTTTGAAGACAGCAGCACAGGTAAGTATAAGTGAGCATTCACCCGTTTCTGCTGCTCTAGAAGCTCCTGTTCCTTCATCTGCTCGTCCATCACCCGGGAATCACCCTAAACACATACATACGGTTATAAACAACAGCAAGTAAACTGCAGTCAGGTGACCTGAGCACAATAAACCTTTATTTCATTGTATTCTTAATAGTGTTTGACCAATTATCATCACAACACAATAAGCGTTTGCTTTGATTCTAAAGAAAACCATGTCATCATGCATGTCTCTGCTCAATTTTATGCCCAAAATATATCAAGCATTAATAGAAAAGTTTGGCAGTAGTTACTTTCCGAGTAGCAACAGTAGTGGAACTTGACAGTTAAGTCCTGCAAACATCCATTATCTACAACACAACTGCCGCTTGCATCTCAGCAAAACGTTTCACACAGTTCAGTCCCTCTCACCTGCACGCCTCTGTCGTCGTGCTGCATCATGCCGGGAGGCTCCATGCCCATGTGGATGGGTGGAGGGCCGCCCATCATATTCATGGCCTGCATCATGTTCATGCCCGGTGGAAGGGGCATTGAGGGCATCGGGGGCATGGGCGGCAGACCTGGCATCTGACACACACAGCACAAATTTTAATGCTTTTATTCTCAAGTTAGTGATGCTTAGTCCTAATTAGAACACAAACACATGAGTAAATACAATAAAAGAAACACTGCAGTACCGTAGTCATGCCCTTGTCATCTCCTCCTGACATGTTCGGCTTGGTTAAGATCATCCCAGACTGCAGATGAAATAAATGTTATGTTCAGGCAAAGAAATAAAAGTTATGATGAGTTAAAATCTATATAACTTACTTGTGCATACGATTTCAGCCTGTCTATGAGCTCCTCTCTGGGACCTGAAAAACAGAAAACCATAAGTGAAGATGGAAAACAACTCTGGACTGAATTAAACATGGTTTTACATGAGTTTAATATTTGCTGGTGTGTGACTGCAGTGAAAACCCGCTGCATTTAAATACGTTCACAGTTCTTGTTTACGGACAGATTCACACCGCGACATAACTTAAACTTTATTTAACGACATTCACCGCCAAAAATGTTTTTAAACTATCAGAATAAACGCAAAACAGCTTCCCATAAAACATATTTACATACACTACACACGTTAACGCGAAGTTTCGTGCACTAAAGGCCTGCAGGGCATCAGACAGGGAAATAACAGGCTAACAGGCTAACCGGCTAACGCTAGCTAACAAGAAAAAAAACTGAGTGAAACTCCGCTGCAGCGCTTTTATTAAAACGTTTTCATCTCACCCATATTAGGAGCACCAAACTCGGCCAGTTTGGCCTGCAGCTCGCCGTGAGTCCATGTGTTAAAATCTATATTTGATTCCGAACCCGGGGGCCCGTCGCTAGCCATGATGAAGCTCTACGGCACAAACACGTTCAGGCGCGAGGGATCACGGGAACGCGACGCACTACATTATGGGTTTTGTTGTTGATTATCGCGCAGTTTGAAAATGACGCGTTGGCGGTTGAGTTTCTCATGCAGCACCACGCTGAAATGAAATACGTTTAAGTATATATTATGGTATTTCATTTAACGCTTATTTTATATAAAGTAATGGTCATATTTGTATGGTTTTAATATGCCTAACCCAGCAATAAACATGAGTGTTTAAATGAACAAGAAGAATATTACAGGTGAAATTTGGTTTCTCGTCTGGGCAAATGTTTATATATATTTTTCTAGGATGCGTTTACCAAGTTCTGCCTGAAGGTGATGGTCTTTCTAACATAAAAAAAGGGCTCGTGTTTGAGAAAAGTGTTCAAAACAAACTTTGTTCATATTTAATACCAGCCTTTGATATTGTGCGTGCAGTATGCAAAAGCATATGGAAATGCAAAGTTATATTCATTTCAAACATCTTAAAAATGGTGTCAAGACTCTTTCAGTCTATACTATGAGTTTTTGAGCTTTTTTTGGTTTAAATAAACATTTTATTGTATTTTTATAAAGGTTTCTTGTGTTTTGTTCTTCTGTTTATTTCACGGCAGCCTTTTAGTTTTTGTCGCGTCGCGCCGTACGCTTAAATGCACTCTTTGATTGGCCGACGTAATGTTACGTCACAACTCCATCCGCAATTCTGAGACGCGTCGCGTTATCACACATTGCGCAGACGCGCCTCGGATCCGCTGGGCGTTTGTGCTGCAAAATCAGTGGCAAGACGTTAAACTACATGAACTCCAGATGTTTGCAGGATCGAACAACAACCAAAACTTCTGAATTATATAATAATTACTCATACTCGGAAGTGGACTGCAAATCAAGACACGAGGTAAGTCTGAACGCATCGTCTTTTCGCCATTCAAGCAAGTGAGACTTTGACACTTTGTTGCACTTTTATTGTTTTAGTCGTGTGTTGTTGACATCAAACATGCTTTACGTGAAGGTTGTGTTATAAAATAATAGTTTGTCAGTCAATAGTCATCATTTTTTAGACTTTAAAACGTCTAAACGTGTATGAACTTCATTTCCTTGTTTTGCAGTTTCTTAAGATCGCCTCTAGAAACCATTATAAACTCATATTGTTTGTTTGCATGCATGCATGCATTGACGTTATAAACGGATAAATCGTTCAATAAACATGTTTAATGGTTGTGAATGTGTGTAGTTGTGTCACGTTCAGTAGTGCGTTGATACTTTCTGTTTACATTCAGATGGAATCATATTTTTCTTCTCTATAATAGCATCTGAATTGTTTGAGGCTGAATGCATGCATGTCCTGGCTATTAAAAGCCTTTTAAATGACACATACATGGTCAGCTGTTGTGGTCAGGGTGGGTTTCTTGAATGGCACAGGAAGTGATGAAAGCAAAGCCCCATTATTTCTTGTCTAAAATCCCCTTTCAGGCCTCTTTGGTAGTACCAGGTGCTTGTTGTTGTTATTGAATAATATAATTGGAGAAACTTGAAGTGCTACTTACACTTTATTACGACAGGAGGTTCCAGTCTTTTAGATGCCACAAACTCCTAATTATGATCATCCTTGTGTGAGGGACCCCATCCTAAAATTGAATCTGTATAGGTTCTTGTATAAAACAGGTCTTAAATAGGATGTAACTTGAGAGGTGAGCTGCACACAGAAGTGTTGTCAGTATTGTAGAGTTCTGCCACTATTGACATGTGATCATATCAGGAAGGTTAAAAGTTGGAATCAGTGCCACTATAGTATTTACATTAGGAAGAGTGCAGATGTTTTTTAGCATGTAGCAATCAAAGCACGGAGGAAACAGTGTCATTGTAAGTGCAGTAGATGTTCAGGGTGTTGTCTGTGTGAATTCTTTGAGTGACAGTGCAGCCGCACCCAAACGTACGTGACAAAATCCTGTCTGTAGGCTACGTTGACCTGAGCAAATGAAAAACGTCTGCTGTTTTCTAACATTATAAAAGAGTACAGAGAGTTAGGAGTAGCAAATTTGAAATACAAGTTGATATTTTAAAGGAATACAAGTGTTTGTTATTCCTCCCGTAACCATCATTAAAATTTTGTATCGCTTGTGCCATAGTAGACCTTCTGCTGGCTCGGATCAGATGAGCTAACCTTCATTGCCCTCGTGCATCAATGAGCTTTGGGCGCCCAACGCCCTGTCGCCGGTTTGTGGCTCGTGCCACTATTGGTAAATTCTGACCATAAAAATTTAAAAGTCGTTCAGATCTTTATTCCTGCCCATTTATTCTGCATTCAACACATTGATTTCAAGAGCTGATTTTTCACTAATCATCTAATCTACTCAGAACTTGACATGTGACCTTGTTAGGAAATTTTCAACATTTTTACTTCACCATAGATGGAAGTGGTCATATTTTTTTTTCTCGTGAGTGTATTAAATTACACACATTATATAATATATGTAGCAGTCCTGGTATCGGTTTTAGGTCTTGTGGAACATGTTTTTCCTCAAACGTTTTTTCTCAGTACGTTTTCTCTCAGTCGGTGCACGTCTTCAGCCTCTCTGATTGGACGACAGCATCTGTTCAAAAACTGAGGTTTCATGATGTGTCTTTACTTGTTTTTCTTCTGTCATCTCTCATCAACCCATCCTTTTCCAGAGAGCTACGAAAAGGTTCCCAACCCCATAAGAGACAAATTCAATATTTATTTTAGGAATTTGGTGAGCTTCTGCTCAATCAGGCTTGAGCACCTCCACCGCCAGTAATGGATGAAAACATGAACATATTTCATGAAGATGGTTTTATGGGGTTACTGTAAGTCTCATGAAAACTGTCAATAAATACCCAGTGCTGCATTTCCCAAATGAAAAGAAACCACTGTAGTTTCTATGAACTACTTGCGATATATTTTACATTGTGACATTAATTTCAATCAATTCTCCTTACTGTAATACAAAAAATTAAAATATAAAAATGAAAAAAGTTTAAATTATAAACTTGCTTAACTTGTTTTTTTAATAATATAACAATAATAATAATAAACAAAGGTATTACATCCAAAGTATGTAAGGTAGTACAACTAGATCTCTTTTATTGAATCCAAAAAGGTTTAATTATATTTTGCTACATATAAATGTATTTTAAAGATTTTGAAGTGTTAAAAGGTCATTCGGTTTAACCTTCCAAAGGCCAATACAGCCAATTCATTTGTGATTAAAATATCTCAAAATGAAATAAATGTATATATTTTTTATTCTGGCATGATTTTAAACATTATATATCAACATAGTGCAAAATTTTGTCCATCTTGTAAAAAATGACANTTCTGCCACTATTGACATGTGATCATATCAGGAAGGTTAAAAGTTGGAATCAGTGCCACTATTTACATTAGGAAGAGTGCAGATGTTTTTTAGCATGTAGCAATCAAAGCACGGAGGAAACAGTGTCATTGTAAGTGCAGTAGATGTTCAGGGTGTTGTCTGTGTGAATTCTTTGAGTGACAGTGCAGCCGCACCCAAACGTACGTGACAAAATCCTGTCTGTAGGCTATTTGACCTGAGCAAATGAAAAACGTCTGCTGTTTTCTAACATTATAAAAGAGTACAGAGAGTTAGGAGTAGCAAAAATCTCATTGTTTACACTTAATAAAACTTCAAAATAAATTAAATCTCCATTATGTTTTACACTTTTAAAAACCTTATTCGTCAATGACCCATCTATAAACATGTATATAAACATACATATACATTCTTTTAGTCTGCTGGATGTTTAATGGTGTTTAATGGCAGATGACTGAAGATTTGCCGTATGTCTGACATGAGATCAGCAGGAGTCAAATAGTAAGAACTGGTGTTCACAAAACAAAGGAAGAAAGGAGTGAAAATAAAGTAACTCACTTTACAGAAAAGCATTGCTGAAGATCTGAGGCAACATTTAAGAAGGTTTCCCGTCTTTTAGCTCAAGTGTGTTTATGCGAAGTCACTGTTCAGAATGCTGCATTGTACTCCTGGCAAACATCCACACACACACGCCTGCAGTTTAATACACTCTTGGCAGCTTGTCTTTTAACTTTCCATGGATCTCACGCACCACACCCTTCCACTGCTCTACTTTCTTTCATTTGTTTGAATGAGTTTATTGAGTTCATCATTCACTGAGATTAATGGGGACTGCAGTTGTGAACACACTGGCAGGAGTGTTCATGTTAGTGTGTTCACATTTGCGGTCCCCATTAAACTACTTAAATAAACTACAACAAATGACACAATGGGTTGACAGCATTTAAATAAAAACATTAACATTAAACATTAAATGCTTCAGCCCTAAACCTGAACGCAGGCCAAAGACTGGCCTAATATTTGTTTACGGTTGACCAAACAAGGATAAAGTGAATCAGAACAGAGAGCAGCAGAATATTTGAGGAGGAGGAGCTCATGGGAGGGTGTTCGTTTACTGTATTGCATGCATACTTACTTTAAACAGACTTTCAGATGTTTTTGCTTCCATTGAAGCTCAAGATGTTGTTTGAAACATCTCAATTCATTGTGGAGAACATAATCATGTTGTGGTCAGTGAGTGGAGCAGATATAGGACAGTTTGTTGACTCGCATGTTTTCTGTATATCGGATTAACAGTCCTTTTTCTTTCTGTATTCCCAACTGTCAAGTATGTTTATGCCAGTGAGTCACTATTCTTAACGTTAAAGCCGAACATGTAGGCAGCCACGTGAATGTAAGGATGTTTGGCTGCATTACCCACTTTACATGCTATTTAGCTGACTTAGATTAATGTTAGGCACAATCCCCCTGAGTTCATGCTTATAGAACGTTGTGACAGCAGATCTCAGGCTTTGTTTGAACTGAATGCTTGTTTATTCTGCATTCAGAGGCATGTCAGAATGATCATATTTAAGCACCATGTAGTCAAAGTTTCCTGTGGGAAACTTTCTTAGGTTCAAAATCTGTGTACAACCATTATAGCGGGGGTTAAATTGATCCGAATTGGTTTCAGTTCACCAAATAATTGATATTTGGTGAATTGAATCCAATTAAAGAACTAAATCCGATTTTTTTTTTTTTTAATAAACAAACAAAAAAAATCTGGTAAAACAGGTAAACTTTAATATTCATACTTCTCACACGTTACAACAAACTTTTTTAATACTGTTTTTAACAACTGTCTAATATTTTTTTTCACAAACTGTATGGTAAAAGTATTCTATTTTTTTTATTTTTTTACATTTTTAAAACATTTAAATAGAAGTGTGGTAAAGCACTTTCCTGAAACTCAAACAGTTGGGCAACACCAAGATCATGGGTTTGATTACCATCGAACTGAACATGCATGACCTGTTACAAATGTATGCCTTCAATGCAGTGGGAGTTTCTTCACATGAAAGCGTCTGCCAAATGCATAACTGTAAATGTAAATACTTTCTGAGGGTAGTTGAAAAAACTGACTTAACAAAGTAGATCAAAAAAGGATTTTATTTTGGGTCTGTGCAGCTGCCTTTAAAGGGTTAGTTCACCCAAAAATGAAAATTCTGTCATTAATTACTCACCCTCATGTACACAAATTAAGATATTTTTGATAAAATCCGATGGCTCAGTGAGACCTGCATTGCCAGCAAGACAAACAGTTCATTTAAAACAGTTCATGTGATTACAGTGGTTCAACCTTAATGTTATGAAGCGACGAGAATACTTTTAGTGCGCCAAAAAAACTAAATAATGTTTTTATTCAACAATATCTAGTGATGGGCGATCTCAAAACACTGCTTTATGAAGCTTCAAAGCGTTACGAATGTTTTGTTTCGAATCAGTGGTTCGGAGCACGTATCAAACTGCCAAAGTCACGTGATTTCAGGCTTTGTCACGTCATAAGTGTTTCGAAATTTCAATGGTTCACCACTGGTGGGCGTGACTTTGGCAGTTTGATACACGCTTCGAACCACTGATTTTAAACAAAAGATTTGTAAAGCTGCAAAGCTTCATGAAGCAGTGTTTTGAAATCGCTAGATATTGTTGAATAAAGTAATTATTATTATTTTATTTTTTTTTGAGCACAAAAAGTATTCTCGTCACTTCATAACATTAAGGTTGAACCACTGTAGTCACATGAACTGTTTTAAATACGTCTTTAGTAGCTTTCTGGGCATTGAAAGTGTTAACTGTCTTGCTGGCAATGGAGGCCTCACTAAGCCATCAGATTTCATCAAAAATATCTTAATTTGTGTTCCGAAGATCTTGTGTTTCCGAAGATTGTGCACACCAAAGTCTTATGGGTGTGGAATGACATGAGGGTGAGTAATTAATGAAAGAATTTTCATTTTTGGGTGAACTAACTCTTTAACCATAAAATAAGCGGGTATGCACATTGCGCATGCGCATGTTCATGACCTTAAATAAGAAAAAGTTACAAAATGTCAAGAAAAGCATAATAGATTAACTCATATCTGACACCTCAAAAATCATCAGAAAGGGTCATATTGACCCGGTACCTAATTCAGGTGTTAATTTCCTACTTTCGAAGTTGGGAACAAGGTGGAAATGAATGGATATTGATCATGATATAATTGTGAATACTGGCTGAATTATTTAGTTTATTAGACTCATTTAGCTGTTTTATTGGAAAATAGAAAAAACTACATTACCCATCGTTCTCTGAGTTCACAAGAATAATAATATACACAAAGCATCAAATATATATAGCTAAAGCACAACCTTTTCTCTCTACATTGTTGCATTAGTGGTAATATTCCTGTCTTCTTTTTTCCAGGACTTCTAAATCAGGATCCTGGACCAGAATTCATTGTGTGCTCTGATTAAATGTCATCCAACATCTGCCCCATTCATTCAAAGTTAATACATTCATTCCACTCTTCGTTTCCCGGGTTGTGATTGGCTCGTCTCTTCTCCTTCCTCTGTTCTCATTGGCTCTCTGTGGTAACGTCATCTGTTAGTGCTTTAGTGCCAGTCAAAGTAAAGGGGGCCAAAACATGGAGCCCATTTACGCCACTGGAATGGCTGCAAAGCTCCGGAGTCAGTGGGACAGGGATGCAGGTTTAGGTCAGAACCACAATGCTGTGAAGTTCCTGGGACAAGATTACGAATCACTGAGGGCCCAATGCCAACACACCAGGACCCTGTTTGAAGACACTTTGTTCCCAGCCAGCAGTTCTTCTCTGGGCTTCAACGAGTTGGGTCCACGATCCTCCAAGACGCAGGGGTTACGATGGAAGAGACCGAAGGTGAGCTGAACGCAAGGGTCTTAAGGGTCAAATAAGTTGGTCTTGTATTTGTTCAGCACATTACTTCCTTTATACACTCAATCACTGCTTCCAGTTCCTCTCGTTCTCTTCTAACTGCATTATTTTAAACACACTTCACCTCTGCCATCCCATGCTGCATTAGCTCATCTAACCAATCAGTCTCTCTCTGCTTTTTACGCTCTCCGAACAAATTTTCAAACACTTCTGCATGTGACGGGTCACCGCTACAGTTGACGTCCCGCAAGATTTCATGGCCTTCCACTCAGTACATTAATGCATGGCTATATATAACCTCATCTCTTGGGCTTGTTGTTATGGGCAGCTCAAGAGCTGAAACGATTTGTCAGAAAAAATGGCAACTCATGATGCATTCGTTTCTCCTTCCTGCCTTTATGAACTTTATGAGTTTGAATTTGAACGACAAACCTAGAGTTTTCACACGTTGCTGCATGTGCTTGCCACCCACAGCTTACAAAAGGACTTTTCACACTTGCTTGCTTTGGACAGTCACAGAAACACTGCACATTGTATATAAACAGTAAATTCAGCGTTTGGGCAGTCATTCATTCATTCATTCATTCATTCTGTATAAATGCCATTGTACAGTCGGCAATACAAGGCCAGAGTGTGTGTGTGTATGTATACTGAACAAAATTATAAACGCAACACTTTTGTTTTTGCCCCCATTTTTCATGAGTTGAACTCAAAGATGTACACAAAAGGCCTATTTCTCTCAAATGTCACCCATTGAGCATGTTTGGGATGCTCTGGATTAGCATATACGACAGCGTGTTCCAGTTCCTGCCAATATCCAGCAACTTCGCACAGCCATTGAAGAGGAGTGGACCAACATTCCACAGGCCACAATCAACAACCTGATCAACTGATCAAGGAGATGTGTTGCACTGCGTGAGGCAAATGGTGGTCACACGAGATACTGACTGGTTTTCGGACACAGACTCAAGTCCCCATGTGGACCTAAATTGAGGTCCCTATGAGGAAACACGCTTATAAATCATACAGAATGATTTTTTTTTTTATTTTTTTTTTGAAATTGTAAAAATGCAGAAAGCTTTCTGTGATGGGTAGGGTTAGTGTAAGGGGATCGAATTTACAGTTTGTACAGTATAAAAACCATTATGTCCATGGAGAGTCCCTACAAAGATGAACCAGACGTGTGTGTGTGTGAGAGACTGTGCTTCATTTCCTTGTGTAAATGCAAATCTAATTTACATGTGGTTGTGTGTCCTCAGGAGATTTGCATGCGTCCCCAGTTCATCGTGGATGGAGCGACTCGTACTGACATCTGTCAGGGAGCTCTGGGTAAGTCTGTCTTCATTAGCATTACAAACGAGGACTTTACCTCAAGCAACCCTAATTTTACCACACTACAACCTCAACTAGCTGTTTACACCAAACATTTACTAGACCAATGGCAATGATACGGTAAAACTGTGAAATATTATTACCATTTAATATAACTGTTTTCTATTGTAATAAATGTTAAAATATAATTTATTCCTGTTATGCGAAGCTGAATTTTCTGCATAATTACTCCAGTCTTCAGTGTCACGTGACCCTTCAGAAATCATTCTAATATGGGGATTTGCAGCTCAAGTGAAATGTAAATCTTTTGTAACATCTTTACTGTCATTTTTGATCAATTTAATTTCTTAAAAAAATGTATAATATAAAAAAATGTATTTAAATAATTAGAATAAAATAGGAATTGGGGTATTGAAGTACGTTTAAATGAACTAATATACAATTACCTAGGATAATAAACAGTGCAGTAAAAGTAAACATTCAAGTAAAGGTTGGTACCTTTAGAAAGAAGCATGGTGTATTTCACAGAGGAAGGCACTTGGAGTAGAAAGCTATGGTAAAGTACTGTGGTGTTTACTCCAAACATAGTGCCTCATACATAATTAAAGCTCTGACCCCTGTGGCCATTAAATAAAGAGCTGCTGTCTCGCAGCCGAGCAGATAATGCATTATGGCCACATCATAAATGGATACCATGTTTAAACATGCAACACCAGGAGGAAAAGCTGTGATTGGTCAGGATGTTTGGGCAGCACAGTGACTGCTGTTGTTAGTCTTACGCTTTTAAAAGCTTTAGTAAACATAGAAACAAAATCACTCTTTTGTATCAGATTTCCTGGAGCCTGATGGATATTTTAAGTTATTTACACATTCTCTGGTTTGTAATCTCGGGTCATCTTCCAACAGTTGGCCTGTTGTTTGGGGCAATAATTATCCTAGAAACTGAGGCATGTAGATGTAAAAAGAAATAAATACAGAGAGGAATGCGTTTTATTACACCAAAGACCTTTTATGGTGGACTAATAGTTAGTTAGACACCATTTTCTACACATTTATTCAGCTGTGTTTAACTTGCAACAACTTTCAACAAAACTAAATTTCTCATCATGGGCCAAAACAATATAGACATTGATTTTCATACTAATATGTGTTTTCATTTACCTCATTTAGATGTATTGAATATTTTGGCAACACTTTACAATATGGTTCCATTTGTTAACATTAGTAACACTGAATATGCAAATGAGTCCCGCCTCTATTCAGTCACACCAGTTCGGACTACCTGATCCACCCGGTCAACTGTAGTAAATGCTACACAATCGCTCTCTACAATGTCAGACACATAACAGTAATTGATATGATTAGCCTTTAGCTTGACTACGTTATCAAACAGCTAATAATGTGTTGCTAATGTCACACAAACCATGTTCCGTTCGCCATCTCAGAGTCAGACAGCTGCCTTTTAAAATCCGCATCCTAAGAAATGCTTTGAACATCATTGATAGTCAGTGGAGAAAAGCCCCAGCAATACGTTACAGAATTGGTTATGGTTTGTTTGTGACTGTAGGAAACAGGTGGTTTCAAACGTGTTTGAAGACTGTCTGTGGTTCACTGCAGTTTTAAGGAGAAAATACTAAGCACAATGTTGCTGACTGATGAATTTGCACATGGTTTGTCTTAAAGCATATTAAAAACACCACACACAGACATGTAAACAACATTAAAAACTTTAAAGACCATAGGGGGTCTTAAAACTATGGAACCTTATTTTAAAGTGTTTATATCTTGGCTGCACCGAAGCTCATCTGTCCATTTGTCGTGTTTTTTTCTCAGGTGACTGTTGGTTGTTGGCGGCCATCGCGTCTCTGACTCTAAACGATAACCTCCTGCACCGCGTGGTGCCACACGGACAGAACTTTGATGGCGGTTATGCTGGAATCTTCCACTTCCAGGTACGTCACACTCTTAAAAATAAAGGTTATTTATTGGCATCTGTGGTTCCATGAAGTACCTTTATCATCCATGGAATTTGTCCAATGCACAAAAGGTTCTTTATAGTCGGAGTTGGGAGGGTTACTTTAAAAATGTATTCTGTTACAGTTACAAATTGGATTCCTTGAAGGTCACATTTATAAATAAAGTCAAGTTAAAAGCAATATTTAGGAGAATGATTGCACACGCACCAGTAGGTGGCTCAACTCCACAGCAACTACATAAATTTAACCACTTACCATTCAGAAATGTCCACTTTAATTCTAAAAGTTGTAACTTCTTCCTGAGTCTCTCCATCAGTGTCTGACTCCGGTTTGAACAATGTAACACCATTACTGACAATCCTCGTTTTAGCTGCGTAAGATTCTCCAGCTTTGTTATTGTTGAGCAACCGAAGCGCAAGCTGTTAAAGCTCCACCTTCTTCTGGAAAGGGGGCCGGGAGCAGCAGCGCATTTGCATTTAAAGGGACATGCAAAAAAATGGCATGTTTTTCCTCACACCCAAATAGGGGCAAATTTGACAAGCTATAATAAATTATCTGTGAGATATTTTGAGCTGAAACTTCACAGACTCATTCTGGGGACACCAGAGACTTATATTACATCTTGTGAAAGGGGCATAATAGGTCCCCTTTAAGCAATAGTGTAGGTTTTTCCCTTTGTGTTTTATATAATGACCACTAGGATGTGCTCTAGGCATATGTTTTCCTTCATTAGTTTTCCCTTAAGACTTGTATACATTGTTGTTGAAAACGAAAGTAAAAGTCTTTGTCTTTATCAAAATCAACACATTAATGATTTATCTCTCATCCACCCGTGAATCACCGGCAATTATTTGGAATGTTACTTTTAATGTTATTTTTTTTGTTACTTGGCCCACCCGACCCGCGGATTATCTGCAGTTTCCATGGATATAACCATGATCCGCGTATCTATACTGTCAATATAGTGTTACTGTGTTAAAATACTAATTTGTTTAGTTTTAAGTGAAGCCATTGTAATCCTGTTAGTGTAACGCTGTAACATGTATTCCGTTATTCCCCAACCCTGTTTATAGTGGAAAAATATTCTTTAGTTTATTAAAATGTTCTTCACACTAAGAAATAAAAATGGTTCTTCTATGGCAGTGGATCAACTGGCTTGACCATCAGACCACATTTTCCCATCATCATTAGGTGACCCAATTTTTTTAGAAAATTTCCCTAAATTCAGTAAAAAACTTGACCCACTCAAAACGGTCTTGCGACCCACCAGTTGAGAAACACTCTTCTGTGGCATTGCTTTGAAATTGGAGCTTTTATTTTTAAGAGTGGATGTAGCCATAAAGCATTCATGAACTTTGCTCTGTAAACAGACTAGCATGAGCAGTGGTGTATGAGTATTATAAAATAGTGAAGTGCTGCTTAGAAACACTGTATGCCTAAAGCAACATGGTTAATATGTTCCTCTTGTGCTTTATAGCTAGTGCATTCACAATAGTAATAGATGTGATTACATTTCAGTGAGTGTGTCTTAATAGGGAGTTATTGTTCAGATGTGTGTGTTTCTGTCTCAGTGAGATGAGTTACTACACTCTTCAAATAACCTCAGTGACGGACGTGGCATTATGGGTAATGAGGTGACATAGCGAGCCAAGAATCCTTTCACAGTTTGTACAGACAGCATAATGCAATGCAGCAAATGACAACACAATCCAAAATTGGGAAATCGGGAACCATGGCACTGAATGATTACCATGTTCATGCATCTATTTACATGAAATTGCAATGAATATCATATTGCTACTGTGGTACAAGTGTTAAAAAAAAAAAAAAAACTTTTTATTTGGGGGAAGCATGTACTTCTGTGCAGAACAATACAAAAACGCAGTGCGGTCAGATTTAATACTACTGACCCTGAACTGCTAAATAGATCATCAAATACTGCACACACATATACAGTTGCACATGTTCATCATGCATGATTGAGCATGAGAACAAAACACAGGGCTGGTTTAGGATCCAAATGTGTTCACCAATGCGTCTCCACACACACACACACACACACACACACACACATACATACACATACACATACACATACACATACACATACACACACATACACACACACACACACACACACACACACACACACATACACACACACACACATGCACACAGCCTGCATTTGTGTGTTTTCTGCTAGTTCTTTGTCTCATCTGGGACTTATTTTAGATGAAATTAGAAGCAGAAGTGCACAGAGTGTGTGTCGAAGCTAATTATGAGAGAGAGAGAGAGAGAGAGAGAGAGAGCCATCAACCATCAAATTGATACTAAAATAAATAGTAAAATGCATAATATTCTTTATGCAATATTTCTACAT
>RJVU01038599.1:2251803-2267557 GCA_003731715.1 Anabarilius grahami | reverse complement strand
TGTCACACGATTCTTCAGAAATCATTCTAATATGCTGATTTGCTGCTCAAGAAACATTTCTGATTATTATCAATGTTGAAAACAGTTGTGTATTTTTTTTTCAGGATTCCTTGATTAATAAAAAGTTCAAAATAACAGCATTTATCTGAAATACAAAGCTTTTGTAACATTATACACTACCGTTCAAAAGTTTTGGGACAGTTAGAATTTTTATTTTAATTTTTTTGAAAAGAAATTAAAGAAATGATTACTTTAATTCAACAGGGATATATTAAATCATTCAAAAGTGACAGTAAAGACATTTATAATGTTACAAAAGATTATATTTCAAATAAATGCTGATCTTTTGAACTTTCTATTCATCAAAGAATCCTGAAAAAAAATATTGTACTCAAATATTTTGTACAATTGTACACAATAAATGTTTCTTGAGCAGCAAATCAGCATATTAGAATGATTTCTGAAGGATCATGTGACACTGAAGACTGGAGTAATTTGCCAACACAAAAATATTTTCAAATAGAAAAGTTATTTTAAATTGTAATAATATTTCACAATATTCCTGTTTTTACTGTATTTTTAATTAAATAAATGCAGTCTTGGTTAGCAGACGAAACTTCTTTTAAAAACATTAAAAATCGTACCGATCCCAAACCTTTGAACGGTAGTGTATATACATAAAATATTTTATATATAATGCATTATAGATAATAGCTTGTAGGTTTTTTTTCCTTTTTTTGCAGTGAAAAATTATTCAGAGATGTTCTTGACAGGCTGTGAGTTTTAATCTTGCCTCTGCATTATATAAATCAAATATCATGAAAAGAAATTCCTCAGAGATGTGCAACATGATTGATGATTTAATTTATGTCTCTCAAATCCATCTTAAGCTTCATTTGAGCGCACATACAGTGTAGGATGAGGGTGTGTGTGTGTTTCTGGTGTATAATGTGGATAGTCGTTTCCTGATGCAGTAGTAAATGATACCGGAATACATATTCATGAATAATTAATAAGGGTTCACTTAAATTAATGCTGCAGTTACATCATCTCCTGTACTGAAAAAACCTTGGTGTAAGAACAACTTTCACTCAGAATTTGCTAGTAAATTTCACAAAGAATTACAAATAAATGGCAAGTAACACATTGATTGAATTAAAATGAAAATTCTGTCATTAATTAATTGAATCTGTTCATCATATAAAGTGATCGAGTCTCTTCAGAAAATTTGGACAAAACCACTCAATTCATATGGGTTAGTTTGACGATCTCTTTATGAACTTTTTGAGGCGTCAAAGTTTCAGTTGTGTAGTGTGTGTCTATGGAGGGACAGAAAGCTCTCAGATTTCATCATAAAGATTGTGTGCCAAAGGTTTGGAACAACATGAGGGTGAGTAATAAATGACAGAATTTTCATTTTTTGGGTGAACTAACCCATTAATAAACAAAAATGCATGCATCTTGCGGAAGAACATTGTAGCCGGAGCTACTTCTCTCTGTTTATGGCTATAAAGAGTCACGCAGGTACTGGGATACTCCGCAGCAGTTGTCGTCTAGCTCGGTCTACAATAGTCAGAATATAAACACTTATTGTCGGTGTACCGTAGTGATTCAGGATAAGACAAAAATGAGGTTTGGAAAATGGATTCATGATGTACTCGCTCATTATATGCATTTTGTACATTTTGAACTTGAAGTTGCATAGTGTGCCTTTAAATAAAACAGAAATCAGATTTCAGTTAAACATGAAATGTTGAAGTCATAATTACATTATGATGTGCATGCTAACCAAATTGTTCAGAACATTTCATAATTCTTTCTTTCTTAATGACTTACTGATGAACCCAGGAAGCTTTTTAGCACTAAAGCAACAAAACAAACAGCAAAGGATGTGCGTTATCTGTGTGGTTGATGTTTTATCTCTGTATTTCATCATTTTTGTGCAGCCACCTTTTCCAGTGATCTGTGGATGCTATTTCTAAAAACCTCATACAAAGACTGGCATTAAATTATCAGGTATTGTAGAATACTATCTGTATATTAATGGATAGGTTGATAAGTGTAACTTATCATAATCTATTAATGGCATTATTAAGTGATTGAAGTGATTGCAGAGCAGACAGCTGTATTTGTGAGATATGTTTGTGTGTGTGTGTGTGTGTGTGTGTGTGTGCGCACGCCACCTGCTGGATGATCACTCTTCAAAATTAAAGTTCCAAAAGGGGGGTTTGCCAATGCCAATGCCATTTTTTGTTCCCAAAGAACCTTTTCAGTGACCAGTTAATTGTTAAAAGAACCATTTTTTTCTTAGTGTGAAGAACAGTTATATAAAAAAAAGAAAAATATAAAGAACCTTTTTCCACTGTAAAGAACCTTTTGTGGAATGAAAAGGTTCCGTGGATAATAAAGGTTCATCAAGGAACCATTGATGCCATTATTACATGGCTCTCTGAAATGCTTGATTATGATTGGTTAGTCATGACATACTGAGGTCAGTTATTCCCCGATAATAACTGTAATTAATATCAACACTGTAATGACGCTTGTCTGGGTATTTGAGGCAGGTGCTTCTTTCATGTCTCTCTTATCACTCACCACAGACTCACTTTCACTTGTTTCATTCCAACATGCCCTCAGTTATCGACTGTATTTACTGTAAAGTGAAACCGGAGGACTTTATTAATAGTAGGTTGTGAGAATGATCATTTTGTGCACTGTAGTGGATTATAAGATAATAAACAAGTGAGGTTTTAAAAAGGTTTCTTCAAGTCAATATTTATCATTATTTATGTGGTGAAAAGCTGTGTAATAAGTACATTATCCCATAAATGTCTGTCTTGTTTGAACTTGATGAAACTGATTTTCTTCATGGAAGCTTTCATGAGTTGATTACATATTCAATATGTTCAAAATATGATCAATATGTTGTGTCTAATTATTTACTTTTTATGGCAAAATAAACCCCCTCAAGGTACTGAGGCACTTTGTCAGTGTTTATTTTGTGATAACAACCAGCTGGATGTTATGGAAGCTTATTTCTGTCACGGGAAAAAAAAAAACACAATTCTGAGAATTGTGAGACAAACTCAGAATTCTGAGGGGAAAAAAGTCTAAATTGAGAGATGTAAACTCAGAATTCTGAGAAAGTTCTGAATTTTAAAATAAAATGTTGCAATTACCCTTTAGTTTTTATTCATGGCAAAATTAAGTTTTCATATGATGAACATTATCCTTTACGTAAAACCTTTTTTTAAGAGTTTATATGAAACTGAACCCCCCCCCTCTCTCTCTCTGTAGTTCTGGCAGTTCGGTGAGTGGGTGGACGTGGTGATTGACGACCGGTTGCCTGTAAAGGATGGGAAGCTGTTGTTCGTGCACTCAGCGGAGGGTGAAGAGTTCTGGAGCGCTTTGCTGGAGAAGGCCTACGCCAAGTACGATACTCCCCCGAACTGTATGTTTGAATCAAATACAGCTAAACTTTACTTACTTGGTCAGTTATTGCTTTGTTTGTCAGGCTGAATGGCTGTTATGAGGCTCTGTCAGGTGGCAGCACATCTGAGGGGTTTGAGGATTTCACAGGTGGGGTCACAGAGATGTATGATTTAAAAAAAGCACCTGCTGACCTCTTCAGCATCATCGGCCGTGCCGTCGAGAGAGGCTCGCTGCTGGGCTGCTCTATAGATGTGAGTGCTCTGATTCTCTCTTTTCACACTGTGCTTAATGTTTGAAATGGGTTAGCTTTTAACCTTGAATTATGAAGGTGTTGAAGCCTGCAGTGTCAACGTGTGTTGTGTGCAACACTGAGGCGTTAGAATGTTATTGCAAGTTGTTACGCAACAGAGAACCAATCAGAAACAGCCCTAATTAAATATTAATGAGCTTTGTGCGGTCACAGAAACTTGAATGTACTGCGTTTAGTTTCAGATTCCAAGGTCAAATTTTTGTACAGCAATGAAAAATGCTGGCTTTTTTCTTTGTTTTTGTAAATTTATTTGGCTGCATTTTCACAGATGGACAAACTGTTAACAGATCACTTGATTGATGGCTGTTAGATGGCTTGTTTAATCAATATTATAAGCAAATTAAATGTAAAAAAAAATTACTACCTGTGAATTGTGATTAATTACTAACCCAGGGTGTAGAATGACGTGTGAAAAACTTGTTCTAGTCCTCATTGACGATTTTTGTAATTTAACTTTTTTTTTTTCCTTTGAATGCATTTTTGTTGTTAAAGTTTTGGCATGTTTCAGGGAACAAGCAAATTTTTGTTTTCTAAGTTTACGTTTTTAATTGAATATTTATATTTTTTTAGCTCAATTACTGAAAATTATTTTTAATAGTTTTAGTTAACGATAGCATTTTCATTTTTATTAGATTTAAAAAAAAAATATTAATTTATTTTTATTTCAGTTTTAGTAATTTTAGTACTTTTTATTACTTGTAATAATTTTAGTTATTTGCCAAGGCAACAATTTTAATTTCAGTTTTTAATTTAAATGTATATATATTTTATTTCAATTTCAATTGAAGAAAAAATTTATTTTAACAGTTGTAGTTTTAGTTAATGATCACAACACTGGTAAGTATGATTATTTTTCTCATGTTTGAATTGGTGAGGGTGGTCAAATTCATTGTCTGATTGCATTATGATTCTTTTTGTCCTAAAGATCACCAGTAAATTTGACATGGAGGCGGTGACCTTTAAGAAGCTAGTCAAAGGTCACGCGTACTCAGTGACTGGAGTGGAAGAGGTGAGCCAGAGATTTAAACACACAAAAAGACACAATAAAACACTTACTATACACAAAAATCTAGCAGGTTTTAGATGCAATGTATTTCTTTGAGGTTCTGGTCACGCTTTTAAGTCTTTTGATTTTTCAATATTTTGATTTGATTTAAGATAAAGTTCCCAGGGAATGCATGAACTTGCAAAAACATGCAAGACGCTTTGGATAAAAGCATCTACCAAATGCATAAATGTGACATGAAATCAAAATGGACTCCTTTTATTGTTTTAATAGATGTTTCTGTCTTATTGTGCAAGTTTGATCAGTGCATGTAATTCCAAAAAGAAATGTCTTCGTAATCAAAATATTAAATATGTGTTGATCAGGTGGTCTACAGGGGAAACATGACTAAACTGGTGCGCATCAGGAACCCATGGGGTGAAGTAGAGTGGACGGGAGCCTGGAGTGACGAGTAAGAAACACATAAGCAAACTGTTATATACTTCACAGTTTTACTGTGATGTTATTGTTCTGGTGACCATTCTAACGTGTGTGTTCAGCTCTCGGGAATGGGAGAATGTGGACCGCTCTGTCCGGGGCAGATTACAGAACCGCAGTGATGATGGAGAGTTCTGGTGAGTGGATCATGATCAGACAGGTTTGGATTAGCAGTTAGTCTCCAGTGATACTAGTAGGAAATACCCTAGAAATCTCACTAGATTTCCTTTGCAACAACATAACAACACCCTAGAAACCACCTAGCAAACACACAGAACACCCTAGTGTTTCCCAACCAAAAAACTTCTAAGGTTGCCTCAAGATAACTTGAAATTATTTAAAATAAGACAAAACAAGCATTACAATAAGCTAAAGTCAAAATTCTGGGCTTGAAGTCAAAAAGGTTAAGATCCACTAGTAAGAACCTATAAATGCCTATGATCTGTTAAGAACACCTTGACAACTACATAGCAACACCCTAGAAACCACCAAGCAACAACACAGAGCACCTTAGCAAAGACCTATAAATGTCCTGTCAACCATTCAGAACACTTTAGCAGCACTAGAAACCACAGAAAACCCTATCAAAGCTCTATAAATGTTCAGAACACTTTAGCAACCCCTAGCAACCACAGAAAACCCTAGCAATTACCTATAAATGCCCTGAAAACTGTTCTGAACTCCTTAGCGACACCTTAGAAACCAGCTACCACACAGAACACCCTAGCAACAACCTATAAATGCCAAATAAACTGTTCAAAACCCCTTAGCAACACCCTAGAAAACAGCAACCATACAGAACACCCTAACTACGACCTATAAATGCCCTATAAACTGTTCAGAACTCCTTACCAATGCTCTAGAAACCAGCAACCACACAGAACACCTGAACAACGACATTTAAATGCCCCCAAAATTGTTCAAAACACCTTTGCAACGCCCTAGAAACAGCAACCACACAGAAAACCCTAGCAACGACCTATAAATGCTCAATAAACTGCTCAAAACACCTTATAGCAATGCCCTAGAAACCAGAAACCACTTAATTACTTAATATTCAACAATATTATTGATTTGACTGCACTGACACTATTGGATGAAAACTGAACTTAGCTGGACGATGACATTACTATTTTCTGCAGAGCCGCTTTATAGCCGAATTGAACTAATTTAATAATTGATGATCTTTACAAAGGAACTGAGTCAACAGTGAAGCTGTTTTGAAACAATCACTATTGTATAAAGTGCTATAAAAATAAAAGTGACTTGACTTGACTAGAAACCACACACAACACCCTAGAAATGACCTATAAATGTCCTACAAACTGTTTAGAACATCATAGCAACCATATAGCAATGCCCTAGAAACCACCCAGCATCATGCCAAAAAGTTTTGCTCTGGCAAATTCCACTCACATATTAAATTTTGTGCATATGCACTTATTCTTTCTTTCTTATTTGACTCAGCACCTGTGAAAATGTCTGGATCTTCTCACTTGAGAAGAAGGATGAAGAGAGCAATTTAGTTTTTAAGATTTGACAATACCAGTCAGGCTGGGTCACCGGCTCTCGTTTGCATCTCTCTCTCAGGATGTCGTTCAGTGATTTCTTGCGCGAGTTCAGCCGCTTGGAGATCTGTAACCTGACGCCAGATGCTCTCCAGGCGAGTCAGGTGAAGAAGTGGAGCACGTTGCTCTATCAGGGCGAGTGGAGGAGAGGCAGTACAGCCGGCGGCTGCAGGAACTATCCAGGTACAGCGTTTGCGGAAGGACATCAATGGGTCAGTGTTAGGGTTGGGAATCGAAAATCAATTCCTATTGTGGAATCTAATAAAAAGGTCAGGTATCGGACACTTGTTATAGAATTAAAATTCAGATTCAGGTTTCCTGTGTGTGCATTTTAATGTGGTTTTAAACCAATCAAGTGCAGCAAGAGAACTCAATTCGGCACGTGTGCCCTGTTTTCCAAGCAGTCTCTCATATAGTGCGTGAATACTGAATTGAGTTCCCTTTCGATTCGTCTTGTGCTTGAACGGACAAATACACACAAAATTATGTCAAAATATCCTTGCAAACACAGTCCGTTATGTCTTAAGTGAACGTAAACAGTTGAGAAAGAAAAAGCATGTGTAACAGTATATTGGATCCATGCGTCAGGTCTTAAAGTGACAGCAGCCTAATAAACCTGCTGCAGACCAAAATTCAAAATATTGGCTAAGGTTTTTGTTTCTCCTGCCCCCTCCTCCTCATTTATATTAGTCTAGTTTATTAGTTGTTCTTTAGGCTGCTGATTTTTGTTCTTGGTATTCAGCTGCAACAGAATGTTTTGCAAAAAGACAAAATAAATATGTTTGATATCTAAATGTTTGACTTTATTTTTTTTTTGTAACATATTGGAATTGAAACTGGGAATCAATAAGAATTGGAATTGGAATATGGAATGTGAAGCGCTAAAATTCAAACGAGACCCAACCCTAATCAGTGTCTGCAAAAAGGCAAAATCCTCATTGTCCTCTTTTGTTCTCATTAACCATAGCCACATTCTGGATCAACCCTCAGTTCAAGGTGGCCTTAAAACATACGGATTCTCCCGGCCAATCAGATTGCAGCTTCCTGGTGGCACTGATGCAGAAAGACCGCAGGAAGAAGCGAAAAGAAGGACAGGACATGGAGACCATTGGATTCGCCATTTATGAGGTCAGAAAGCAGATTGCTTTTGTTTAACTTATCTGAAGTTTGTATTCACATGTTTTTGGCTCTTTTTGATTGGTCACTTTTTCATCTTTTATTTTTGCAGGTGCCAAATGAGGTACGATGACAGCTGCCCATGGCCTTTTGAATGACTGTGAATTTTAGATTGTGATTCAGAGTTTTGAAGGTCTTGAAATACTGTAGAACATGGAGAGATAAGTAATTTTGTCTGTAAAGGTAAATGAGATCATTTTTAGGAGCTTGAGGACACTGGGTCTGTTTCACTAATAATTGTGTGGATTATTAATATTTATACTCACAGGAGAACTTATCACGAAAAATGATAACTGAAAATACGCATGTCAATATGTTCTTAACCTTGTTCTAATGTTAAAGAATGCAAAGTATTCTAAATGAGCGACCNCTTTTATTTTTGCAGGTGCCAAATGAGGTACGATGACAGCTGCCCATGGCCTTTTGAATGACTGTGAATTTTAGATTGTGATTCAGAGTTTTGAAGGTCTTGAAATACTGTAGAACATGGAGAGATAAGTAATTTTGTCTGTAAAGGTAAATTAGATCATTTTTAGGAGCTTGAGGACACTGGGTCTGTTTCACTAATAATTGTGTGGATTATTAATATTTATACTCACAGGAGAACTTATCACAAAAAATGAAAATACGCATGTCAATATGTTCTTAACCTTGTTCTAATGTTAAAGAATGCAAAGTATTCTAAATGAGCGACCATTTATTTTTATTTTTTTGTAAATTTAGAATACATTTTAGTAAGAAAGTTATTGATGAATCATGATTGGTGTATGACCCAATGTTTGTCCTCCACAAACAAACAAACAAAGCAAACACCTAAAACAAGAAAAGAGACACAACCCACAGTTTATGCTTTTTTGGTCATTTCTCTGCTTAGTATATAGGTAAGTCGGCCGTGCACCTGAAGCGGGATTTCTTCCTCACTCACGGATCCAGCGCTCGCTCGGAGCTCTTCATCAACACGCGGGAGGTGAGCTCACGCTTCCGTCTGCCGGCCGGCGAGTACATCGTCATACCCTCCACCTTCGAGCCAAACAAAGAGGCAGACTTCGTGCTCAGAGTTTTCTCAGAGAAACCAGCCAACTCAGTGTAAGTCCTGCGGGAACTAATGAGTCATTTTACTGCAGAAAACATCTGTTCCAGCTCTTAGTCAGAATTATAAATAAGGTTTGTTAATGGGGTCCAGAACTTTTATACTGCACATGCTAATGGTGAGTGAATTGAGAAAATTAAATTTAGGGCTATTTTGAAAATATAATGGTAATATTTTTCACAAACCATGCACATAATTTTCTTAAAAAGATATTTTAGCATTATTTACTGTAGCTGTTTTAACTGTTTCAGCAAACAGCGTAGCTCATGCTGTCACTCAAAGCATCATATATTAGCCATGTTTTTGATTTAGTGGACTTAAAAGGCAGGAATGTGTCTGAAGTTGCAAAAATAAATGTTTGGCTTTCTAACTAAACTTTTAATGGTGGATTCTCCTTAGGATTTTCTGTAATTTTATTGATTCACTAAAACAAGCTTTACTTTTGATGCTTAATTTTGAGCCTTGTTAATTAAATTATACCACTATAGTGCTTGTTTAATGCTGAAACACTGAACTTTGATTACATATTTGTTTAATCAAGTGAAGGAAAAGATTATTCACGGGCTGATATTGTATTTTGTCTTTGTACCTTTCAGAGAAATGGATGATAAAGTCACGGCTGATATTCCTGAGGAGGTGAGATGATCAGATCGAGACACTTTTCTATATTTAAGAAATAAGATAAGTACGACTGTTGTCTTGGCTAAAGGCTTTAGTTAGGCATGACATCCAGCTATATTCACAATATAGGTTAGTTTTAGCTTTAGTGTATTTTTGCTGCTGTAGAACATACAAAATATAAAAGACAAATGTATTAAAAGTTTATTTTGATAAGTAAATTCATTACATATAAGGACTAGTTCTTCTAGTGGAAGGGTTTTTTAAACTAAATTTAGTAGTGTTTAATAGTTAGTAGTGCTGAGGTACAGAGAACAAGCTGTTATTTTATCATGCAGTCATTCATTACAGACACAGGCCTGGTTTCACAGACAGGGCTTAGCCTAAACCAGGATTAGGCCTTAGTACAATTAGGGCATTTAAGTAGCTTTTATAAACGTATCCTAGAAAAAAACATTACTGGTGTGCATCTTGAGACAAAACAATGGCTCTGACATATTTTAAGATATGTCAGTGCACGTTACTTTCAGTTCAAACAGCTCAAACAAGCATTTTAGTCTAGGATTTGCTTAAGCCTTGTCTGTGAAACCAGGGTTCAGTGTTCTCTCTCTTTCTTTCTAGCAACATCTGGATGAGAGTCAGATTGATGCCAGCTTTAAGAGTCTCTTCAGACAGCTGGCTGGACCGGTGAGTGACACATCAACAACTGTTGTATGCAGTCGTTAAATATTATGATGTATTGCTACGGAAATCATTTATGTGTGATTGTGTTTTCTAGGACATGGAAATCAGTGTGACGGAGCTGCAGACCATCCTGAACAGGATCATCGGCAAACGTGAGATCTTCATAAGCACAGATGACACAGTAGCTTTGCTTTTCTGCATTTGTAACACAATGATAAAAAAGTGATGAGTTCTGAACACTCGTCTGTGTTGGTCTTTATTCACAGATAAAGATTTAAAGACAGACGGCTTCGGTAAGGAATCCTGTCGGAGTATGATCAACCTCATGGATGTATCCTTTCCATAGCTTCTGCTTTAATGCAAAAAGTATTCAGTCTGATAAAGCAGATGCCACTTACTTTAAAGGGTTAGTTCAGCTAAAAATGAAATTTCTGTTATTAATTACTCACCCTCATGTCGTTCCAATCCCGTAAGACCTTTGTTCATCTTCGGAACACAAATTAAGATATTTTGATGAAATCCGAGAGGTTTTTTATATCTCCGTTGAATGTAGTGAAATTACTGTCATTCGAGAGCCAGAAAAGTAGTAAAAACATCGTTAAAATAGTCGACGTGACTGCAGTGGTTCAACCTTAATATTATGAAGCAACAAGAATTATTTTTGTGCGCAAAAACAAGACAAAAATAACGACTTTGTTCATCATGACAGGGGAGAGACAAATTTGTTGAATAAGATGAACGAAGGTCTTGTGGGTTAGGAACGACATGAGGGTGAGTAATTAATGACAGAAATGTAATTTTTGGGTGAACTAACCCTTTAATGTAAAGTCACTCATCTGCAAATATTGGTCATTGGTGGTTTTTCAATTCGTTTGCTTTGTCCCCAGATATATTTTGCCAGTGCAGTGTTTTGATGTCAAGTCTTGTTTGCTCAGACATTCGCTCTGTGTGAATTGGCGTGTCTGTCCCTTACAGTTCTTACTGTATTTCTGCTTGCTTTTGTTGTCCTTGACATGCTTTAGACGGACGGCAGCGGGAAGCTCGGACTCACAGAGTTCCACGTGTTGTGGGAAAAGATTAAACGCTACCTGGTGAGATGATCTTATATTATATTCATGCTTTTCAAAGACAGTCTTTAGTGAACACTCTTATGATACACATTTACACATCAATATAGCCCCTTTCACACAGAGATTCCGGAAAATACACGGTTAATGTTTCCCAGGATCGTTTGATTTTGGTTCATTCACACTGCCAGTGATTTTCCGGAATCTGGGTGCGTTCACACACATCCCTTAAAGATCCCGTAAAGACAAGTGACATCAGGATGTGAGGTGTAATGTCTCCGCAGTGTCTTAAGTTTGCTTATAATCTACGATTTCTCTCTCAAGAAATCGCGCTTATGCTTTTTTTTTTCGGATTCGATCATAAACTAGCGCGTCGCGTACCGTTCCACTGCCAAATGATCTCAGCTTCGGCGTCATCATTACGACACACCCCTTACGGCATTGGTCCTGCCTTTTGTTCACACAGTGTGAACGGTGTTGTGCCGAATTCCGACTTACCTGATTGCCTAGTCTTAACCCCATGCCAATCCTAACCCCTCCCCCATACCTAATCCTAAACCTACCAATACTAGAGGGGTAATAATTCGGCTGGGGTCAGAATTCGGCACAACACCGGCAATGTTACTATGTCCCCATCCTGGGATCGATCCCTGAATCGGCGTGTTTGCATTCACACAGAAGGCTGTGAAGGCAACGGGCTGTGTGAAAGGGGCTTATGTGTAATATGGCACTATACTTAGGGATGCGATTATATGGATTTCCGTATTTTTCCGACCTGAAAAGTATGACCCACATGAAGTGCTGTGTGTTTAATTTGCAGTTGGGAATGCAACACGAGCCAACAATTTTCCCAAATTCATAATGAAAATCATTTAAAAATCCGTTATCAACAAAGAGGTCTCCCTGCGGTTTTCCTGCCAAAATAAAAGCTTAATGGCGGCTCTTCAGAAGACTAGTGTCATTATTCAGCTCAAGTCAGTTCAATGTTGATTCAGTTCAGTTTAATAACTGAGTCAATGTTGAAGAGGTAGTATCATTTTACACTAACGTCGGTTCAGATTATATTCTCATCCGATAGTGATGGTGAACAACTAAATTACTACTGTGTTTGGTGCCACATGATAAGTGAACTTCAGGGAAAAAAATAAAGAATATGTAGTATATTAAAGTCAGAAAGAAATGGAAGTTGCGACCAATTTTACTTCTGTACCGTGATGTACTTCTGAGTGAAACAGCGTATCAAACAAACACATTTCTAACTCTAGTCCAGCCGTATGTCAAGCCATATCACAGGAAGACTTCAAATTCCAGTTATGCTCAGTTTACGAAGTGTTCCGCTTTTATTTCCTCTAATATGTTTACAGCAAATCTTCAGAGACCATGATGTGGATAAATCAGGCACTATGAGCTCTTATGAGATGAGGAAAGCCCTGGAAGCAGCAGGTACACTGACTTAAACTGCTGTTTGTTCTATTCTGCACTCATCTCTTCGTCCTGACACTCTGTTTCTCTCTTTATCCAGGTTTTAAGTTGAACAACCATTTATTCCAGCTGATCATCCTGCGGTATACAGAGGAAGACCTCTCTGTGGATTTCGACAACTTTGTCACCTGTTTAGTGCGACTGGAGACCATGTTCAGTGAGTCGCCATGTCATGCTGAAGAATTTAGGACATTTTTCATATTAAATATTGTACAAAGACAATATAGATTATATGTAGAAAATAGAGAAGTAGAAGAGAAGAGAGAAAAGACTAGTAGAATATAGAGAATTCATGTAATTTAGTATTCTGCTGTTTGCATTATGAGCGTTGCATAACAACAAATCATTACATGAACATATCTAAACAATAGAATCTTTGTCTAATAATTACAATAATTATGCCATGACATGAGCTGTGCATAAAGCTGTGAGGACAATCTGACTCAGACGCCTGTGTTTTGCAGAGACCTTCAACACGTTGGACACAGACGCAGATGGAGTCGTGTCGCTCACATTCTTTGAGGTTTCACTTTACTTCCATGAACATTTCTTTACTGGGTGCACAACATCAGCAGTCACAGTCAGTCACAGCACACTGACCGAGAGGGACAATGAACATGTTTAAATGAATTAGTCATGTTCAGAAGTGAACCCTAAAACATATTCAACAAACATGTGAATAACGTGTCTGCTTTAATGATATTTGAAGGAAACAAGCATTTGTGTTCTTCCATAAACGATATGTTTGCTCTAATACAATCTCATCTCTTTCTCTCTTGCAGTGGATCTCTCTGACCATGTTTGCCTAAAATGGAGACTGTTTGTCTGCACTGAGACTGTCTTCTCCTGTCCTCTAAAGAGTGCCTTTATTTCTACACATCTTTAATGCATTTCTAATGGACAAACAGCCATAGTAATGAAGCCCCGTTTACATTATCCTCAATCAGAACATGAAAAATACTGTGCCAATTGTGAGTATTTCTGAAGCCAAAAGAAAACTCTATCAAGATGTTCAGAGAAACCATTTACAGTATGTTTTAGTCATTTTGGGATCGAGCTGCATGTATTTCCTCCCCTGGATTGCCAGATAAAACTCGTTTACACTTTTTGTGCCAAATGAATC
This sequence comes from Anabarilius grahami, assembly GCA_003731715.1. Classification (NCBI taxonomy): domain Eukaryota; kingdom Metazoa; phylum Chordata; class Actinopteri; order Cypriniformes; family Xenocyprididae; genus Anabarilius; species Anabarilius grahami. Next base: position 2,253,524 of record RJVU01038599.1, on the reverse strand, counting down.
ATTGCCAATTTCAATCATTCACAGCTGATTTTAAACGATATTTTATGACCGTGAGCTGCATATTTTTCAGTGAATGTCATATCTGAATGTTGTACACATAAAGAATGCTGTATTAGAAATGCATGTGCTGATGCTGTAGATTGAGCCCAGCTTTACAGAAAGTATTTTTGTTTGGATTTAATTTTTTATGCACTCATGCAGCTCTTTTATGGGACAAGCCAAAGGATATTTTAACAAGCCGATTTTTTATTTCATATTCACATTACTTTTGTCTGTTTTTCATTACCTCTATTCAATACAATCAGGAGCAACTGGGAACAGATCGAATCTGATATACCTGGTGTACAGAACCACACAATTTTTAACTAAAGAAAGCTGTAATTGAAAATGTGGAGGTGTAACTGTTCTTTTTTTAATGCCAAGCAGCAGGTTTTACAGGATATTTTTTCCACTGTTGATTAATTTTTGTGGGTTTTCAGTAAACTTTCTTTTAAAATAAAATCTGTACTCAATTATGGATTTAACAGTGTCTGTCTCTGATTTTCAGTTCATTTTAACTTAGTTATTGTAAGGACATTTTTGGGGGGTTGGGGTCTTAATATAAAATATCTGTAATAATGTCTGTTGACATCATGCCACTGCATTGCCCCGTACTGCAAAATACTATAGCTATATTTATATGTCTAGTATATAGCCACATATAAGTAAAACTATTTTGAACAGCACATTATTAATATATTATTATGCACGCAGCTTTATGACCTCATATTAACTGAGAGATTACATTGAATATGAAATTAATTTGACTTGCACTAATTGGGTAAATATTTAACTGTAAAAAAGGCTAAAAGATGAAAATGATCAAACCCCTCAGCATCTAAAAAAATCTTTAATATTCATATAGATTTTATAGACAACTAGATATTAGTAAATAAACTAAAACTAAAATGACATTTAGAATTTTTTATTTTTATTATTATTTAATAATAAAATTACAAAGTTTCCGAAAGTGTACAGTTTTAGGGCCATATTTCAGATTTGTTGGGTGTAGTAAATAGAAATGTAGAATTTATCGGTAATGAAAGTAGAATTTTGTGGAAACAATGCGTCGTGTGAATGCTAATGCATGAAAAGGGGCTTTTATTTTGAAATTAAAGGGTGTACCAAACTTAAGATTCCCCGCTTTGTTTTACAGCCTTTCTCTTTAGTTCCGCAGTGCGATCAATATAAATATTTTCAGTGTAGTAAGATGAACTCTCTCGCGCAGGAGATCGAGGGATTCTCCACAGCGCGTCTGAGGAAGCAGTGCACGAGAGTGACAACCGTGACGGGAAAGAAACTCGTAGAGACGCGCAGCGGCGATGATTTCCATGTCACGCACGATACAGAGCGCGAGAGTGACGCGGCGTGCGGGTTTGTGCAGGACTTGAACCTGGACCTGCAAGTGGGCATCATAAGACCCTTCCTCCTTCTCTGTGCGTTTTATCGTCACTGTCTAAGTTGACCTAACCCCACTGCTTTGGTAAAATAATGCTAATACATTGTACCATGGTGATTATTATTACTAGATTTATGGACTCCAAGGTATCAACAGTGTCTAAATAATGGCATGTTACTTTTTGTAAAAAGCATATCTAAGGTGAACAACCTTTAATAATAATAATAATTGAAAAAACGTAGTAACCTAAAATAATAACTAATTTAGCCTACGGCTATTGTTT
>RJVU01038599.1:2238449-2251590 GCA_003731715.1 Anabarilius grahami | reverse complement strand
TAGACACATTGAAGAAATTAAAGGTAATGTAGTTTTTATTGTTTTTATATTATTATTATTTATTATTATTCTCACTATATATATTACCATGATACAATGTTATATATAGCTGTCGGTTGGTTGTTTTAGGTGACTCATGTGCTGAATGTGTCATATGGGGTTCAGAACGTGTTTCCTGATCTCTTCACTTATAAGACTGTTACCATGATGGATATTCCAGAGACAGACATCACCTCATACTTCCCTGAATGTTTTGAGTTCATAAAGGAAGCCAGCCAACAGGTGTGTGAGAAGAGTGATATGTGTTTGTGTGTGTGTGTGTGTGTCTATAATCTTTGTTCTGCATGTTCTTCAGGATGGAGTGGTGCTGGTCCACTGTAATGCTGGAGTGTCTCGCTCTGCTTCTGTTGTCATCGGTTTCCTCATGTCCCAGGAGAAGATGTCCTTTGATGAAGCCTTTAGTGCTGTGAAAACTGCCCGGCCTTCCATCCAGCCAAACCCAGGCTTTATGAATCAGCTGAAGAAATATAATCCATGCCACACAAACATTTATGACTGATCTGATATTTCTGTTAACCAAATTGTTCTGAATATATTAATTTTTTTTTTTGAATGTTTACACTTGTTGCATAAATAAAAAATAAAAAAATGTTGCTGCTGATTTATTGATGATCTTTACATTTTCATGAGTTTTAGTTAGTGACTTTTATTTTAAAATACAACAGGAAGGGAAACTGTTCAACCGTTGAATTCACGTTCACGTCACAACCGTCACAACAGAGTAACTGAAGGGACTTTTGGCAAAGCGAATCAATGATTTAGTCACCTGTTTTATTAAATATTTTAGTGATATTTTAAAGGTGTGTATAGAAATATGTCGTGTGAACTCTCCATCCAGAAACAACTGCTCTCAATAATGGACAGTTTAGTCTCATCTATAGTGACAGAAATTTGTCAACTTGATATTTTTCAGTCAAAACTTCAAAATGGAAATACAGAAACTGATATTAAATTGGTAAGTCCGTTCAAATGTATCTTCATATATTAAAATTAAATAAGATGTTAAAATTACCACGAAAAATTACCGTGGTAACCATAGTTATTGCTAAACATACCATAGTTGATAGTTATTTTCACTGCTGTAAAATTATAAATAATTAATATTCTCTTTCGCTTTTGTTATTTTGTTTTCTTTTTATAATAAGCTATAAGCTGGCTAATATTAAACTGTCACAGTTAATGTTTGAACTACCAGAATCATTTTATTGCTAATTAACAGTTTAAAAACTAAAAATATTATTGCTCCTATTAAAACAGCTTTGTGGGTATTCAATTAAAACGTTCATTGTCTAAATATATTTTGGAACTTCTATCATTAATATTACATTGTGTAGTTACATTAAGTTAATCTGTTATGTGTTAAACAGTTAGGCAAGCAGAACTTTTAACTTTACCTTCAGTTACACTGATATTTGTGGTTTGCTTCAGAAGAATCTGACAGCTGCTATAAGGAAAATGACAAACTCAACAGCTGAACACATCTGCAGAATCCTTCAGAAAGCATTAACTGGACCAAGAAAAGATCTTACACAAGCAGATAAACTAAACAACAGCATAGAACAGCGGTCTGCTGGGAAGGGAAGACCACTTAAAACTCAATACCCCAATATCCAAGATGAGGAACATATCGAAGGTGGTTTTATCATAATTAAACCATATTAAAAAATGTTTTAAATGATTAAATAAGAAAAATGCATTGTTGTAGAAGGAAATCAGGAAGATGTCACCTCATACGAGTCAGGAACCACATCTGGTGAAGATCTTCCTCAGACTGTTGAAGTAACCCACATCCTTCAGTAATTGTTTGCAATTTTAAAAAACATACAAACTCTTTAACTTGCTGTACATCAAACTAACATAATCCTGTCTTTATCTAGGAAGAGCCCGAGTTTAGATTTGAAGATGCATTTGGCCATGAAGAGGAACAAGTAGAGTGTCAATCTTCTGTTGTTTATGGTACATAGCGTGCATGTTTGTGTCATGGACATTAATGCTTATGGTCTAATACGTTAACGTGAGGCCTAAATATGCAATATCATATCTATAAACATGCAATTTTCATGTTACAGAATCAGTAGAACCAGAAGAATCTGAATCTGTAGACCATCAAAGAGAAGGACCAAACCAACCAAACTCCAAAGACGAATCAAAAGACATTTCGGTCCAGTTAAACATAGACACACTGTATGTGCCCGAGATTACTGAAACAGGATTCGATGCAACTCCAGACACTACTGAAGAAGTGCAACTGGATGCAGAAGACGAGCAGAAGACATGCAGAACCTGTGGAAAGACCTTCACCTACCTCAATAACCTCAGAAGACACCAGCAGAAGTTCCACAGTGGAGAAACATCTCACGCTTGCCAAGAGTGCGGAGAGCTTTTCGGCAGCAGACGCCTCCTCCAGATCCACTGGAGAGTCCACAAGGTGGAAAAACCTCACAAATGCACACTCTGCGAGAAGACATTTCGCTTGCCAAACCACTTGAGGAACCACATGATGAGTCATGGTAGCGAGAGACCATTCACCTGTTCCACATGTGGTAAGAGCTTCATGTTGATGAGCATCCTCAAATCTCATGAGCGAACACATGGTGGTGAGAAGAACTTTGTCTGCTTGCAGTGCGGTTCCCGGTTCCTCACCAAGTCTTACCTGGACTACCATCAACGAGTTCACACTGGTGAAAAGCCATACCCGTGCAAACACTGCGGGAAGAGCTTCGCTCAAAAGAGCAACCTCAAGGCACACGAAAGGCTGCACACCGGTGAACAACCCTTCAGATGCGATGATTGCGGCAAAAGCTTTGTACATGCCAACACCTTCAAATCCCACAAACAGCTCCACACGGGAGTCAAAGCATTTTGCTGTGAGCTCTGCGGGAAGGGTTTTCGACGAGGAACACATCTCAAGACTCATCTACTGACGCATTCTGGAGACAAACCGTTTAGTTGCGACATATGTGAGAAGTCTTTCACCCTCAAGGGCTCTCTGAAGACACACAAGCTCACTCATACAGGACAGAAGAGTTACGCTTGTAACGTCTGCAGTAAGCAGTTTACTCAGGCCAGCTCGCTAGCAAAACACAGACGGGTTCACACGGGAGAGAAGCCGCATCGCTGCGGAAACTGTGGCAGGTCTTTCTCTCAAAGCAGCCATCTTACCTACCACTTGAAGGTTTGTCACTCTGGGACAAAAAGTTCAGCTAACTCTAATGAGGAAGAGAACTAATCTGTGCATTTTTGGATTAAACCCAACTGTGCCCAAATACTTGTGAGAATTTTGTGAGAATGTTCAAGTTCTGGATAGGATTAGGGTGATATTTCACACCACTTCCCCAATAAATAAGTACAAATACTACTTAAAATGTAATATACCTAATTGTCTCAACAGAGTAAAAATAATGATTGAAAATTAGAAAATAATGACCCTTCTTTTTGCAAAATATAATTTATTTTTCATTTTGATTTTGGGGTGAAATACAATACATAAAGCTCCCAAGGGAACACAGCAATGGAAAAAATATGAGATGGGAGGAAAAAAAATGTTTTTCAATGCTTTTGCCGGCAAAACATTTGCATTCCTTCAAGAAACTTTGCGTTCACTCACAAAAGCATTTTCTTCCCACCTCATTATTTCCATCATAAAAGTTTAATGAGCAAATACAAAGATATTGAAATATAGTTTTTCTTCCATCTCAATTTTTCACCATCGCCCCTTTATGGACACACAACTCAAGCATTTCAAACATTTTTGAAAGACCCATGAATGTGTAATATGAAGTTCAATACACAACACCACCTACTTTTCCACAATAAACGAGAGGGAGACACTAATAATAAATAGCCAATTTTACTAATAATATTAAAAAATACACAAGATAGACCATTTACTGTACATCTACTGACAAATACTACAAAGCAATCAAAGTATTACACAGATTTTTAAATTAACACAGTAACAAATGGTAAACTTTTAACTTTTAAGTTAGAAATAAACATTAGTTTAGTATTCAGAGGAATGTAACAATTATTTGTACTTTTCCTTGTAAAGAGAGAAAGAGAGAGAGAGAAAGATAAGGACTTTCATGTTCACCAGGTTTATGTACATAAGCGCAAAATATCAGGTGGACCAAAAATAAATGAAGGCTTTACAAAATGTATTTTTTAAAAATAAGATTCAATACATTATAAATAAGTGAGATAAATGGAATTGACCTGTATAACATGGTTTTTGAAACCATATTGGTTATGTTAGTTCACAGATGAATCAGCGTTCTTTGGTCTGTGACTGATATGACGGTGATCTGGTCCGAGAACAGTCTTAGGCGTAATTGTTGTTGTGTTCTATTCGAGTGACTAGGGTGGACACCAGCCTCTCCAGCTGCTCCGCTCTCTGTTTTCCCGTCTGCAGAACTTCCTCGTGATTGGCTTTTTCCTCACTGTCGTAGTCCATAACCGCTTTATTAGTTATCAAAGACAGAGCGAAGACACGCATCCCACAGTGACGTGCCACGATCACCTCGTGAACAGTGCTCATGCCTAAAACAGACAAAGTCTGGTTATTAAACTAGTTCACATAAGAAAACATGTTTAGTTAATTACTTTTTATTTCAATGTTACAGAAGTTTCACTATACAGTACAATAACTTATGGTGCGTTCACACCGTCAGCAGCTTCATCTAGCTGTATCAGGAGGTGGATCATGTGAGCAGTGTCTGCCCATCACTGCTCATTTGCATGAAGTTAAGTTAGTTGCATTTAAAAAGTCTGAAAATGAATGACTTCCAATCACAGCTAGGGCTGCACGATTTATCGCAATTTTATTGCACGCGATTTGGCAAAGGCTGCGATTATTTAATGCGCAGCTTGTCAGAGCTGTACGGCTCTGTGATCAGTAGTAACTGCTTCTCCATCTGAAAGCCAGAGGGCTCTCTTGTGCATAAACTGCAAATATGCCCTGCTGCCAAAGTAGAACACGCCTCATTCCAGGAAATCCCATACTATCGCTGTAGCTGAATAAACAGAAGATTGAAACGTTTTGATAGATTAAACATTACTAATAAACACACGACTGCCTTATTCTGTGTAAGAAGCCACTTAATCTCACAGAAGGTCACTCAACTGTCGTTATGAAGTGAGTTTGGAGTAAAAACATGTTATTAAATGTTGTCTTTTGTTGGACAAGATGTTAATAAATGCTTCTCATGTCTGGAAAGATGTTTGAGGCGTGTTGCTTTTTCAAATGCACATTATAAGCGATTCTAACTTGCAGTGCTTTCACATGGATTAGCATTTAGAGCCATAGTTAATTGACAAGCCGCGCATAAAAAAATAAAAAAAATAAAAAAAAATCGTTTAAGCGCGATTTCAATGTTTTTTTTCTAATCGTCCGATTAATCGTGCAGCCCTAATCACAGCAAATTGTTGTCAGTGTGAACGCCCATTTTGGCCTGTCAGAGAAATGCATAATTAAACTATAATAACGCTTTCTGATTGGATCTTAAGAAAGGCTTTACAGCTCTTACCGACAGCATCAGCTCCCAGCTTGTGCAGCATGCGACACTCCGCAATAGTCTCAAACGAAGGTCCTCCTAGTACGCAGTACACGCCCTCTCGCAGGAAATCACTGTAACCAAGCTCCGAACCAACGTCAAGCGCCAGCTGCTGGAGTTCTCGATCATATGCGTCAGACATGCAGGGGAAACGTACGCCAAACCTAAAAAAAGCAATGCAAGTTAAGGCTTATATAATGAACAATATTTACAGGAGAATGTGTGGAATCTGCTTGTCAAAACAGCTCAATGGCATGAGAGTGTTGATTAAAAGGCAGTGCTGCAACACATGTAAACATACCTTTCATCATTGGGTCCCGCAAGTGGGTTGTTTCCAGCAAATCCAGGCATGTTGAGATGATCTTTGATGATCATGATGTCGCCTACTTTATAGTCCTGGTTCAGACCTCCTGCAGCATTGGTAAGAATCACGGTCTCCACACCCAGAAGTTTGAATATCCGCATAGGCATCGTAATCTGGAGCAGAACAACATTAGTTTGAGATGCTCAGAGGAACTTCACATCAAAAAAACAAAAAAAACAAATGGAACGCAAGAACATGTCCCAAGTATACGAGCATCATATGGACATCTTATCACACCTTTAAAGTTTTAATGCAAAACCAACAATTGTTCTGGTCTTTGCATTCCACAGGGTCAAATAGTTTATGCTTTAAATCACACACAAAACACAAGTAGTTAAAACTAACTAGGTTTTCAAATAAGGTCATCGGACAGTTAGATTAATGAAGTGGTGTAGAGCAAAATTGGCACTTAGTTCCTGGTCAAGAAGAATCTTAAGGTCAAGGTTCATAAACTCTGTGTAAATTGCAATTTTAGTGATATTTAAATACACAGAAACTTTCAGGCCTGGATCAGTAACCAAGATGACTATTTGGATCTCTAATCCAGCAATACAGCCATAATTACCTCTCAATCTTATGGAAGCTTGTTTCCGCCACTGAATAAAAAATTCTCACAATTCTGACTTTTTTCCCCTCGCAATTTCAAAATTTTTATATGGAGATAGAAACTTGCAATTTTGAGAAAAAAGTCAGTCTTTTTTCCCCCTTAGAATTAGACTTAACTCGCAATTACAAGTTTATATCTCACAATTGTGAGAAAAAAGGTCAGACTTGCAAGATAAAAGCGCAATTGTGAGAAAAAAATTCTGAATTGCGACTTTATATCATGCAATTCTGACTTTATAACTCGCATTTGTGAGTTAGTGTCAGATAGTGGGAATTACCTTTTTTTTCTCCATTTTTTATTCAGTGGCGGAAACAAGCTTCCATACAATCTAGCTGTTCGACTGACAAAAAAAAAAAAAAGCCATGTTGTTTACATGGTAAAATAATTTTTGGACTCTGACAAGGTAGGATGCAAGTATTATGAGTTGTTTGTACCTTTTGGATGGGATATCCCTCATAGAGATGAAACCTTCCCTGCATGCAGACACATGATCTACCCTTCAAAGTGCCAAACACCAGTCGACCTGCATGACCGTGCACTGCAGAACAGAAACAAATGCACAAATTCAGCAAAAAATAAGAGAAATAATGGCAAGGTAATTACAAGGTAATATCTCACATTTTACAGAAACACTCACCTGTACTTTGGGGGAAGTTGGGGATGTCCTTATAGTTGAAGATCACCTGGTCTTTCAACACATCAGCCAGTCCACCCAAACCTGAGCCACACACGATGCCAACCAAAGGACGTACTGCAGTCTGGGACAGAAGCCAGTCAGCTGTGGCCTGGCAATCCTCATAGCAGTATCTGCAAAGAGAGAGTGGAAAAAATTATGAGACTACACACAAGATTTTGTGTGCATTTGCATGCATTTTTCCAGAAGTCAAGTTCCTGTGGTGGCTCTACCGTGGACTCAAACCACTTCTTCCACAGTATCACTTCCAAAGTGTTGCTAAAATCTCTAGTGCTTCCCTTGATTTAGCTGCGCAGCATCAGACACATCACGCCCAAGTTACTCTTCACAGTAATAAGGTTTATTAGCAGCCGACCGGGAGTCATTTCAGACACAGTAGAGCCACTCAATGGCCAGAAAAATCCACACACATTTATACCTTTCAGATTTTGTTAAAAATACTCAAGATGCATGAGACGTGCGCACCAAAGCATTCTACATTATGATTGGTTATGCTCATACTGGCCTGACTTGTAGCTGACAGTATTAATTTTATTCATTAAAATCTAGACTTGTGAGTATTTGCAGATTAGATAGGCATTACAAATGGGTTGTTTTTATTCTCCTGCAAAACCTTTTGTGAGAAGAAAGTTTTCTCAACCTCCCCCACGGGGCACATAACATTTCAACATCACTGATTTTAACATAAACATATTCTAAATCATAAAGTAGGAATAGACTACAAATATTGTAACAGAATTGAAAAGCTATGAAGCCTGCAGATACCAAATAAAAATATCCTGGCAGATCTGAAAGGTGAGCCACTTTTTGACACTACTGTAATTTGAGAGGCTGACTACTGAAATAAACTTTCTGTGACAGAGCAGCTTTATGATTAGTACTATGGTCTTTGCAGTTTGGAAAACAGTAACAAAGTTATCATCATCATCATAAAAAAATTTTTTTTTATTTAATTGTAGTAAATATATATTTTTTAATACAACCAATTGTCAAAACATCTAAAAGAATGAGAAAATAGTCAAAGTAAAAGTTCATATATATATTAAAGTTTATATTATTAGTATTATTTTGTTATGAGTTTAAATACACCTGTCAGTCATTTTTTTCAATGGTAGTATGATGGTATACCAAATTTATAACTGGTATAGGCTAATTGTCGACCAATATTAATGGATGAATAATTAAACATTATTAAATATTAAATATTGTGTTTATGTTGTATATGACATGTGTGCGCGCTTTACCATTTTATTGTAGAAAATATACATTTTCAAAAGAATTTCAAAACAATCAACTGCCAAAATAGTAAAAAAAAAAAAAAAGTTAAAATAGCCAAATTCCATTTTTTTTTCTTTTACCAAACCCTTTTCCGATGAATAATTCGAAGCGTTCAAAGCGAACCCCCTTATTTAAACCCCGAAACGTCCGCTTACATAATGATACCAAAACGCGTAGTTCCGTTCGCTGGCAGCTGTTCAAGACACGCCAGCGCCTGCGCATCACCACGTGTTCCTCACTGCGACTGTTCGGTTAAACGCAATTTCACACTGATAATAAAATAATTAATGGATAAATTATGACAGGTCAGCTTTAACTAACCAACAGTGGAGCCATGGAGCGATTATATTACATTCACCATCGAAATAGAATACTCAAACATATACACTTTTAAAAGACAAAAGAAAGTAAGTAAAAAACATATTTGTTTACCCAGTGCTGCTCTCAGGAAACATGTTTAAAATCGCTGGTCAGGTCCTTCACCAATACTGAAAAGAAATATCGATGTTTCTATAGCGACGGATGTTAGATACAGAGATATGCTACGAACGAGCAAGGAAACAAAAAACGGAGATACAAATAAAACAAAACTACGTCTAGTGGGTAGCCAGGATCAATAAAAACGCTTTAATAATTTCTGAAGTGTTGCTCACGTCGCCGGTATTTTATAGACCCTCAGTTTCCGCCGCTCCTCCCCGCGTTCTGACGCAAATGAAAAGCGGAACACACCTCCTGACGCAACCGCCCCGGCCAGGGTGGGCCAACATGGGCTCGAACTTGAGTAACAGCTGTTGAATGAGCGCCTGACAACCTCGAAATTGGTGGTTTTCAGAGATTAGATTTATGGATGGTCGAACAACACAAACGCATGTGACTACCAGTCATCCAAATATCAACACTGTCATGTGGGTTCATGTGTATTTGGCTTATTTAATCAAATTCACAATGATTCAGATAAGGAAATTGTGAACTTTTATATACATGGCGAAGATAACCTTTTCTCTTTGCCTTTGAATGAACAAAGCAGACCTCGTGAAGAAGCATATGGTGCGTAATATTAATATTTAGAATTTTAGGGTGTGTATTTAAAAAAAAAAAAAACTTCAGTTGTTAGAGTTTAACATATTTTGACCCACTTTGAGCATTCCTGAGTCAACATCGCAGAAATGCTCAAGTCTAAAGTTACATAACAAGTTAAGTTAAGAATTCAGTCCTTCAACATTCCCCTCATTCACCCCAAGTTGTCGGAGCATGATATGTTAGAATGGTCAAGCACACTTTATTTTAGACCTAATCTAAGAACAGGACCAACCAGGGCACCTCAGGAACAAAGATCACAACCCCTGTTGACCTATGATCCATTTCAAACATATCACATTAGGTAGAAGGTCCTATTTATATTAGCACCTCACTTCCCACACATGATCATGTCCGTCAAAACCGTCTCAGAGCTACAAATGAATAAAAATATCTTTCGATAATGATTAATTTTATTTGATCACCTCTTTCTGTCATACTGTAACTGCCAGTTTTCTGCAATGAAATTACTCAATGGCATCTAAGCCTGGCATCATTGCAATTCATGACATCATTTCCAGTATATGTTTATTCTCTGAAAGGGCTTGTTATTTGATGTAGCCTGTTGTTGTGATCAACCCAGCGGTTCAAGGTACGCACGAGACTAAATGACGAACAGATAAGCATAATATTTACAACCTCACATATAATGTAAGGTGTGTTAGGGGCCCCTGTTTTTTTTGCCTCAGTCATTGTTGTGACTGTTTATAATCAACCCAAAAAACATAGCCGAAGAAGAGAAATGGCTGTGTGGATCTCAACCTGTATCGATGACGTGGCATATTTCTTTGAACAAGCTGACACGCCTCCATCCTGACCAATGGCGTGGCCTCTCTGGCTCATGATGCCACAAAACAATTTAGCCTTTTCCTCCAGAGACCTTGTAGGAATCAATAAAAATGTTCCCAATGCTGTCACGATGCCAAGTTCATTATGTAACAAGTCCTGCAGAACAAGGTCAGGGGGCCTTATAATTTCTCACCTTTAGGATTTGAAGCAATTAATCATTACTCGAAAGCCTAGACTCCATCGAGAAAAGTACTATGATATTGCATTGCTTTTAGTTTGAAAGCTGCTTTAATTAGCATCAGTCTTGAATGAACACATGAAACTTTATGAAACACGCTGCACAGATAATAATATTATCCATGCCAAACAACTTCAAAGTATACTCACTTCAGACCAAGGGTGTGCATGAAAGTCACATGTGTCATCATCATACACAGTGACCCCATTATTCTTAATGAGTGAGAGTGTGTGCGGTATGTGTGAAATGCCTGTGTGTGGTTAATGGGTTTAGCTTTCACTGAGCCTGACTAACTGCCACACACAGACAAGAAGATGCGGTTTTGCTAATCGAACGCAATGGTGTAGATGCATCATTTGAGAAAAGCACAAGCTCAGTCGAGACCAGTGACGAGCAAAACTGCCAAGTCTGTAAGTCGGTATGAGACTCACAGATCTAGAATATTCTGTGGTAAGTTGCATAAACTTAGCCACTATGTTAAGACTGTGTCTTAAGAACTAGTTTGACCAGCTAGCAGGTAACCAGTCAGTTTTTTCCAATTCAAATGATACCGATCTACCATTTTATGTAACTGACTTTAAAACTTTATGACCAGTCTTAAAGAAAAAATGTAGATGACTAGTTTAAGCAGTTTGTGCAACTGGCCACTGCTTTGACTTTGACCCTGTCTGATTAGGTTCTACAGATTGACACACGAGCACATTTAGAATCTACAGAATCGTTTTATCCTGCACCAAAGCATCTAATTTAAAGAATGAGGTGTGACTTATATGACATAATCAGGTGTCATCAAAGTTAGGAAATTAAACAGTCCAGAACAATTTGTTGTTTCCTTAGTCTCGCGTAGCCAGACCTTCAGAGTGACGGCAGAAGGTCTGGACTCTATCGCAGCTTTCATTGGCCAAGGACCACCCAAGAGGACTACATGACTGACATGTAACGCAACCAGTCACATTTCATTTTGTTCTGTGTCATTTTTAGGGGTGTGAAAATGTTAAGTCCCTACAATAACAGACTGGCGTGCATCTAATAAATTATTCTTTCAAGAAAGTTGTGCAAGTTTACTGCAACAATGGAGCTGCGAACTTCACATACTTTTAAAAATCAAGCGTTAAGTTGATCCTGGTAAGCGCTCGTTTGGACATTTGTGAACACGACGGCATTCTTCTTCTACGAGGGGGTTTGGGCATTTGATTCCAGGTGGACCGTTAAAGAATGCGACACATGTCTCCAGGACATCCTGTAGAATTCAACCAACCAGATGATGACTTCGAAACCTCCTAAAGTGTTTCCAGATAAGTGTGCCATATGCATCAGACGTTCAGCCAACAGTCTGTGGGCGTGACGTCTGAGACTATTGTTTCCTGAACTGACAAGCATTGAGATTTTTTTGTGTATTCTGCAGTTGAGCAAGAATCTTCTGTATACTCTTAGAAGAAAGGGTTCTATATATAGAACATTAAAGGGTTCTGTCAGCTTTGTTTGTTTTTAGGGGTACCCATCATTTTATGGATTTAGTTTCAATTCATTTACTGTATTGTTTTCATTTTAAAGGGTTAGTTCACCCAAAAATGAAAATAATGTCATTTATTACTCACTCTCATGTCGTTCTACACCCGTAAGGCCTTCGTTCATCTTCAGAACACAAATTAAGTTATTTTTGATGAAATCCGATGGCTCAGTGAGGCCACTATAGACAACAATGCCACTGAACTTCTCAAGATCCAGAAAGGTACTCAAAACATATTTAAAACAGTCCATGTGAGTTCAGTGGTTCAATCTTAATATTATAACGTGACAAGATAACTTTTTGTGCGTCAAAAAAAAATAAATAACGACTTTTCAACGATATCTAGTGATGGCCGATTTCAAAACACTGCTTCGAATCGTTTGTTTCGAATCAGTGATTCGGAGCGCCAAAGTCACATGATTTCAGCAGTTTGGCATTTTGACACGCGATCCGAATCACTGATTCGAAACAAAAGATTCGAAGCAGTGTTTTGAAATCAGCCATTACTAGATATCGTTGAAAAGTCATTATTTTGTTTGTTTGGCATTTTGACATTTAAACAGCTAATAGTTTATCAGAAGAAAACAATCTAAATAACCTCTTAAACATGAATATCATTTAAGACATTTCTCCTTACATAGAACCTTTTTGGCATAAAGGTTTTTTTTTTTTTTACAATTGAGTCAAGAACCCTAGGGTTTTATATAGAACTCCAAAGAAAATGTTTTAAGAGCGATCTAGTGGGACTAAGAAACACGGTTGAATGTGTTTTAAAATGTTATGTAATATGTGTTTGGGTCAGTCTGACTGCAGAAGTTCACAGCCAAAAGTATTTGGACTCAGATCAAAGTAAATGTAGGCTTTAACTGGGTTTTCTCTCACAGTCCTTCATGAATGACTTTTTTAATGTTGAACTTCAGCAAACACACAGAGCTTTAGTAAATATACAGATGGGAACAAAAGTTATAATGA
>RJVU01038599.1:2223690-2238436 GCA_003731715.1 Anabarilius grahami | reverse complement strand
GTTTTTTTTTTTTTTTTTGAAGTGAAAAAGACTTCTGAGGTTTTCAACACCTAATAAGAAGTAGAGGAGGAAGAACATTGAGAAACTTATGAGGAAATTTTGGTCATTATAAAAGTGATGCAAAAGGAAGCTTTGGGTGTAACTGCTAGCCATCAAGTATTATCTTTCTTATTCAACTCTTTCCCACGAAGATGAGTTTATTGTGCCTCATCAGTCTTATGAAAGAATTTTCACAGAGTCTTCTAGACTGCCACCTACTATCAGAATGTGGACACTGTGCCAGACTTTCCCTTCTAGAACATGTAATCTCTTTTATCACCCTCATAAGAAATAGTGGGATTACAAGAGAAAGAAATAAGACAGGAAATGGGTGATAAGCCATGATAAGTGATAAGTTTTATCGATAAGGCATTCTTTTGTATCCACCATAAAACACTTTCCAACAATGACTTGGTCAACAATGGAAACTACTTGGAATTTACAGATTTGCAACAAACTTATTATGAAACTCACCCCATCACAAGAACACAGGCATCATTTTAGCATTACTGAATTCTAAATGGAGACATCTGATGAAAGAATAATGGCAGCCGCAGAATTATTATTGCGTGCAGACACTGTTTATTTTAGAAAATATTTAGGCCAAGGCCCTAGTACAGGTCAGTCAATGCATAGTAGACAGATGTGAAGTGAAGGAACTGCGGCACGCCAGCAATTGGCACATACAGGGGGTGGAGTTTCATGTCATTTTGAGAATAAAAGTGAATGTCCTGCATGTCCTTCCCTCAACTCTGAGTTTAACAGACCGTTTTCTTCGACTACTATTGCACAACACTCCATACTTTTTGCAAGTCATACTAAGTTTAGGGATCAGTTGGGTTGCTGATATAATGAACACACTCGAAGACAAAAATACCAGTGTTCAATTCTAAAAGGGCTTATTCATTTTTATTAAAGAATTGCTTTGCCTAAAATTACTTTGCCATGACTTTTTTTTTTCTTCCAAGCAACTGTTTTGCATTCAATCAAAGATGCATTATGGCAAGTTTAACATCAGTGATGCTGAACACCACTGGTCCTCAGCTTTTATTGCATAAACAACAGCAGCTTGGACATGCAAACATTTCAAAATCTCTTCTTTTGTGCTTCATTGGAGAAAGAAATCAATATGGATAATGGAACGCACATTAGACTTAACACCGAGTTCACAAGTTAAAAAAGAACAGTTTTCTCTATTTGTCAACAATGAAGGGGACATTGACATTGTTCATGATGTCAGAGATTGTTCATGCTCTCGTTTTTCTCTCAGACATAAATTCGATCTTTGTAGAACAGAGTCAGTTATATGAGAACATATCTGGAGAATCTCACTCCAGTGTCATGCGTGAAACCAGAGTCATTCACAAGAGTGAACTTGAAGGCCTTTATTGTTGCAAGTAACGTGCTTCTCCTGAAACTGAAAATTAGATGAGCTATTTGAAGGGACGTGCCGTTTCATATTAGGTGTAACAAGTTGAGGACAAAATGCAAACCTGCTCATGTCCTGCACGTGAAAGAGAGAAAGACAGTTATATTGAGAAAAGTAGAGAGAGATGACTTCACCAGTAAAACAAGATAAAAGACCTCTATATTCTGTTTCTTCACAGGTTTAAAAAAACCCCACAGAAGAGAAATCAGCTTGCTGCCTTTTCCTTTCAAACTGCAATCTTTTTCAGTAACAGGCCTTCAGGAAATAGATGACAAATCTTGAATTCTCCTTGAACTCATAATTAGACCAGTGGACATGAGTTGAGTGGACATGTGTTATCAATAACATGGAGGAAACTGCAGAACAAACCTAAAAAAACTTGTGAGGCTGTCTGACAGTAAACGTGGGATCTTTATGAAATCAAGTCAGGACAGTTTTATTTATATAGAACTTTACAAAGTGTTCATTGCCTCAAAGCAGCTTTACAGAAAAATACTGCAGTATCAATGTCTGAAATGAATACATGTATTAACATACTGATGGCAGCTGTGAATGTGAGTATAATTGGTGATTGAAATGAACAGATTAGATTCACTCTTTTCTACCAGATAAAAAAAACAACAAAAAAACAAAAAGACAACAAACAAAAGTCGTTAAAATCAAGGCTTTGAATGTGTTGGAGACTTAATTCAGGATGAAGACCATCTTTATCAGGGTTCCAAGTGACAGGATTGAATGATTCTGTGTTACAACAAGATTCTTAATCTTAACATAAATCATAACAGCTTTCAGCTCATGCATTTCTCATAATTTGGAATGGAATAAAATAAATAAATAAATAAAAAAAACAGTAAATTACTCACCGTCATATCATACCAAACCTGTTTGACTTACTTTCGTCTACTGAACAAAGAAGAAAACGTGTTGAAGAACACAGCTCTTCAAAAATACATCAGTTTTATGTGAAGAACAGACAGAAATTGAAGTTGTCATTCCCCTCCAAGCTATTGAACTATGCACATTTTGTACCTCAATGTTCTACCTCTTTGATCCCAATTCAAAAATGTGAAATCTGAGCAATACTGCAGAGTATATACTAATATTGTTTTTTAAAAATAGTATGTGAAGTACACAACATTGTACACCTTACTGTGTTGCATGTTTAAAAGTGTGTAAAACTTTTTAGTGTGATCAAATATTCTGTAGAAAAAAGAGAAAAAAGTGTGACCTCTGACCCTACGTATAACGAAGGACATATGATGTAGGCATAGCATAAGCTTGACGAACACGGAAGCACAGATGATAGAGCAAAACAAAATGCCAGTCATGAATCAGAAGTCTAAAACGAGAAGTTGTAAAGAAAAACGTCAGAGGATTTCGACATAAGAGAAGAGGAGCTACATCCTACGTCATACATTGGGTCAGAGGTCACCCTTCTGCGGGAACTTGACTCTTTCTAGAATGCACATACGGCCATTGCTTGAAAGCCAGTGATTACAGTTTATAAAGTTTTAAATATTTTTCTTACAAAAACCCATCGCTTCACTTTAGAAGGCATTTGTTAACCCACTGGAATCATATGGATTACTTCAATGATGGATGGGTGTGATTTGGGGGATTTCAAATACTCTATTTAATGCCATTACTACTCTGGGAAGAGCCAGGATATTATTTAATACCTATAACTCCGATTGTGTTCGGCTGAAAGAATAAAGTCATATACACCTGGCTTGAGGGTCAGTAAATGATGGGATAATTTTCATTTTTGGGTGAACTGAACTGACAAAAAGGGTATGATACTGAATTGAATATCAAAAGCTCAGAAGGGGACACTTGAGGGACAGAAGTTGAGTAGGAAAAAGCAAGTGAATTTTCATTTTTGGGTGAACTATTTCTTTAAATCAGTGGTTCTCAAACTTTTTTGGTCACACCCCCATTTAAAAAATCTGGCAATTGGGATGCAGTATTCAATGTAGGGGTGCCATCGACTATGGATTTACATAGTCGAATCAGATTGCCTATTCGACTAATAGTCGAATTATATGCGGGGTTGGGGGGTGCTTGAAAAACAGTAGTCCACTAGATAGTGCGCACGAACTCTTTCCGCGCTTAAGGCCAAAGTAGTATAGGCTACTTTGAAAGGCTCGCGCGCTAAACTGTGTATGAGATGGAGCGGTACGCGGAAAATGAAGTAAGGCCTATATCCGCGGCTTAAGACAACTTTTATTTTCTTTCACACACAGCACAGAGAAACAACTTTCTAATAAAGCGACCAAACTGCCTGTCAAGTGATAGACGAAACTGATAATGATTTTATATTTTTTAAACTGAAATGAAAGGCAATGTGCATAAACATTCTGGGACGATGTGCAGAACGCCACACAAAGATATAGAAGAAAATGAATAAAAATAGTTTGGATCAGTAAACCTTAAAAATTTAAATAACTGCAAAAAGGCCACACTGCAGATAGATATGCATTTCACGTGTCGGCAAATCAAATTAAATCGGCTAAATTGCCTGTGCGAGCAAGCTTTAACTAATCTACAGCGCAACATCGATGCACCGAAAAATAAAAAATACATTTACAGAATTGAATTAGAACAGAATATACCGTTCTAATAAATAAAAATAATTTTAAAAATGAAATAATCAAGTCACAAGTGCAAAATAGTTAAATTAGATAACCCAGAGTGATCAATAAATAAATTAAAATTAAAGAAATTATTAAAATAACGAAAGTATAGCCAGAATTGTCAACTTTGTCTTTTTAACTGTAGAGGCAATAAACGCTAAACTGGAGTGGCAGTCTTTTTAGCGAAACATGTTCACAGCATCCAAAAATCAAATTAGAACCGGCTGAAATGTTTTGAAATCACTTGTACCCTACCTGATTGAGAGAAAAAACATATTCAGTCTTCTGCCTGTGTCCGTTTGAGTCTTTTCAAATAGTGCGCTGGTCACTCGTTAACGTTGGGTGTTTGTTGTTGTTGAGTGGCAGGATATGAGCTGCTGGCACAACTTGCATAGGCTATACGTTTTTTGGATAATCTTTTACCATTTCAAAGTGCATCCAATTATACATTTTAGATTTTCTTATCCCAGACATTGTTAAAGAATTAATCCCTGCCGCCAAGATGCTCCTCTGTCGGTCACGGATCATGGAAGTGAAACACAAATCTGTCACTGAGGTGGTTGGATTTATTCACGCACATTAAAAATATTTATTAAAAGTTTCTTTCTTTTCACATTTTTATTTACAGCATTATCATAATAGGCTGTATATTAACCAATTGGGGGAGAACCAGTATGTCTATGTAAAATCAGAAATTGAGCACCCCCATATCTCGTCTCATAACAGCTGCGAAGATTCGACTGTGAGATTAGTCGAATCCTTTCAAAGCTTCGAATCGTCGACCATTCAGGGTCACCCCTAATTCAATGCAGTGTTTTGTTGTTCAAAACATATCAAATAATTTGCATACTATGCACTGTATACCATCATACATATTGCAGAAATAGAAAGCTAATACAAACATATGCATACCCTTGTTGTCCAAGTACTCAGTCTGCCCATGTTGGTAATTATTTGTGCAGTACCGCCCTCTACTGGAGGCATTCATTAGCTCTTTACAGAGCTTTTCAATAAAGACAGAATATTTGGGAAGCTGTTTCAAGAAAAGAAATCAGAATCAGCCAGGCTGTTGATGCATACAATGTCCATTGACATTTAAAGTTATATTTTAAGTTAAAATGTAGGCTATATGAATTTCAAAGGAAATAATATTTAAGGTGTACTTCCCAAAAGTGTTAATGCCAAGTCGTCAGCTATCCTAATGTAAGAAAAAGACAGAATGCATGACAAAATATTGTGATTCAACATTAAATATAGTCATGGGCATATAGAGAATGGGCACCTACCAGTTGGAACAATCTCTTTAATTGCCACAGGAGGGCTCTAGAACGAAGGGTTCCTAAGAGACCAACAAAGCTGATTGCAGGAATGGAAGAACATGGGAGAATCCCTTGGCTGAACCATGAGGCCAGCTGTGAGTTACAGGAGTTAACACAGTCAGAGCACTGATTACCCTAATAAAACTTCTCTCGTTGATTGTCCAAATAAAACTTCCCTCACTGGGAAGGCATAAAACTTCACTGAGCGGCTCCCTTGGACAGAAAATGGGCACCGCTCTCCCACACATAGTCTTAAGGGTTTCCTCTCTTTCTTTGAATAAAAATCCTGAATGAAAGTCCCAACACTTAGTGTGAGAGTTTGTGGACTGGACTACAAAAAGCATTGGAACTCAATATAAAGTTCAGCTAAGGCGGTATAAACTGAACTAACAGAGAGGGTATGATACTGAATTGAATATCAACAACTCAGAAGGGGACACTTGAGGGAGAAACAGAGAGAAGGACGGAAGTTGTGTTGGAAAAAGCAAGTGAACCATGTGTTCAGTAAACAAACGAAGTGTGATGCCAGAGAAAGGGGTCAACAAAGAGAGGGAACATAAGAAAAAAAAGTCTCTTCCGACAGAGCTGCGTCCAGCCAAAAGGAGTCCTGACCGACTTACATCACCTCTGCTTCTTTTTGTGCCTCGTCCTGTTCTCTTCCATCCATTCTTTCTTCTCTTGTTTATCTACATCCTCTCATTTGCATCTTAGGCCTACATCCCTAAGTGCCAGATTTACTTACTTTATTTTATTATTTATTATTTAAAATGTATTTATCTAATTATTTATACTCATACTTAGGGTAGATGCCATACTTAATGTAGTCTTTATTTAGCATATTTGATTCTCAAAATAAATACCTGAAACTTACCCAATCAGGTTCTTCCGGCCCAAGAAAATCGCGCGCTTTGGCAGATGGGCGGGAACTCGAGATTGATGCGCGTGTGAAAAAGAGTCCCGCAAGGTGTCTCGAGGCACAAACGGGATTGTACCGCCGTCCGCGTGAGGATTTATGTGTCTACTCCGTCTAGGGCACGCGGTAAATTTAACTTCCGCCACAACAAGCTTCAGTTGTACGTTGTCCAGCCTTCAGAAATAACCTTTGAGTGTAAATAATTAAATTTCATTAGTTGGGAATGGGATTACAGCCACTTGTTGAATTTCAGCCTAATTTTAGACGATAGGCTATAGCGTCAAAAGGCTTTCCTAAACAGAAATGAAAACGCAACAGGAGCTTTATGTGTGTTGATAAATGTAGGCCTATTGGATACTGGTGTAGAAAAACTGTTGTTAAGAAAAATAAATAAAATAAAAATACACATTATCACAGGCACGCCCATTGCACCTGCTGCCACAACTTCAAGCGCAACGCCATTACGGTATTTGCGAATGACATTCTGCTGACGCGACATTTAAAATACATTTTTATTTTACACAATCTTTGGGTTGTGAAAATAAGACCTTACAACCCATTGGCACTACAACCTACTCAACTCCTATTCTTTACTTTACATTTTTCAATAGAAATAAATAAATATCTATAGGCCTACCCTATTTCTTCAAAAACATTTTTTTTAAAAAGTTACATGCTTAAATTAAATAATTCACATAGCCTATTTTTGTATTGTATTTTTTATTTGTACATTTTATTATAATTTTAATTGCATAATTTTTTTTTGTTGCAGCCTAATTACATTATAGGCAAATACAAGTCTACTCGAATCATAATAAGTCATTCTTTCCCTGCCCCATTCAGCGCCTCTTTTAGAAAGTTTTGCACCTGTTTTCTGCGAAGTTCCTATTCATGCGGACATGGATCGACTTCAAAGTCATGTCACTTGGAAAGTCGCAAATTCCGCTTGTATAGAGAAATAAAGGGGAAAAAATCGCCACAGAGCTAATTCAGCATCCGAGGTCGTATGTATAAATAATGAATGTGTCATCCGAACAATAGCAACATACAGTTTCTTCATTTCGACATATTTAAATCAAGCAGAAAAGTTTACAAAGGCTGAACAGCGGAGGTGCTCAACAAGGGCTCTATTTACAGACGGGAGACACGGGGGGCGGGAGGAGGAGCGGAGGGCCACTGAATTAATGAATTAAATAGTGCTGAGACGCTGAAAGTACGTATTTTCATCAACAATGAAAGGCAGGACTGAGACGAGAGGAGAAAGTTTTCAGATAGAGCTGCTAACAAAACTTATTGAGCAGTTCCACTTAAGACAAGACAAGAGATAGAAAGAGAGCGAGGAGGATAGAGAGAGAGACAGACAGATAAAGAGGAGGGCATTACATAATAAATCGGTAACATTCGCCTGGGACCAGCACTGACTGACACTTAACTTATTATTAGGGTCGAACCGATTATAGGCTATAGGCTATATTTTTTTAGCTTGACCGATTGCATAAAAGTTTAGGTGTATAGTATATTTTTGAAGTCGTATTAATTGTTTCAGATTTGTTTATTTGAATGATTAACATGTAGAATTATGAGACCTCCGCAGCTTGCCACTCTTCTGGCGCGGATGATGTTGACAAAGTTGTCAGGAACGCGCTTGTCTTCATTCTGAACGCTTTCACAACTTTCGCCTCAAATTATCCTCTGATGTTTCAGAGGAGTAAGGAGTAAACTGTTGCCAATCACAAATAGAGAGCTCTGCGTTCAAGTCCTCAGTTAAAGGTAAGTGCTGAAGTAAAACTTTAAAATCCATGCTGAAGTCACTTGAGGCCTAGCGGTTGTGTGCTGAGATTGTGTTCATCTAAGAGCTGTATGAAGCCATAATCATGCCATTTATTTGAAATATGTGAATCCAGCAACACTTCTCAAATAAGGCAAAAGTAGAAGATCCTTGCAAGGTAAAGACAACTCCATATGAGATAGCAGAAACAGGTGCATCTCAACAAGATGCATTATGATGTATGTAAAAACATAACTAAATAAAGGTACATTGCAAATAATAATCAGGGTGAAAATGTACAGACAGATGTTGAGTTGTTTAGCCTGCTGACGGATTGCTCAAATGTCATGTTACATGTTTAATTTGTAATTTAATTTGCTAAAATTGTTTCTCCAGCCATTTTCTCTTTATATTAACAATTGTTAGTTAATATTATAGATTGCTTTAGTTTTATTTGAGTTTGTATCACTCTCTTTCAAGTTCCAAATTTTAATATAAAAAAAATATGTAAACAATGTGTTTTCCTTAATTGTATTTTTATGAAAAATTTGACTGAAATTGAACCTGCAAATGCAGTTTTTGTTTGTTTGTTTGTTTGTTTGCCAGGTATTGGTTTTGGTCTTGTCGAATGCTTTGTCTGCAATGAAACAAAACTTTAGACATATAAATATCGTGGTCTTTTATTAGAGAAGTAGATTGAGATATAATTATAACATTTTAAGTGTGTTTACAGCTTTAAAAGTCAATTTACAGTTATAGTTCACAATCTGTTTTCATGTATAAGCTGTAGAGAAATAACATTTACTGATGCAGAGATATAAAGAGGAGGCATATCTGCCACTATCAAATAATTTCATAGACTTTGACTGAAACACAACATTGCGTGGGTCTTTTCTCTCTTTTTTTTTTTTGTTCCTTTCAACTGATCTGATATGCTCCCCATGGCTCTTTCTGGCAAACTTCAGAACTGTTTTTGAATTTCCTCTGTGGACCTTTTCCCTGCTTTTTATCGTCATTCATTTCAACCTGGTTATTTTGGAGTTTTAAACAAGTGCATTCAGACTGCATACAGAGATAAATGTGCAATAGATTAATTAGAGGTCGAGGAAATGTTGATCTGTTAAGTGACTTGATTTGTTCGCAGAGTGATTTCCAGAACACTTTGCACTGGTTCGAAGACGTCAAGTACATTTGACTGTGACTGTGAGAATTGCATTGGATCTGGTGAATAGAGGAAAGTAAAAGTTTGCACAGCCGCAGAATACTGATGAGAGAGTTTTAATATCAGGCAGTTTTCGGTCTGTCCATCTCTCGATGTCATTCCTTCCATTCTCTCTCTCTCTCTCTCTCTCTCTCTCTCTCTCTCTCTCTCTCTCTCTCTCTCTCTCACTTTCTCCCTCTCTCTCACACACACATGCAGTGTTGTATTTTTCAATGGTGGCTTTTGTCTCTTTCATCTCATCTCCAAACAAAAGGATTCTTGTGTATACAGGACAGGGAGTGAGAAAGAAAGAGATTGAGGGAAGAAAGGAAGAGTGACAAAAAGACGAAGACAGTTTGTAAACTGTGCAGTGAAACTCTCGCCACAACATGGCTTCTTTAAGTGTGTTTTTTGACGCTCTCTGTGAAGCCATGGCAGCGCGCATCAGTGCATATTTGAATATAATACGAGTCAAAAGTCTGGACACACCTCCTTTTGCACATTATAGAACAATAATAAAGTCATAAAATAAATAAAATGTGTAAATGATGACAGAATTCTCATATTTTTGTCAACTGTTGCTTTAAGAAATATTGAAGGAGTTTGCATGTATTCTGGGCATTTTATATTCATAGTAAAATATTCATGCGTAGGCAAAATGTAGCATTTATGCATTTCAAGCTTTTAGATCAAAAGGTCTTTGAGAGCATGAGAAACATACATTCAGTCAAGTGCGTGTCAGCGTCTGCTGTATGTACTGTATTTGTGTGCACACATGTGGGCGCGTACTAGCCGGAGTTCAAAGGTCAGCTGTGTGTACACTCTGCTTATAACACGTGTCTTGGCGAAGAACCGCCTCCTCCCTCTCGGCCAGCGTTAGTATTCAGAGCACAGAGATCCAGACAGATACCTATTCATTCTCTCAGTGTGAGTCCAGAGAGAGAGAGAGAGGTCAGAGAGGGGAGAGCGTATCAGATCGCCCTGGTACTCATTCATTTCATTTATTTATTTTATTTGGTGCGGAAGGCAGAAGCTGAGTGAGACTAAACTACCACTTAGACATTTAAACAAGAACACAGAGAGGGAGAGCAGAGAGTGAGATTGAAAATAGTGAATGAATGGAAAGTGAGTCCTTGTGTAAGATATCACCGCTCTCCATATAGATTATTTTAGAGTTTGCTCTTTCATATTTCAGGAGACTGTATGGAGTTTTTAGTTATGTTTTTGTTTGAGTATTAACTTTGTATTTGCTGTTAGTCCTCAAATTCACAGATGAAGCACAAATTATTCCATTGTTTGACATCCAATTAGAGTATAGAGCAAATGAATGTGGATAGGAGCTCAGATCATTGATCTTGTAAGATTTTAATTAACCAATTGCATTTAAATAGTGGTTTTCACAATACACATTGTTTCAAAGCAGCATTACAGAAAATCATGACGTTAATGTTTTAGATATCTTCATGCCTTAGTCGCATTTAGAGCTAGGTGATAATAGTTTACATTTTGCAATGATACAAGTAATCGAGCAGTTGAGATTTGCTATATAGTGTATATTGCTTTATATGAGGTTACTGTAAATCAGTGCATGCAGATAAAGTTAGACATACTTTATATACAACTTCCAGATTGAGATCTCAATTGATTGCAGACTTGGAAGTGAAACACTACAGAAGGCTGGCGTCTTTTTTCTTAGGAGATACAATCTTCTACATCATTTTCAACTCAAAGTGTTTGAATCAGCTGGTGTTTTTTAATGGATGTATGAAGTCAGTTCTTCACAAATTCACACAGTGGTCCTATATCAAAACTGATTAGCTTCATTTTCAGCATCAATTGTTCTTCCATTGTTTTAGCATTTCAAACCTAACAAATGTTTTTTTTTGTGAAACATTGTGGTTTAAAGTGTGTTTTATTTCTGTAAAATGTTGATATTTTGCTATCTAATGTAATGAAAATAAGACAGTTGATATAGTTTATTAAAAGCTAATAATTAAATCATAAACAATGTAAAATTAAACTAAATAATTTTTCAAATAAAAAACGCTTTAAAATTAAAGAGGACCTATTATGCCCTTTTACACTTACTAAAAAGGATGAAATATTTTGTTTCTTTACCTGCATGTCATGTGACCATTAATTGACATCAGAGAACCGTGAACATGCAAATGTGTTGTTAAATTATTGAAATATTAATTCAAAATTTCATAAGTATTTCAAGAAGTCAAAAAAGTTTCTTGTTATATAGAATTGCTTAAAGGATTAGTTCACTTCAGAATTAAAATTTCCTGACAATTTACTCACCCCCATGTCATCCAAGATGTTTGTCTCTTTCTTTCTTCATTTAAAAAGAAATTAAGATTTTTGAGGAAAACATTCCAGGATTTTTCTCCATTATAGTGGACTTCAACAGTTACCAACGGGTTGAAGGTCCAAATTGCAGTTTCAGTGCAGCTTAATAGGGCTCTACACGATCCCAGCCAAGGAATAAGGTTCTTCTCTAGCGAAACGATCGGTCAATTAAAAAAAAAAATATTTTTTATATTAGTGGTGCATTGCAGAGCTAGTGCAAGATGAGCATTTGTGGTTAAAAGTATATAAATTTTTAGTTTTTTTAGAAAATGGCTGATCGTTTCTCTAGATAAGACCCGTAGAACCCTTTGAAGCTGTGTTGAAACTGCAATTTGGACCTTCAACCCATTGAACCCCACAGAAGTCCACTTAGTGGAGAAAAATGCTGGAATGTTTTCCTCAAAAAACTTAATTTCTTTTCAACTGAAGAAAGAAATACATAAACATCTTGGATGACATGGGGGTGAGTAAATTATCAGGAAATTTTAATTATGAACTGAACAAATCCTTTAAGTGTCCAAATACTTTTGAGGCCACCGCAGATGTATTTCTAAAGAATTAGGGAAAAGAAAGTGTTCGTGGAGTCAAAAAAAAGTTTCTCCTATGACATCAGACTGTATTGGTTCTTGAATAGTGCATGACTGTGTTGTGAAGCTTTATTCCAGGAAAAATTGGGATTAACAACATCTAGATAATGTATGGCTTGCATACACAAAACGTTTGAGCTAAAGCGGTAGAAAAGTGAGTGAACCAGTAACTGGAAAAGCTATCCAAGCAGCATCTACCTTGAAACAAAGTTTATAAAAGTGAAAGGTTGGGAAATGTCATCCTCAGTGTAACAGAGGAATGCAGGGAATATGGAAAACATTGTGGTGTTCTTTTCATCTCCTGATTCCTTCCTGCGTTTTTGTGTTTTTGGATGGTGAATAAGTCACCCTTTTCACCGCTCACCCGGGCCAACCGAGCACGGCATGTGAGTTGGTCAGCATTGATGACTAGCCTTTAAATGAGAAAGGGCAGCTGCTTCCACTGTGTGAATGAGGGGCATTTAATGTGCTTGGGCAGCTGCAGGGTTTGAATGTAGATTCAAGAAAGAGTAACGGACCACCAGGGTCGGCCCCCCAAACCCAGCCCTGTACCCCTTCCTGGCATGCATAAACCTCAGGAGAGAAGGATGCGCTCACGTGTCCGTGATAAAGATCGCTGAGAAACCTACTTTGCCCGTTTCAGCTCTAAGGGAAGTCGTTTTTTAGATACTGCTGAGAGTCGCTAATGTGTCCCTAATGTGGCTCTCTTTACTTGGATGATGCACGTCTTTCAGATAAAGCTCAGATAGAGATGGAGCCCTCTCTCTTCCCATGTGCCATTTCTTCTATAACGATACGAGACGACCTAGTTTTTACAGAAGGCGATAAGGTGACAGGTTTCTCACAGAGAAGCCAAAATGCTGCTGGATCAGTTATTTTGTTAAAAAGAACTACTTTTTTATGTCAGAGTAACACGATACGAGTAGTTTCTGTAACCTACTGTGGCTTGTATGAGTCCCATCTGATAACATGCAATGCTGCCCAGAAAAAATGAGAGAAAGTGTTTGTCGCAGAAAAACGTTACTTGCATAATTGATAACCTAAATACTGCTTTAGCAATCTTTTATTCATCTAGAGTTTTAGATGAAGAAAGCCTTGTCACCTGTGCATTTTTGAAACTGCATTTACAGTACTTGCTTGTTGAACACAAACAACTAAATCAATGAACAGATTTTGGTGCAGAAATAATTTATGAAGGTCTTAGAACTTAGAAGAGTTTTAAACGCCTCAGAAATACAGCAAAGATTATGGCTTCATTACCTTCAATCAGTATTAGCTATATGTATAAAGTTAATTTGCAGACTTTTAGACATATTTGATCTGTTATAAATAAACTATTTAGTGATTTTTAATTTACCATGATCAGTGAACATGCACACTTTAAGTTTCTCTCTCTTCCGTCCTAGCTATGACCTCAGCCACGCCCCCTTCTTCCCGTAGCCCCTCCCCACAGAAGGTCTGCCACTCACAGACACAGACAGACGTTCTAAAGCCACTCCTGGGCGGAGCAGGTGGGGCTTCAACAGGAAATGGACCTGCGGCATTGAGACGTCGTCGACGGGTGCTATCTAAAGATGGGCGGAGCAATGTACGCATCGAACACGTCACTGGCCGAGGGACGCTTTACCTGCGTGACCTGTGGACGACCTTCTTGGACATGCAGTGGCGCTACAAGCTTTTCCTCTTTTCCGCCACCTTCGCTGGCACCTGGTTTGTCTTTGGAGTGCTGTGGTACTTGGTGGCACTTGTGCATGGAGATTTGCTAGGTGAGAATGCTCTTCAACTGCCTTAAATCACTGGTGGAAATTAACTACATTTTATTTACATAAATATTCATATGAAATTGCAATATTGATATCCTCACCAGAGTTTGACCCTCCATCCAACCACACACCGTGTGTGATGCAAGTCCAAACTCTGACGGGAGCATTCCTTTTCTCCCTGGAATCGCAAACTACGATTGGTTACGGCTTTCGCTGCATCACTGAGGAATGTCCACTTGCTATCATCCTGCTTATTGTCCAGCTTGTCATCACAATGGTGATGGAGATCTTCATCACTGGAACCTTCCTTGCCAAGGTACAACTCTGGAAATTTGGGTAAACACACTGCATTTTAGTTGTCATTGTAAGGGGCCGTTCACACAGAACACATTTTTCCATTCCACTGCACTACTTATACACTGTTTTTCAATGAAAAAACGCGCTAGACCTGCATCTTGCTTTTTTAACAGCAAAAATGCATTCTGTGTGAACCGGCCCTAAATGTACTTAAGACTGGTGAAAGAGGGCTGCACAATCTGGGGGGAAAAAAAAAAATCGAATTCCTAGAAAAAATTGTATTTAAAACAAAAAAAAAAAAGCTTCAGGTTTGCAATGCTTGTTTTTAGGGCTGCACAATTTGTTCAAAGATTTTGTGATTTATATGTCAATAAGATATAAAATAATAATAATAATAATTATTAGTAGATTAAAGTATCAAACAAATATAATGATTGTAAAATTT
>RJVU01038599.1:2205367-2223506 GCA_003731715.1 Anabarilius grahami | reverse complement strand
GTTGGACCCCAAAAAAAAAAAAAAAAAATAAATATATGCAATGCGACTGCAATTACTTTATTATCACTGTTATATTTAACATTTAACTCTTATTTCACTCTTATTTCACTCTTAATAGTATATTTATAAACTTATTCTATCTACCACCCCTTACAGAAAAAACACATGAATTTCACGTTTCACATGTTTTTGCACATGTGAAGTTCATGTGTTTTTTCTGTAAGGGACTATCCACGCATTACAATCACGACCGAAAACAAAATTAACATTCAGTCTTTGTCACTCTCTCAGCCCCTCAGCGAGCACCTTGGACAGCTTAATGACCAGGCCATAAGAGCAAAGAAATAATTAAAAATTAGAGAACAGGGATTAGGTAAGTGATTTAATACAATACGAATACAAATAGGCTACATCAAAGGGAAATGTTTACACTTAGGCTACTCCGATTTTGACGTTTTGAACTTGGCTTTTTCTTTCTTGCTGCATTGTGTACTGCAGGTATGATATTATAAGCTGCAGGCACAAGATATAAATATAGAAAATGATACAATGAAAAAAAATGTAATGAAACTAAAACTGCCAGTAGGTGGTGGCAAATCATTGTCTTAACAAATGAGTCATTCAATCATTCAGTCAAATGATTCCTTCAAAACGAGGACTCATTCAGTTGCTTGAAGACGAGCAATGGCTCTAAACAAAAACAGACGAGGTTCTAAGTCTAAAATGAAAGTCACCTAACATTAACTTCTTGATTATTGAACTGTTGTATAAAATAAATTGGGTATCACATTTGCAATTGTGCTGGTATTCGGGAAAACAGCACTCTATATCCTATTATAAAAGTTAGAAACAAGAACTCATACAGGAACAGTTTTGCCCCATATATCTTGTGGGACATTTTCAAGCATTTTTTGTGCTCTTTTTTTGAGCACAAGCAGATTGAGGCCCCTTAAGATGCAAGGCCCATTTCAAATTGAATGAGCGAAACATAGCAAAGGCCGCAACTGATTATAGCTGTACTTTGTGTTTTTAACTCTAAAACACATTGCATATATGTATTTAATTTAATTGCAGCCTTTGCAATTTGATAATTGCACTAAGTCATATTGTGATTTCAAGTTTTATTGCAATTAACAGTGCAGCCCTACTGGAAATAATAAATTATTTACTAGATCTGGAGCAATATCTGATTCACATTTATTCTATGATATGTAGGTAGCCCGGCCCAAAAAACGTGGTGAGACGGTGAAGTTCAGTCAGCATGCTGTGGTCTCAAATCACGAGGGCCGACCTTGTCTCATGATCCGTGTCGCTAACATGCGTAAGAGCCTCCTTCTAGGCTGCCAGGTAAACACTTCTCTGTGAAATTCTGCTAAAATAATGGTGAATCTCATATTTGTCGTGTTTGTACAACTCATCATATCTCTGATTTCTCAGGTGACAGGTAAGCTCCTGCAGACATCACTGACTAAAGAGGGTGAGACGGTACGTCTGGACCAGAGGAATGTAGCCTTCCAAGTGGATACCTCCACTGACAGTCCCTTCCTCATTCTGCCCCTCACTTTCTACCACATCATAGATGACAACAGCCCACTGCGGGCCTGGGCCGCCAAAGGTACGCAAGCCTTGGAGATTTAGTGGGGTTACTGGAACAATAAAATGTTATGATGTTGGAATTCCAAAATGCAGTATGAAAGCCAAAGCCTAGAACCATCCATCTGAAAACACATTCCTTACTTTCTAGTGTAAGTTGAACTGGTATCATTGTAGCTCATCTAGGTCTTGGGTCAAGCATCTGCCAACTGTGTAAATGTAATACAGAAGAAGCATCATTTCAGCTAGTGCAACCTTAGGCGTCTTGCTTCATTGGCTCATGGACCAACAACCATCTGGTTACCAGCCTTGAGGTTGTGTCCTTGTTAGCGCACCCGCATCTCATGCTGGAAATGCTGCTTTGAATCCCCCTCTTTGCAGTTTGAGTAGAACCGGAGGGGTTACATTGGTGCCGTGACCCGGATGAGAGTGAGGTTTAGACGGTGAGTATAACGGAGGCCCCCTAGTAAGAGCTGTGCATGTAAATCTCACTCTCTTGGACTCAAGAGGCCCCTGGCAACAGACTCTAGAGACTGCAGTTTTTAGCGTTCTTGTTAGTGCACCTGCATCCCATGCTAGAAACGTTGATTCGAATCCCCCTCATCACGGTGCGAGTAGAATCGGAGGGGTTACATTGGTGCCGTGCCCCGGATGAGAGTGAGGTTAAGGGGGTGAGTGTAGCAGAGTTATAATAAGACTTGTGCATGTAAACCTCACTCCTCTGGCCTCAAGAGGCGCCCTAGCGACAGACGCTAGAGACTGCGGTTACCAGCCATGAGCTTGTGTCCTTTTTAGCGCACCTGCCACCTTGCCAGAAATGCCTGTTTGAATCCTCCTCGTTGCAGTGCGAGTAGAACTGGAGGGGTTACACCAACAACTTTGGGATTCCTGTAGATCAAAAAGTAAAGCATGGGTTCGATTGGGATAATGTGTACTGTGAATGTAATAAAGTGTCTGCCAAATGCATGAACGTATTTTAGTTCCTAGCACTTTGAAAACCTTGCGACTAATTTTAGCTACTTTATTATCGTGCAAGAGTGCAGAGGTGGCATTAGCTATGATGGCAGATGAAAACTGTCAGTAGGATACACCTGAGAACAGGGACAGTGTGTTTCGGCTCCAGCAGAGTTTCTCTGAGGATAGAGTGCTGCACGAGAGAAACGTGAAACAGCAGTGTGGGGAGAGGTGTCAAAGACACCAGAGAAGCTCTGTTTCAGTGCTGAGGTCACGCTGCAGGCAGAAAGTTCAGGGAGTTCTGGCACTTTGAGCACACGATGGTGCACTGTTTCCACTGACGCTTCACACCTGCGTGTGGCTGGCCAAAGTGGCTCAATTTATGTTTCCATGTTGCCTCTACTTGATTAATCATGAGAGTAAATGTGAACTAGATTTGTGCATTTACTGTTTACCTGTGCAAAACTTGCTGCCACGATTCTAGGGTGTTGCGGGTGGTTGCTATGGCATTGCTGTGCAGTTGATAGGGTACACTAGGTGGTTTCTAGGGAATTGTTAAGGTGATGACACACAGGGCAACTTTTTGAGCAATGTTGCTTGGCAATGTTCCCGAGCGATGTTGCTTGGGCAATTACCCATTGAGAATGGGCAACAAATTTTGATCTATAGTACCCAGGTAGAAATTTGTTGCCCATTCTCAATGGGAAAGTGCCCAAACATAATCGCTCAGGAACATTGCCCTGCAACATTGCTCAAAATGTTGCCCTGTGTATCATCACCTTTAGTGGTTCCTGGGGTGTTCTGGGTTTTTGCTTGCTGGCCCAAGTCATAATGTAATGCTGCTTTCAAGTCTTGTCAGATAGATCGCATTTAGGAGCTGAACGCGAATGAACGGCACCACAATGTCATAATTGTGAGTGGGAAATGTTTTCTTTGAGCCCTGAGTTTATAAGTTGGGGGTGTGTCTGTGAGAAAACATGGTGGACTCAATGGAGATGATGGTAAATTTGTTGAAATGCAATTTCTTTCATTTACAATAAAGCTAAGTTGCATGTACAAAATATGATAGTATTATACAATTACAAAAGAATATATAAAAAATCAGTTTGCAGTACCTTTTATAAATGTAATAAAAACAAAAAATGTAAAAACACAATCTTATTCATCATTTTGTAGAAAAGGTACATTGCCATCTTGTTCTGACCTAAGTGATTTGAGAGTGCCTGACATCATAACTCATTAATACGAACTTCCCAGGTGGACTTGGACACTAAGTCTCTTATTAGTTTTATTGCCAGCCAAGTGAAAATCACAAGTCAGATTGATTAGAAAAGTAATCGCACGCCATAAATCACACTGTACGATATATAATAGTCCTTTACGATTGTTGCTTGACAGATCTCATTGTCTTTAATGTCAGACTGTACAACAGTCAAGATTATTTAAAAATGGATGCACACAAGAAGACTCGTCCAGAGTTTTACATCATCAATCAATGACGCTTTTGGTGACGGTGAGCTAGATTTACATGGCTAGCAAACAAAAACCGTTAAAGGATTAGTTCACTTTCAAATGAAAATTAGCCCAAGCTTTACTCACCCTCAAGCCATCCTAGGTGTATTTGACTTTCTTCTTTCTGATGAACACAATCGGAGAAATATTAATAAATATCCTGTCGCATCCGAGCTTTATAATGGCAGTGAGCGGGATCAACGAGTATGAGCTGAAGAAAGTGCCTCCATCCATCATAAACGTACTCCACAGGGCTCCGGGGGGTTATAAAGGCCTTCTGAAGCGAAGTGATGCGTGATGTTTGTGTAAAAAAATTCCATATTTCACAAGTTATGAAGTAAAATATCTAGCTTCCGCCAGACTGCCTACCGTATTCAAGTTACGAAGAAAGTGTAAAACTCTCGCAGTTCAAAAAGCTTATGCTACGTCTTATGCCTTCCCTATTCAACTTACGGAAAAAGCTTAACTGACGTGACGCCAGGTCAAAAGGTACAATGACGTTGCTGCCTATGTGTGGATCAGATACCCTCGGATTTCATCAAAAATATCTTAATTTGAACGAAGGTCTTACGGGTGTAGAACGACATGAGGGTGAGTACTTAATGACAGAAATTTCATTTTTGGATGAACTAACCCTTTAAGGAACCTCCAAATTCAGTGATGATGAGACTGAATGTCTCAGGTGTTCTGATCTCCCTCCATCAAAAAAACGAAATGTTTGAAATTATTTTAACCATTTACTAAGTGAACGCTAATTCAGTTTTTGCAGGTTTGAGGGTAAAAATCTGAAAATTGTGGCCAAGCTGTTTAGGTTGGTCTGTTTTGATTGTTTTTGAGGGATTTTGAGCATTTGACAGCTGGTCAAACAGGAAGACCAGCTTAAACCAGTTTTCAGCAAGTAACTCTGATGTCAGGCTTGGAGTTTGGGAATTATAGAAATCCTTTGTGAGAAACACTGCAAAATTTTAATTGAATTATTGGAGGTTAAAAGACAGAAGCAGATTTCACGTTCTCTCTGCAGTAAACACAAAGTTTTAGTGTGATTTGTAGAAAATTTAATAATGACTTAGTGGGGTGGGGGGTGTTTACAGGAACTTGGTGTTTCTATTATTGGCAGATGAGCTACATTTCTCATTCTCTCTTTCTTCCTCCCCCCATCTCATTTTCCCTCTTTTACCCCCATTCACTTTCTCTGCGGACGTAGCTTCCCTCTTTCTTTTATACATTCTCTCTCTTTGGCTGGAATGCATGTATGAGAGCGTGCCAGAGCGTCTCATTAGAAGCACAAAGCAGCCCAGTTCCTGGTGCTGACATGCAGGTCGTGGATCCAGTTACGGTCCCAGTCTCTACCCTATCGAGGGCCCAAGCTATCAGACCCTCCGGTCCCCATGTTTGCACTTTATTCACTGAATGTGACTCTTATCTAGCACGTCTATGGGTTTTTCCTGTATGTGCATCTTCTTGTGTTTTTGTTTAGGGTTTCTTTCTCTCTTTCTCAGTGCTTGTTATTCTTTGCATTTGTAGTCTAGCCAGAATGCCACAGTGTAATTGACTGTAGTCGGATTATACGGTATAGGGTTATACTTAATAGACCCCACTTACGCCTAATGCTACCTAATCCAAATGAAACTCTTGATGACTTCCTGTGTCATCTTGTCAAACCAGAAATTACTTTGTTTTGTATGTTGACCATAACATTTATTAATATAAAGTAGAAATAGCTATTCAGAATGCTCCCATGGAAGCAGTTTTAAAAATGTGTGCGAAAGCGTGTCGCTGCATTACAGTGTAAATCTGTAAATGCATGAGTGGCTGTGAAACTTATGTGTGTGGATGTGTGCCCACTGCCCACAGTGTGTGCGAATCTATAGTAAAACTAAATACACAGTGTGCCCGTCTGCTGAATGTGGCATTGTGTTTGTGTAAGGGGCTGAGGAGGAGAGACACGGGCCTCTGCATGCTGGAGCCCAGTGACAACTCAGCGTAAAGCCATATGAACCGCATATGCACAAATAGAAAAAAATATCTGAAAGAAAACTGCAATTCGGCTTAAAGACATAACTCACCCAAAAATTCTGGCATCATTTACTCACCCTCATGTCATTCCAAACCCATAAGGCTTTGGTTAATCTTCGAAACATGAGTTTTTTAATGAAACCTAAAAGGTTTCTGTCCCTCCATTGACAGTCCTGGTAAGCAAAACTTAAAAGATCCAATAAGTCATAAAGGTGACGAATTGAGCTTTTAATCTAAGTCTTTTATGATCGCTTTATAAGATGAACAGATTTATTTTATGGTTTATTCACAAATAAAAACACATTCATAGTGCATCACGTATGGTAAACATGGAGGCTTGTGTGTAGAACAAACCTCATTGGTTCTCGTGCATCACGCACACGTTTGAGCTCCTGTGTTTACCATATGTGATGTGCTCTATGTATGTGTCCATCATTGTTTAGATGTAAATAAAAGCTTAAATTAGATGTGTTCATTATATAAAGTGATCTTCTAAGTTTTGCTTTCAATGGAGAAACAGAAACCTCTCAGGTTCCATTAAAAATATCTGAATTTGTGTTTCGAAGATTAACCAAAGTCTTATGCCAGGTTCAGACTACACGATTATTTTGTCGGTCACGATAGTCACTGTCAGATTATTTGATTTTGACTCCTAAAATCTTGTTGTGTCGTGGACAGTCAGACTACACGTTGCTACCCAACCATTCTTCACGTGCCATCTTTAACCGCGTACATGCTGTCATCAAAAAGGCGGGACTATCGTCTGACAGAAGGTACTGTGAGCATAAACAAACAGTGGCTAGCAGCATGTTTTGCTCTGTTTTGTTGTCAGAAAAGCCCAAAAGTGGACACATATCTGGATTGCATGGATATTTGGATTTCCTCCAAAGAGAACTGTGGTAACATATGTTTTATTTACCTTTTTTCACTCTGTCGCTGTAACTTAGTCCCTCGAGGAAACATCATAAATGCAGGAGTCTTGTTGCCATTGCTCCACAAACATTTCCTCCATTGTAAGTTCCACCTAGCAGGAACGATGCCATTGTCAATGCCATATTTGAAAGCATGTACAAAGGTGCTTCTGTGCTTCTATTGGCCAGTGTCACACATGTGATGGAACTTGTCGTGGCCGACCGAGAAAAAAATGAAACATGCTGGTCATTCTGTCGTGAAGCATCGCAGCATCGGTGGTCGTTCACCTATGTCACACGAGCTGAAACGATTAAATCTTGTTCCCCGACGCCCATTGTCGTTTACGAATCCCCACGACGCCCTACGTCAAGCAAATCGTGGCAAAATCAGGCTAAAATCGTGTAGTCTGAACCAGGCATTATAGGTTTGGAACATCATCCCTGTTGAAAAGGTATGTTTTGAAGCTGGGAAGCTGGTTTGAGCTGGTTTATGCTGGTCCTTAGCTGGTTTGAGCTGGTTTTTGCTGGTCAAGTGCTTGTAATATGCTGGTCCATGCTGGTCATATATAACAAAATCTCACAATGCCAGTTTTTTTTTCCAATATCGTGCAGCCCTATCTCAAATGAGAGCAGTGTGTTGAGCTGTCCAACTAAAATTGTTAAAAAAAATTTCAAACAAAATGACATCTGTCATCATTTACTCACCCTCATGTAGTTCTAAATCTGTCACTTTCTTTCTTCTGTGCAACACAAAATGAGATGTTTTGACGTTCATACTACACTTGTCCATGCAGCGAAAATATTGATATACTGAAATATATCTTAATAAATAACCAGCTTTTCATGACAATTAGTGCAGCATCCAGAGACATGACAAAAATATCATGTTTAAAACATGTCATTTAAAATGTACTCCTATGTTTACTTATTTATTATAGTATAATAAAAGAAATGTAGCTAATAGGATTTTCTTCTTTTATTCGGTATATTAAATCATATTTGAGAGGGACCTGAAAATGTACTGCAAGGAATGATCCATAAATAAGTATCTCTTTTCCTCAAACACATCAAAGACACAGTCAGAGGCCACATCAGATCTGCTGTCAACATGCCTGCTAGAAAACACACTGACATCCCCTGAGGGTCTTTCCACAGAGCTCTGCCATGATCAGCATGTGAATGACACCAAACTGATAATGAACATGTCAATGTATTTACATTAATTAGCTAGTATGCTTTGAATGTGAGCATTTGATATGGAGCTTCTGTCTATGGCCCAAAACAGTTTTGAACGCTTAATGTCATGCTAACTGTCTGAATGTCATTACATTAGAAAATATCACACCTTTAAACTGATATCTCTTAAATGTTTTGTGATATCCTTCTGTAAAATTAATAATACTTAATATTTGCAGTGACATTTATAAGTGTGACTTAAGTGTCCAAATACTTTTACTTGGATGTATGTGAAAGTGAAGTGAAGTGACACATTTGTTTGTTAATGTGTATTAATTCCAGAAACACACTTTGCCAAATGTTTGTGAGCATGATGAAGTGATCTTGTGTGTTTGTGGGTTATGAAACCCCATGTTTTTTGCTCCCAGAATGCAGAACTGGCTCTGGGTTAAAGGAGAGACTGTTTTCACAGATGACAGTCTCTTGCTCTGAATGTGGGATGTTGATGCAGGTGGGTGTGTGTGTGTGTGTGTGTGTGTGATTGTGAGTGTGTGTCAGTGGGTGAATGGCATGTTTAAGAGTGAAAGCATTTGTATTTCTGCTGGTATGAGCCATACGTTTCCTTACTTGCCATCTCATAATATGATTTTTCTGAATTGTGTATATCTGTATGTCTTTCTGCTATCTGTTTTGATACAAAGCGTGTACATGATGAGTCACATTTTATTGTAAAGGGCTTGGTGAGTAACAAAAGAATAATTCATCCAGAAACTGTTAGGCTTCAAAAAAGTCCCAAAAAACTACCCTAAAACTATTCAGTATGACAGAAGCAAGTTTGCTTATGATTTCATTCACCATGCTGAAAGAAATTCATACAGGTTTAGAACAACATGGGATGAATTATACTGTACGCTGCTGTAATTCTGTTTAACTACGTATCTTTCTTTCTAAGGTGGAGGATGGACGGATCCGGAGCTGGCTGACTTTGAGTTGCTTGTTATCATGAGCGCTACCGTAGAGCCGACCTCGGCCACCTGCCAGGTCCGCACATCCTACCTGCCCGACGAGATCCTGTGGGGCTACGAGTTTCCTCCCGTCGTCTCCCTCTCCCCATCCGGAAAGTATGTAGCTGATTTTGCCTTTTTTGACAAGGTTGCCAAGACCAAGACCCCGCCCCTTTTTAAACAATCCCCGCCTCCCAACACACAGTCGCCGCAAGGCCATCAAGGCAACGGCAGTGGAGACCAAGGGGCGGATATGGAGAAGATGCGATTGGAGGAGAGCTACCGGGAGGAAAGGGGGCGGGACAGGGGGCGTGCCCGAGACCAGCTTAGCGTCCGTATTAGTAACGTGTAGAGAGAGAAAAAAAAACTTGGATGAATGCCTGAGAGGGGGATCTGATGAAGATAAATTGCTTGAGTACTCGTTTGATTCAGCGTTAGCCAACTTTTTTTTTTCGATGCCACTGAGCTTACCTGTTTTACTAGGTAGCGTGCCAGCAGAGTTGGCTAGTGCTGAAATACACTGGCATACAAGCATGAAATTGAGAAGAGATTGAGAGCGGCTATGTTCGGAAGAGCACACTAGCATACGACTCTTGCTGTTTCTGCAGTATACAGTATGTATACTGTGCACAGCATGACATTTTTGTCTATGAACAGAACACACAGATTATCTACTATGGCAAAATGATTGGAAAAACGTCAGTAAAACACAAACAAATTAGTTTTCTTTTCACACAGATTATGATTACAGGGGCAAGTTATCCATTTATAAAGATTATTTTTGCGCAGTTCCTTACACAATACTATGTAATGATCTGAAAATGTCTTTACCATAGTACTTGATTTGTAAACTAATATATTTTGATGTTTGCATCACTTAATCAGCACCATATGTGTGGCTTTTCTGATGCAGTAAACTTGCTCAGTAGCACACATTGGTACATCATTGCTTCAGCAAATGTGTTTTTATCTCGTTTGCTTTTTCTCACACTATTGGTTAGGTTTAGGCAGGGCTGCCAACTTTTGAGTTTAGCTTGGAGTGAGAATTATGAATGGGGTTGCGTTGGTGGAAGGTGATATTTGACTCATAAGCTTGCGATTAGATTCTTATCTTGAATCAATATTGATTCATTTGGCTAAATATCTGGTACAGTAGGGCCTACGTGTTAATTTTTCTCGGAAACAAATCTCTCTCAACTAATGAAGTAAACATACAGGAAAACCTGTGAACTGATATTATTATTAAAGGTTAAAATTGACTCATTCTTATACAATTAATTTAATGACAATTTTTATAATAATGTTATAACATTTTTAATGATATGAGTAAAAATATCATAAATATGCATATATTTAAAAAACTCTGCAAACAGATGCGCGTCTCCGAGCGACATGTTTAGTTCCTGAATGAATCAGCATTTTGAATGAATCAGTTGAATTAAAAGATTCAGTGACTCACTCATTAGGTGTGTTCGACTTCATGCGGCGCTGCACAGACCAATCGGCGCGAGTTGCCGCTTGTAGACAGGGATGGAATTAAAAATGGAGCATTCAAGTCAGACACTTTCTGCTTACCTTAGTGATGTGCACGTGTTGTTTGCATACTTTATCACAGACAAAGTGGATTAGATGCAGTATTTGTCAAATAACAAATATTTGTAACAAATACTGTTTTTAGACATTTTCATGAAACAACAGAAACACTTTTTATATACTGCTTAATACAGTGCCAAGAATAATTTCAACATAAGCCTATACTATTTAAATACCAATAAAGTTGTAAAGTTTTTTTTATCAGTGTTATTTTGATAAACATGACACAAAAACATTATGGTAAAATGAAGAGTTTTTACCATTATAAAAACACGTATTTGTGAGCATTAGCAGAATTTAAGGTGTCAGAATAAACACGAAATGTGTCATCATTGTCATTGGTAATCATCAGAACTTGATGCCATACATCACAGTGACATGCCGTTATCGCTGTCTCAGGTCGGACAAAATTTCTAACCGGCATGCACTGCTTCAAGTCAGATGCCGATCGGTCTGTGCAGCATCGCATGAAGTCGAACACGCTTATTAAGACAGTGACTTGAGACTACCTATTGGCAAATATTACATACATCAGAATAGTCTTAGCAAATGTGATTCATCTTATGATTTTGCAATATGTACATGTACCTTTTCCCCCCCCTACACACAGCCTTTATTGTTTTGAGGGTATTAGGGTGCCCTTTTTCCTAGTTTGGGCCACTGCCCCTCAAAATGTCCCTGCAACATACCTTCTGATGTTCATTCATGTTTAGTTGGTGCTATAACTAATAATAAAGAGGAACACAAATAGGTTCACATGCCACTTGAACAGCGATCTGTCACGCCATATTAAAGAGTTCCAAACGGTATTTTTTCTTAGAATTTTGTAATAAAATTGACAGAATTTGAAAGAGACTTTGTTTCATATCAAAATTACCCTGCTCGATTTTTCACTGCGTGAGAAAATGTATGTATACTCAAAACTAGCCCAACTGCATTTCAGGGGGTGGGGTCTCCTGGTAAAAATCATGTTCCGGTGGGTAAAATCTGCATTTTTGGTGCGGTTCCCCTGGTAAAATTTGCATTCTAGGGGCTAAATATCATGTTATTTGGAATCGCTTAAACCCACGGACATAAAAAACAACCTGAGGCAACAGGGTTAAAGTAGACTTTGCAACACTGGTGTGGTGTGAAAACAGTGTCAATTGCGTGACTCTAATGCTTAATGAGTTGGCAGCCCTGGGTTAAGAGTAGGTGGTAGACTTACATCTGTTAATCTGTTTCTGAGAAAATGGAACACGCTTTTAGCGCCTCTCACTGGACATTTCACTTTGAAGGTGTTGCCAAACGTGCAAGAAGCAATGAAATATAATTTTGCATATATGTAACCACAGGCATGTTTTACTAGTGAGCCTGGTAACAAAATGTACAGAACAGAACCAGAGCACACTGTGAGGAATTCGTATCCCACAATGCAGTGCACTAGATATAATAGGTGTGTTTGACTTGAAGACTGATCGGTGTGTAACATCAAAGTACTGCGAGAGCGGTACATTGATGTCGTACACGATCGGTCTGCTTCGAGTTGAACAAACTCTGTTTTCAGAGCTGTAAGGTCAGCATGATTTTATAATTTATCAAAAGCTGCTTGTAGTGTATTCAAGTTAAGCTATATGTTTCCTGTGCTATGCTCAACCAGTTGAAGAACCTATTTTCCTACTTTCTTTATTGGATGGCGAGAAGTTATAGGCCTATTAAAAATGCAATTAAAATGGCA
The DNA here is from genome assembly GCA_003731715.1 of Anabarilius grahami. Lineage (NCBI taxonomy): Eukaryota > Metazoa > Chordata > Actinopteri > Cypriniformes > Xenocyprididae > Anabarilius > Anabarilius grahami. The sequence continues at coordinate 2,211,030 of RJVU01038599.1, read as the reverse complement.
AAATAAAGCATATTCATTGTTTTTAGCAAATAACTTGCTGAATTAAATGCAATGTGATGAGGTCATTTGCTTATCACTGCATAATGCACATAGTTTCACATGTTACTTTTAAAAATAGTATGCAGTACATAGGCACAGTATCCTGGTGTTTCATTCCGAACATAGTCAGAGACATAAATGAGAAATATTGTAAACTACTAAACTATTAGACCATGTGGAATCAAATGATGATTCAACATAGATCTGCTGCTTTATACATGACAAAACAGCAACAACTGCTCTTACAGTATGATGGAGCTGCTCACTGCGACGGACTAGTTCACCACCTTGTGGCCAAGAATAGCAATGCCACAGATTTGAGACACTTTGAGAAGAACAGCTGAACATTCTGTAAACTCTGATGGACATTACCTGATTTTATAAACACATGGATATTGATCTATTTTTGCAGAAGAAGTATGAATTGCGATGGACTGGAGGGTTGCATGACATAGACTGAAAAAAAAAAATCATATTTAAACCACTGTACTGTAGTTAATAATAGAGCAAAGGTACAACATTTATAGTGAATAACTTGTGCGTGTCTTATTGAGAGACTGCGTTGGAATCCGTCTATGTGATTTTTATCTTGTGTCTAACAGTGCCAGTTATAGAGCTATTTTGGGTAAAGATCTAGTTTTTTTTTTTTTCTCCCTATAGTTGATCTTTTGTCACTGGAATAAACGCAATGATGTTTGTTAACAATACTAAAAGCACTTTAACTCGAGGAGGAGGGTTTATTTTTTGATATTTTCTTTTGGTTCAACTTAACTGTACCATGGTCTGTTTTATATGTGAAGAGAATAAAAAAAGAGTGAAAGAATGTATTTTGAATTATAGTAATTGATATAGTCAAAGTGCCTATGATTTATGAATCATTAATAATAATAATAACAATAATAATAATAAAATCACTGCTACTATTAGTTAGTGTTTTTGTTAGTGATTTGATCAAACTCATGACCTTAAGTATCGAACTTTCACACATAATATCTCCAACACTTTTTATGTTACACACATGAATGATTCCTCAAATCATGCAAATTATTGAGGTGAAGTCAATTAGTTTTATGAAATTAGTTTTATAAGTGATGAGATATATGATTTTAACCCTATATGTGATATAAACCATTTAGCAATGCCCTGTTAACCACTTATAAATTATTATTATTGTTGTTATTATTATTATTATTATCAGATGGCTTATGTTGTTGAAAACAATGACTTTGGTTCATCTTTAGCACATTTTGCCTGTCTTAAACTGTGGCTGTAAGGAAACATCTGTTTCATGAATTTCCTTTTGTGTTTAGTCGTTTTCATAACTGGATTTTCATCACTTTCATAACTGCTAATGATCTCAAATGACTGTTTTTAATAAATGAGTATAAGTTTTGAAGCAGTCGCACTGTGATTTTATCAGTGTGTTTAATGGACCGGACCGTGTTAAATCAGTTTTGTAACACCTGTGCTATTGTGAGGTGAGTTAAAACACCCGCTGTGTATTCCCTAAAATTCCCAGCATCATGAAAATGAAAGATTAAAGTGTGATGCAGATGCGTTTGCAGAGAAATCACTTAACAGCATTGTTTTTTTTATTTTTAGAATAACTGTGAACAATCACATTTACTTAAGATTGTTACTCAGTATTAATTGATGTTTTTACTGTCCTGTCAGCACTTCTTGAATAATGTGTGCTGTTTATGGAATACAAGACCAGTTTAAAGAATTATGGGACAGTTATTGGACAGTTGCTGCTTGAATGATTTTGTATTTATATATCTTGGTGTCAATGTAATAGATAGATAGATGGGTGGATGGATAGATGCATGGATGGACAGACAGACGGATGGTTGGATGGACGAATGGATGGATGGCTGATGGATGGATAGATAGACAGACGATGGACGGACAGATGGATGGATGGATGGATGGACGGATGGATGAATGGACGGATGGATAGACAGACAGATGAATGGATGGATGGATAAATGGATAGATGGATGGATAGACGAGTGGATAGATGGATGGACGGATGGACAGACAGATGAATGAATGGATGGATGGATAGAGGGGTGGATGGACGGGCGGATAGATAGATAGACTGACAGATGGACAGATGGATGGATGGATGGATAGACAGATAGATGAATGGATGGATAGATGGATAGATGGAAGGATTGATGGATAGATGATGGATAAATGGATAGACGGATAGATAGACGAGTGGATAGATGGATGGACGGATGGACAGACAGACAGACAGATGAATGGATGGATGGATGGATAGAGGGTGGATAGATGAATGGATGGGTGGATACATAGACAGACGGATGGATAGATGGATGGATGGACGGATGGATAGACAGACAGATGAATGGAAGGATGGAAGGATGGATGGATGGATAAATGGATAGACGATGGATAGATAGATGGACTGATGGATGGACGAATGGTTAGATGAAAGATAGATGGACAGACGCACAGATGGATGGATGGATAAATAGATGGACAGATGGATGGATTTATGAATGGACGGATGGATAGACAGATGGATGGATAAATGGACTGATGGATGGACGGGTGGATAGATGGATTGACGAATGGACAGACAGATGGATGGATGGATGGATGGATAGACGGGTGGATAGACAGACAGATTGATGGATGGATGGATGGAGGGGTGTATAGATGGATGGACGGGTGGAGAGACAGACAGACGGATGGATGGATAGATGGATAAATAGATGGACGGATGGATAGATAGATAGACGAGTGGATAGATGGATGGACAGACAGACAGACAGACAGATGAATGAATGGATGGATGGATAGATGGATGGACGGGTGGATAGATAAATAGATGCATGGATGGACAGATGGATGGATGGATGGTTGGATGATAGATAGATGGACGGATGGATGTACGGACGGATGGATGGATAAATACATAGACTGACAGATGGACAGATGGATGGATGGATGGATGGATAGACAGATAGATGAATGGATGGATAGATGGGTGGATGGAAGGATTGATGGATAGATGATGGATAAATGGATAGACCAGTAATTCTTAAAGTGTGAATTCGCCCCATCGCCATCGCCCCCTAGTGGTTCGCGAAAAGATGACCTAAACTAGGCAAGTGTTTATAAAATTGTCACTTATTTAAGTAGATTTTTAATGTACTTGCGAAACAGTTCTTGCCATTCTGTTTTAATAACGTAAAAATGGATCGGAATCTGCCCTCAAAGTGCTCATGCCCTTCCCAACTACATACAATTGTGAAGTTGTGTTTTCCACACTGGTTGGTTTGAAAACAAAACAGCGCAACAGACTAAACTTGGAGCCTAGTATGAGACTGAAACTATCCTCTTTGGAGCCAGACATTCGGAAACTGATGTGTGATAAGCAGCACCACCTGTCTCATTAATATTCACGTTAAGTTTTAGATGGAAATCTCAAAATCTAAAATCCACAGATCTATTAGTTTTGTAATGTACTAGTTTTTGTTTCATGTGTAAAATCCCAGTAATTTCAGTGATATTGGACATTAAGGGGAACATTCTTTTCAGCATTTTATTGTTACCATAGTTACAACCATAGACTGACTACCACCTCAGTTTTAAACTAATGGCTCTTTGGAATGGCATTAAGTGGGACCTAGGCTGTTATAGTATGTTTAATTGCAGTTTTTTTTTCCACATGTGCAGTTTGTTGTTCATATTAAGCTGCAACTCATTTCACATTTACTTTTTCAAATTAAATAAAAATTAATATAATAATTTCTGATCATATCATTGCATTTGTGTTTGAATAATTAGTTTTTGACTTGAAACAGTTGCATATTAAACTTAAATTTAGCTGATCCTTCCTATTTTGTTGGTTTTTGGGGGCGTGTTAGAGTGGGATTCTGTTAGGTGGTCCTCAGAAAAAAATTGGAAGACAAAGTGGTCCTTGGGCTGAAAAAGTTTGAGAAACACTGGGATAGACGGATGGATAGACGAGTGGATAGATGGATGGACGGATGGACAGACAGACAGACAGATGAAAGGATGGATGGATGGATGGATGGATAGAGGGATGGACGGGTGGATAGATAGACAGACGGATGGATAGATGGATGGATGGACGGATGGATAGACAGACAGATGAATGGAAGGATGGAAGGATGGATGGATGGATGGATGGATGGATAAATGGATAGACGATGGATAGATAGATGGACTGATGGATGGACGAATGGTTAGATGAAAGATAGATGGACAGACGCACAGATGGATGGATGGATGGATGGATAAATAGATGGACAGATGGATGGATTTATGAATGGACGGATGGATAGACAGATGGATGGATAAATGGACTGATGGATGGATGGGTGGATAGATGGATTGACGGATGGACAGACAGATGGATAGACGGGTGGATAGACAGACGGATGGATGGATGGATGGATGGAGGGGTGTATAGATGGATGGACGGGTGGAGAGACAGTCAGATGGATGGATGGATGGAAGGATGGATAAATAGATGGACGGATGGATAGATAGATGGATGGATGGATAGATGGATGGATTGGATGGATGGATGGATGGATGAATAGACAGACAGATGAATGATGGACGGGTGGATAGATGGATGGGTAGAGGGATGGATTGATAGATGGACTGATGGATGGATGGATGGTTGGATGATAGATAGAATACATTGTGATGTATTAATCATAGTTCAGTTAGAGTTTCTGTATGACATCACTTTTGTATCATGGGAAATGGGACTGCTTCTTATGCAAATGAACAGGAAGACTTTATAATTCGGTTGTGTGAGTGGAAACCGCTGCCTCTCATCCTGTTCAAGACATTTACTACAGTAGATCTTGCAGGTAAGATTTTATCATGCTCTCATCATGTGATCGATTTCTTACATTCATACATTTGACATGTAATAACTGAAATGTGAGTGAGTGCATAACTGGTTAAATTTTATTTTATAACTGTGCACAGCTGTTTTCTGAACATACAATGTCTGATTTAACACAAGTAATATGCACTTTTGACAAAATGCCAGATGTTTTTTGTACGCTATAAAGTGTTAGCTGTGTTTTTTAGATGACATATTTAAATATATAGTTGAAGTAAGTGTTCCCTGGTTAAGCAGGTTTAGCTGTTTGTGGTGTAGTCTGCCTAATTCTGCATAAACTGGCTGACACATAAACAGCTGCATGACTTAGAAGAGTGCAAATTTAATCTCCATGATTTCATTTAATATCTGCTTGTAGAGTAAACTGAGTAGGCAAGACTTAAATTATGAAACTCTCATGTAAATTATTTTTTATAATTGTGTCAGTGTGTGTGGGTGTGTGTTGGTGGTGGTGACCTTTTCTGCTGCTTGTGACTCATTGTGAAAAAATGCTGAAAAAAGCACTGAAAAACTTCTCAAACTCAGAGGAGATTCAGACTTTCCACTAGAATAGGCAAAACTTACACAGATACGCTCTACTAACTTATGCATAACTAAACACACACCCACACACACATACAGTAATTGCTCATTTTCTGTTTTCTATTTTGTTGTGCTTTACAGAAGTAGTCTGAGGCTGAGAATTGAGAAATTATTAGTGGAG
>RJVU01038599.1:2168182-2205307 GCA_003731715.1 Anabarilius grahami | reverse complement strand
CAATAAGTCATTGGTTTGGTGCTCCATTTGTAAACCTTGTTTTGCAGAAAATTGCTCTGCTGACATTGACTTCTGTTTTTTTTCTTCTCTTGTTTCCGCCCTGCAGGTGCTCAACAGGAAATCTGGTGTCTTATTTTCAGTCTTCAAAGTCGAGCTGACAGCTATGAAACTCATTTTGCTATATATTTTTGGCTTCAGTTTAGGTGCGTATATACGTTATGAAGGATTTTCCATCTAAAAATTCCCTCACAGGTTCTTGTTCAGCTTAAGTATTGAATTAATATTTCTCACTAAACTCCCCTTGTGTTGTTTCCAAACTTATATCACTTTCTTTCATCTGTGGAACAAAAAAAGATGATATTTGTAAGAATTCCCTGCCTTTCTTTAGCATACAGCATCAGAAGTACACTATATTTGTAAATAGTATAGTCCATACAGCTTATACACTACATTTCAAGTTTGCTGAAAATTCAAACCGCAAATCCAATGTAACAATTTCCACACTTCTTGTTTTGTATATTATTTATATTACATAATTATTTTTATATTTGTATGTTTTATAACTCAAAAGTTTTTTATTAAAGAAATTAAGGACTAATTAAATTGATCAAAAGTTACAGTAAAAACCTGTTGCAAAAGAATTCTATTTAAAATAAATGCTGTTCTTTTTAACTTTTTCTTTATCAAAAAATAAGATTCATTAAAATATTTAGAATTAACTGTTTTCAACATTAATAATAATAATCAGAAATGTTTCTTGAGCAGCAAATCAGCATATTAGAATGATTTCTGAAGGATCATGTGACACTGAAGACTTGAGTAATGATGGTGAAAATTCAGCTTTGATCACAGGAATAAATTATATTTGAAAATATATTCAAATGGGGATTTTTTTTTAGTAATATTTCACAATATTACAGTTTTTACTCAAGTAAATGCGGTGAACACAAGAGACTTTCTTTAAAAGATTTAAATGTCAAGCTCTGCACATTTAATCAGATTGGCTGATGCAGTGCTCCAGTTCAAGCACTGCACCTGTAGGTGAATTACTGCAACAAAGCCACCACAAACTAGGAGTTTTTTTTTTTCAGTCAAGCTCAAGTAGAACAGTTTCACAAATGTGCTTTTCAAATGTTGTTAATCTCACTCCATTGTTTAACTATAAATGTTGAAAAATACTGAACGGGTTTGTATGATCACTATAGATGATTCAGACATAAATTGCATTTTCATACCTGCAGATTTTGCCGCTAAATGCCAAGAGAATCGTTATGGATTGAAAGGAAAATCAGTCCATCTGAGCATCAGTCTCAAAAATCAGTCTAAGGTTGTATGGCGACGGTTCAACAGGAAAGAGTTGCTTGCAAACTCAGATGGAGTTCCCCCTAATTATGAAAAAAGAATGAAATTAAACTTCTCAGATTGGTCTTTGACAATACACAACCTTGAAGTAAATGACAGTGGACTATACGAGGCCCTTACAAACTGGGAGCGAGACACAGTTGCTGCTTTCACACTTTCAGTGGAGAGTAAGAGCCGTCTTAATCTTCATTTACATACGTGATGTATACTTCAGTATCTCTGCTCAGATGTTAATGCTAACCCATCTTGTGGTCCTTTTCCAGACACTGTCTCTGAGCCTGTAATTGAAGTGATTCCCCATGATGTTAATTCGTCTGCTGGAGTGTGTCGGGCCACAGTGAACTGCTCCGTTGATGGCAGCTGGGCCTCATATGACTGCGACCAAAGTCGCTGTGAGAAGAAGACAAATGCCTCCATCAACATCACTGTCACTGTACTGGACAGCAGAGGCTTCCAGTGCCACGTCAACAACAATGTGAGCAAGAATCATTCTCGGGCTGTCAACATTATGTGTAAGCATGAAGTTTATTTAATACTCATCTTGTTTCATGTTTCACACTGTTTGTACTTTACCCTGTAATAATTAACCCTTACGTTTGGGATTTCACACTGTACATTTGTAAACCCCTCGTTAATGTTCTTATTAGCATATTTATGAGATTAATAACATTAATTGGATGAGTACAGGATGCAAAGAGTGTGCGCTTTAATAGCTGTCACATCTGTGCAAAACGTGGTCATGTAAATCCCCTCTGGTTTCTTATGAAAGAAAAACTGAAGGAAGGAAGGAATGCAGAGGAGTGTTTATATCACTGTTTAATTTCATCGTCTAGGGGAAACAGACAAAGTTTCTGTTGCTTTGCAAAGTGCATGAATATTTAATATTCAATATTAGTAAACATGGAGGTGGTTGCTTGGTTAATTGTTGGCATTACGTTTGGCACCACAAACTGCTTGATTATTTATATCATCACAAATATGTTACCCTGGACCACAAAACCAGTCATAAGGGTCAGTTTTTTTAAATTGAGATTTATACATCAAAGCTGAATAAATAAGCTTTCCATTGATGTATGGTTTTGTTAGGATAGGACTATATTTGGCCGAGATATGACTATTTGAAAATCTGGAATCTGAGGGTGCAAAAAAATCGAAATATTGAAAAAAATCGCCTTTAAAGTTGTCCAAATTAAGTCCTTAGCAATGCATATCCACTCACAAAAATAATTTTTTGATATATTTATGATAGGAAATTTACAAACTATCTTCATGGAACATGAATTGTACTTAATATCCTAATGATTTTTGGCATAAAAGAAAAATCGATAATTTTGACCCATACAATGTATTGTTGGCTATTGCTACAAACATACCCGTGCGACTTCTGACTGGTTTTGTGGTCCAGGGTCACATATGTAAACTATCCTATCAGCTCTCAAGTGCTAAATGTGGACAATTAGGTATTGCATTTAATGTACTGAAAATGTTAACATCATGAATTTCTGTAAAGCTGCTTTGAAACAATTTGAGAAATTGCGCTGAAAGTCAGAGTAAACTCATTTTCTGAAGAACAAGGAGGAAACATTACTTATTTCAGCATTAAAAATGACTCTGGCTCCATACGAAATGGCATAGTCTGTTGAGTAGGAACTTATTTTAGTCATTTAGTGTTAATGCTCCTAAGTGATGGAATTCACTACCCCTTACACTTCGTAATATCTCATCTTTGTCTACCTTCAAGACTCAGATAAAACATATCTATTTAATATGTATTTTTGGATAATGTGGCTATATGTGGCCTTATGTGTTTTCAATGTGTGTGTGAGGGTGCAAATGTATTGTAATGTACAATGTAAAGTGACCTTGAGCAATGAAAAGGCGCTATATAAATAAAACGTCTTATTATTATTTTGAATAAGTACTTCGCCACAGCTAAAAAAGTATGTGCAATATAGCATGAATGTGTGTAGTATGAATGTAATCCGGACGTACTACATTCATCATGTTGTCATTATGACCTACACTTGCGTCGCTTCACTGCCATTCACAAATCCTCTCCTATGGTCTCATGGGATAGTAAAGTGTCCATTGTCCACTCATGCCTTTCTGGGAGAATTAGGATATTTTTCATCCTCTTCTGCTCTAATAAAGTGTGGGGTTCTGCAAGGATCGATATTGGGTCCAGTCTTATTATCTATTTACATGCTTCCATTGGCTGATATTATCATCTTTATGCTTGCTGATGATACTCAGCTTTATCTCCCTATAAAAATGGGGGATAATTTGGCCTTACAGTCTCTCTTTGATTGTTTTAATTATATTAAGGAGTGAATGGCAGATTTTTTTCTCCACCTGAATGAATCAAAGACTGAAGTGATAGTGTTTGGCCCTCCGAGTTTTTCCAAACATATAATTTATCAATTAGGCCTTTTTAAATCCAAGGTACATAATCAAGCAAGGAGTCTGGGAGTTCTTTTTGATGCTGAGTTAAAATTTGACAAGAATATCAATTCTGTGGTTAGAGATGGTTTTCATCCATCCATTCCCAAGTCTTGACTAAAATCAAAAGGAGACAGGGCCTTTTCTGTTGCAGCTCCTTGTTTAACAGTTTACCCCTCCATGTTAGATCTTGTGCCACCCTTGATGCATTTAAATCTCATTTAAAGACTCTTCTCTTCTCTCTTGCATTTGATTATAATTAATTTTATGTAATTTTTGTCATTGTTTTATACTTTGTTTTAAAATCTAAGATTGTATGTTTTAGGTGTGTAAAGCACTTTGGCCAGTGTGTGTTGTTTTTAAAGGTGCCCTAGATTCAAAAATTGAATTTACCTTGGCATAGTTAAATAACAAGAGTTCAGTACATGGAAAAGACATACAGTAGGTGCGTTCCATTCGACCGTAAGTGGACTGCGAAGTGGACTTCACTGGGTATCTCGCCATCTTAAGTGAGATTCCATTCCGAAGGGAGCGAACATGTTCAGTTCGAAGGGCACTGCGAACGGCATAGGGAATAAGGGAACATCGATACATCACTTCACAGGAAGTAGAGAGGTAAAATTACCCAACTGTCATTGCGCACCGCGTCACCAGTAAGAACTACGATGAAGCAGAGCCGTTGAAAGAATTTTTTAACGGCTCTCCGGTTTTGAGTATATCATACATTTTGTTATTCTTATACGAACGAAAGTATGAATGGTTATGGCGATGAGTGTTACATTTGTATATTTTATTGTATGAATAGGCATGACAAAGTAAAAGTGTTGAAAAGCAGCTAAGGCTCTATCATTTATTTTATTTAACGTTAATTTACCTCAGAAGTGTTTACTATGCGGCTGCGTGTGGAAAAAAAAGCGCAGGAGACCATGGATTAGGAATACATTTATACTGTTAACCAAATGATATATGGAATGACAGTTACAGCTTCAAATCTGTTAAGTGTCAATTTTAAATTCGAAAGTAAATTAAAATATCTATTTATTTATTTATTTATGTTATCAATCTGCGCGACACCATCGTTGACTTTCTTTGATGACGTTTGCAGTGCGTTCCAAATGAGCGATTATTGACAGGGAAGTCCACTTCAACGGATATACCGTGCTCAGGGAGTAGAGAGCAGTGAACACTGCGTAGGGACCCTGTCGAATGGAACGCAGCTAGTGAGTCTCAAACTCCATTGTTTCCTCCTTCTTATATAAATCTCATTTGTTTAAAAGACCTCTGAAGAACAGGCGAAACTCAACATAACACCGACTGTTACGTAACAGTCGAGATCATTAGTATGCACGCCCCCCCAATATTTGCATATGCCAGCCCATGTTCCCAACATTATGAAAGGCATTAGACAAGGGCAGAACGTCTGGATGTGCACAGCAGAATCATCAGACTAGGTAAGCAAGCAAGGACAATAGCAAAAAATGGCAGATGGAGCAATAATAACTGACATGATTCATGATAACATGATATTTTTAGTGATATTTGTAAATTGTCTTTCTAAATGTTTCGTTAGCATGTTGCTAATGTACTGTTAAATGTGGTTAAAGTTACCATCGTTTCTTACTGTATTCACGGAGACAAGAGCCGTCGCTATTTTCATTTTTAAACACTTGCAGTCTGTATAATGCATAAACACAACTTCATTCTTTATAAATCTCTCCAACAGTGTAGCATTAGCCGTTAGCCACGGAGCATAGCCTCAAACTCATTCAGAATCAATGTAAACATCAAAATAAACACTGTACTTACGCGATTAGACATGCTGCATGACGAACACTTTGTAAAGATCCATTTTGAGGGTTATATTAGCTGTTTGAACTTTTTTTATGTTGTTTAAGGCAAGCGCGAGCTCTTGGGGCGTGGAGCACGAGATTTAAAGGGCCACACACCCTGAATCGGCTCATTTCTAATTATGCCCCAAAATAGGCAGTTAAAAAAATCAATAAAAAAAAAATCTATGGGGTATTTTGAGCTGAAACTTCAGACACATTCAGGGGACACCTTAGACTTATATTACATATTTTTTTAAAAAGTTATAAATACATGTGATTGATTGATTGATTGATTGATTGATTGATCGTATAACACTTCAGAATCTTGCAGGAAGTAGTAGGTCATCTGGGTACTTTTTGACTCTTTTATGAGTACTGTGAATTCTCACATACTTCTTTTGTCACAAACTGTTTTTTGCCTACTACATTGAACGAAGTATGTGATTTCAGAAAAAAACTTTATTTCAGGGTTAAATAAAATGAAATAAAATAAAAAATTATAAACTAAACTAAAATGAAATGAAATAAAACAAAATTAAAATAATTGTTTAAATGGAAGTTTTGTTGTTATTTCTTTGTCTACAATGTTTGTTTTTATAAATGTTAATATTTCCATTTATCTTCAGGGCTTCAAATAAAATGATTTTTTATTTTGTTTTATTTTACATTCAAAGTAAAAAATATAAATAAAAGATAACAAAATAATAATATATAATATAATAATAATAATAAAAATAAGTTTTGTTGTTGTTTCTCTGTTTAAAATGTGTGTTTTAATATTTCCATTTGTCTTCAGGCCATGAAAAACTGCAAAGTGATTTGCCCTCTCCACCACACCTCATCTCTTGGATCGCTGTCACCGTTGGTGCCAGTGTTGCGTTGGGTTTGTTTATTGGTTTTATTGTAGTAATTGTCAAGAAAAGAGAGTCTTCAAAAGTTTATCCACAGGTATCAGTCAAATTCTCTCTCGGAATGGAATTATTTGTTATTTGTCATTCTTTGTCATTTTAACTCTGTTCTTTCTCTGTATCAGTCCAGTCATGCTGTGACAGGCCGCAGCATCAATACAGTGATTGAACAGCATGAAACGATCTACAGCACAGTGCAAAAACCAGACGCATTTCAGAATCCTCCAGGAAACAACACTGACAGCAACACAGAAGGGACCGTCTATGACATTCCAACACGACATGTATGTTATGTTTTATAGTGAGATTTGACCTTTTTCAGGTTTTTTTGTAACTGATATAACCAGTTTAGATGCAGAAAACTTTGCATCTACTTTGCATCTTTGCACCTGTTTATTTGTTGGTTTGTGTCTTTTTTCAGAACAAGGCCTGTCAAGTACACAGTGTGGTGGTAGAAAATCAGGAGCAACAGCGATCTGGACATGACAGAACTGTTAAAGTAAAAGCTACAGTACATCAGGCAGCAGAACCCGACTCAGAACAAATGAACACGGTTTACTGCAAACTAGGAGAGATATGACACACCGATACTGTACACGTCAGAGACGTCACCTCATTGGTGACTTAAACCACAGAAGATCCTTGTGAGAAGAAAAACTTTTACATTTTGTGTGTTTTTTATTACTGAATAGATGAATTGGCGCTCAGTTAAGCATTTATATGGTCATTGATGGATGCTTACTGCATATTGTGCAAAATACACTGTATGCTGCTTACTATTTTTATTAAAATAGTATGTGAAACAGTATGCATTACACTCTTAAAAATAAAGGTTCCAAAAGGTTTTTTTTTTAGCAAAGCAATTCATAGTTTCCAGTCATGTGACTGGCACAGAGACCTCGGAGAGGTCTGGCAGATTTCCATCTCAAAAGAAAAACAAAAATATGCAAACAAAATGCAAGTTGATGTGATCCATATACATCACCTGCTGCAGTGTTTCAATCAATAAAACAGCTGGATATTCTAAAACACTTAGCACTTATGCACCAAAACAGTGATATTATAAGATCAAATTCAGTATTGATAATGCATGCTATATACAGGTGAGCAGATGAGCCCAGAATATGAACACACTGTGTTAAATGGTTAAGCATTTTCTTTTCTTTTTGTGTTTATATTCTGGGCTCATCTGCTCACCTGTATATAGTATTGATCATCAATAAGGTGTATGTTGAATTTGGTCTTTTAATATTACTGTCTTAGTACATTAGTACCTGGTAAAAATGACTGGCGGGCAAAGGAGGAACGCCTTGTTTTGCCCTCCAGTTGGGCATTTAAATAAGGGTGTGAGGTCATGTGAAAAACTATCAATAGAAGAACCATTGGGTTTTCCAAAGAACTTTCAGTGATCAGTTCTTAAAAGAACCATTTATTCTTAATGTGAAGAACAATCTAAAAATCAAAAGCCCCCCCTTTTTTTTTTCTAATTTAAGAACCTTTTGTGGAATGGAAAGGTTCTATGGATTTTAAAGGTTCTTCATGGAACCATCGATACCAATAAAGAACCGTTATTTGTAAGAGTGTGTGCGATGATATACATTCAAAGCAGTCCTACTTGTTGTCCAGTGACCTCATTGTGTAGCATATTTAATCCAGCAAGATGTTATCTCTGAAAAAAGCTATTTTTTTTTCACTTTTAATTCCATTTTGTGTAATAATGTCGTAATCGTTTTGATCAAATAATGAGTCAAGGAACAAATGTTAAAAATCACAGCACGTGCCGTCCATAGTTCATTCATTACACTTGCACATTTTGGCAAATGCAGTTATTGGTCAAAAATTGCATACTGTGCACAGTATTGTTACTGTTATACATAGTGGAGTCTGCTGTATTACACACTCTCTCAATCGCACTGCATGATGTTTAATATTTCTTTGGTGTTCAGGTTTGAATGAATCTAATCATTGCTCATTACAGTCCTATGTGAATCGGGGGGATAACGCTTTAGTAACGAATGGAGATGAAATATTTTAATGTAATACTAAAGTTTTATTTTTGTAAAATAAAGGCAATTTTAGAGTAATTGTTTTGTTCATTTGTATTTATTTGCTGCACTCATTTAATTTAAGGAAGATATAAAAGATAAAAAAACGGACACAATCAGGTTGGAAAAAAAAAAAAAAAACGGTGCTAGAATCCAGATTATGATATTATTTAGCTGAAGGAGCGCATACGATTAACGCTTTCCGCATATAAACTATGTGGTTTTTACTAGCAGCACACGCAGGAAGTTCACATTTGTCTTTGGTGAATAGAATAAGGTACTCAAATCATTTTCAAATAATGCCATAGGGAAAATTCAAAGATACAGGTCCTTCTCAAAAAATTAGCATATTGTGATAAAAGTTCATTATTTTCCATAATGTAATGATAAAATTAAACTTTCATATATTTTAGATTCATTGCACACCAACTGAAATATTTCAGGTCTTTTATTGTTTTAATACTGATGATTTTGGCATACAGCTCATGAAAACCCAAAATTCCTATCTCAAAAAATTAGCATATTTCATCCGACCAATAAAAGAAAAGTGTTTTTAATACAAAAAAAGTCAACCTTCAAATAATTATGTTCAGTTATGCACTCAATACTTGGTCGGGAATCCTTTTGCAGAAATGACTGCTTCAATGCGGCGTGGCATGGAGGCAATCAGCCTGTGGCACTGCTGAGGTGTTATGGAGGCCCAGGATGCTTCGATAGCGGCCTTAAGCTCATCCAGAGTGTTGGGTCTTGCGTCTCTCAACTTTCTCTTCACAATATCCCACAGATTCTCTATGGGGTTCAGGTCAGGAGAGTTGGCAGGCCAATTGAGCACAGTAATACCATGGTCAGTAAACCATTTACCAGTGGTTTTGGCACTGTGAGCAGGTGCCAGGTCGTGCTGAAAAACGAAATCTTCATCTCCATAAAGCTTTTCAGCAGATGGAAGCATGAAGTGCTCCAAAATCTCCTGATAGCTAGCTGCATTGACCCTGCCCTTGATAAAACACAGTGGACCAACACCAGCAGCTGACATGGCACCCCAGACCATCACTGACTGTGGGAACTTGACACTGGACTTCAGGCATTTTGGCATTTCCTTCTCCCCAGTCTTCCTCCAGACTCTGGCACCTTGATTTCCGAATGACTTTGGACCACTGAGCAACAGTCCAGTGCTGCTTCTCTGTAGCCCAGGTCAGGCGCTTCTGCCGCTGTTTCTGGTTCAAAAGTGGCTTGACCTGGGGAATGCGGCACCTGTAGCCCATTTCCTGCACACGCCTGTGCACGGTGGCTCTGGATGTTTCTACTCCAGACTCAGTCCACTGCTTCCGCAGGTCCCCCAAGGTCTGGAATCGGTCCTTCTCCACAATCTTCCTCAGGGTCCGGTCACCTCTTCTCGTTGTGCAGCGTTTTTTGCCACACTTTTTCCTTCCCACAGACTTCCCACTGAGGTGCCTTGATACAGCACTCTGGGAACAGCCTATTCGTTCAGAAATTTCTTTCTGTGTCTTACCCTCTCGCTTGAGGGTGTCAATGATGGCCTTCTGGACAGCAGTCAGGTCGGCAGTCTTACCCATGATTGCGGTTTTGAGTAATGAACCAGGCTGGGAGTTTTTAAAAGCCTCCGGAATCTTTTGCAGGTGTTTAGAGTTAATTAGTTGATTCAGATGATTAGGTTAATAGCTCGTTTAGAGAACCTTGATCATCATGATATGCTAATGTTTTGAGATAGGAATTTTGGGTTTTCATGAGCTGTATGCCAAAATCATCAGTATTAAAACAATAAAAGACCTGAAATATTTCAGTTGGTGTGGAATGAATCTAAAATATATGAAAGTTTAATTTTATCATTACATTATGGAAAATAATGAACTTTTATCACAATGTGCAAATTTTTTGAGAAGGACCTGTATATAAATGTTAAAAATATACAATAGTTTTAAATATATGTTTAAGTTGAGTTAAAATAATAATAAATTACTTTAGTTTGTCTTACAGATTACATCTTTAAGACATTTATATGTACAATATTTTACACTGTAAAAAAATATTTTCATGATTTGTTATCGCAACATTTTTTCTTTTGTCAAATCAACTTAGATAATTAATGTGGTTCAGATAACATAATATTTTGAGTTTATGTTGATTAAACCAATCGCCTTGTATTAACTAAAAATTTTTATTTCAGTGAACTCAAAATTAAGGCAACTTACTTTTTTTAAAGTTAAACCAACAATTCTTTTTTTTCAGTGTACTGAGTGAATGATGCCTGTTCTTAAATTCTGTGCTAAGTCTTAAAACAAATGCATTTCAGAGCAAATAATGTTTGGTTTTGTGATGTTCAGAGTTGATCTGAATTTTGATTGTCACCACTGTTGACATTCATATGCTGATTCTTGAAATCTGTGTGTGTCAATGATGCAGTAGTTCAAAACTCTCTGTGCACAAGATTATCTGATTGTCACAACTCGGCTGGGTTTCTGCTGGAGAATCACAGGGTTACTATCAGTACCATCAAACTACACATCACCTGTATAATCATAGTTGGCTTTTTTGCCATAATAAATGTCTAATAAATACACACTTAGAGGAGCCATACAAAATAATAATAATACCAAACCAAACTAAATCAAACACCGATCTCCATGATTTCTTCTGTAGATATATGACAGGGGGCAAAAATCTGTCTAAAAAATCACTAAATCTGGTTAGTGTAAGTGTTTTGAGTTGTTTAAACATCCTCTGCTGAGATCTTGAGATATTTAGGCCCTTTTTCACAGACAGGGCTTAGACCACGCCAGGAGCATTTAAGTAGCTTTTATAAACATACCCTAGAAAAAAAAATTACTGGTGTGCATCTTGAGACACAAAAATGGCACTGACATATTTTAAGATTAACGGATTTAAGCCCACCGGCAACTAGTTGCCGCAGTGTATGATTGTCATTTTCCTTTTGTACATTTTTTTCTAGATGTTTTCCATGTTTTATGTCTCAATGACATGCAAGCAAACAACCAAATAAAGGATATCAAGAACAAAAAAAAGGTATTCACTTCCTTCCTGTGACATGAGGCTGTCAATTTCCAACCCCTACTTCCAGGAAGCATAGCGAAGGCAAAAAAAGAAAAGTAATTTTCATGTTAATATTAAGAAGTTTTTGTTGACATATATATATATATCTACATAATCGTGAAGGAATCATCCAAACAAAACAAATCTTACAAGAGATCTATGGTTCCCTTTCGAAGGGAACTCCACTCTGCGTTCGAAAACGCTTTGGGGAACGCCACGTGACCCAGGTGTCTGAAAGCACTATCCAAAAACTCCAATTCCTATTGGCCGGCGACAGCCTATGACGTCATACGGCGCGACCCGGAAGTATAAAGGAGCGCCTGGAGAGACAGCCAGCATCTCATCGTCTTTCGGTCCTGTTCTGTCTGATTGCATCTATACCAACTCCGGTAGGGTTTTTTATATATACCTTACAAACGTTCATGAGAGTGTGTTTATCCGTGTCCCAAGGTTTGACACTGGATATACATATTTTTCTGGGCGTTCTCTGTCTGGAGAGGAGCGCGCATACACAGTGCTTGAGGGCACTGCTGTGTGTTTGTCTGTTGTTTACTCTGTTCTCGTTTGACACTCTTCCCGAGGTAAGAGCTGTCTGCATCTCTGCCTGTGGTTCTGGCCCCTGTTTGTGCTGAGGCTTAACGGTGGCTGCAATCATAGGGCTCGTAGATGAGCTCGTTGGGNTCAATAATTTTGACCCATACAATGTATTGTTGGCTATTGCTACAAATATACCCATGCGACTTATGACTAGGTTTGTGGTCCATGCAGGGTCACATATAGGAGTATTTTTTTTCTAATGAACAATGTAATTTAACATTTTGATTCACAATGCTCTGTTGGAGCAACTTAATGGCTGCACTTTGTTCCACCACTTTAAGACAAACGGATTTGTTGTTTGTTGTGTTTTCATATTCAAGAGATTATAAGCTAGATGCAGCTTTTTTGTGTTCACATCGAATGTTCTTCGACTTTGATTGATCTGTTGAAAGCAGTTATTTTAAGTTAGATGCCAAATGTTCTCCTCCTATTCAAATTTTACATTGAAGGGGTGCATACAACATATTTGCCCACCGGTAACTATAGTTGCTGCACATTCAAATACGTTTATTAAGAAAAAAAAAAAAACCTGGGGAAAATAAATGCAGAACATGTTCACATAGGACACTATTAACAGGACTATATGCATGAAACCATTCAGAAAAATTTGGCAACAAATGGGTTAAAACAGTTCAAACATGCATTATAGTCTAGGACTAGCTTAAGCCTTGTCTGTGAAACCGGAGGTTAATGTCTTCTTTTATCTTCAGTTGATTTCATCTAAGGCTGTGGCTGGAAGTCAGTTGTAGTTGTGTTTCTGCTTGTCTCTTTTTTTCAGTTCTTGTTGTCGCTATTTCCTTAAGTGATTCTGCTTGTTAACAGTGGGTGTTCATCACTAACAGGAAGTTTACACAACAGTTTTCAACAAAAAACTGAAAACTTTATATGCGCTTTAGCTGTTCATTTACACGACATCAGCGTTTTGGGGGCCTGAAAAAAGTAATGATAGTAAATGTACATGCAGCCTATCCTTCTGTCGGCCCTGGTGAATGGCTTGCATGGCCCACTTGAATCAATTTATTTAGCATGCTCAGGCTCAGTGCAGAGGTCTAATTATTATTCCTTACATATGATGTGCCTTTGTGCATAACATAGTTAAACTAAATGCCAATGAACAGCATTTAAAAAACAGCAATGAAGCTCTGGGCCGGACATATATGGAACGCTTGAGGAAATCTGCTGCCCAAGCCAGCAGCGATCGACCTGAAGCTTTCGCCTGCACACCCACTGAAGCTAAGCAGGGTTGATCCCGGTCAGTACCTGGATGGGAGACCTTGGGAAGACTAGGCTTTTGCTGGAAGAGGTGTTAGAGAGGCCAGCAGGGGGTGCTGTTCATCCTGCGGTCCTAACGCCCCAGTATGGGGTCAACTGTACCCTACTGTAAAAAAATGCACCTGTGTGGTTAATATAAACACCTGAGTCTTTCTCAGAAAGAAAGGGGTGTAACCCTTGTGTAAAATTGTGCCTACATCACATCCCCCCACCTCATCCCCAGCCCCCTGCCCCAAGCACAATCAGTGCAGGTAGTGAGTAAGTTTCACTTCACAAGTGATAGTAATTTATTTAGTTTTTGCATGGAACCACTTGCACGCTTCTTTAAATAAATAAAACATTCTGTTTTTTTGATTGCAACACAAATAATATTCTGAGAAAAAAGGCCTTAATGTCATACACAAGCACACACTCATATTCTGAATATATTGTTATAAAGTCCGACTCTCTACCATTAGGCCACAACTGCCCCCAGGCATTTTGCAGGCCAGACAAAAAACACTTAAAACTATTTTATTGACATGATTAAAATACAAGCAGTGCAGGTATGAATGAAAGAGAAACACACAGTAAACACCAAAAAGAAGACACTAAAACACAAAGCATAAAATCAAAAACTATCATGCAATGACATAAAAACAACCAAATCATCTTTATATGGTGACATCTAGTGGACAATGAGAGGATAGATAGATAGGCTACATGAACATTATATACAGGATTTAACTCCAGAATTAGACTGTAGCATATTTACAAATGTTATGCTATTTTGTTTTCTTATAATATTCAAAATTCTGTAAAACATAATACTATAGTAAGCGGTACTGTATCAGCGGTTAGAAGCCATTACAGACAGTTATTTCTCTAGACCTAGACCTTAACTTTATTGGCCACTAACAAGGAAAAACTGGCCTTGATTGACATTGCAAGTGTCAATATTTCACATTATAAAATTAAAAAATGACAGTTTTCTTTAAACAAATTTGACAGACTTTGCTGGACTTGTGCTGACCTCAACTTAGTGATGACAAAACATGTTATAAAAAAATCATAGATTATGCATATTTGCTGGTTATGATTAAAAGTGGTCATTTATAATATATCATTAATAATTATGGTAATATCTCCAATTCACCATCTTTTTTTTAATCCCAATACTGTTGAAAGTTTTGTCTCATTTTATCTAAGCATTCGTCATGTCACTAGATCCAGCAACAGCACATGCAATTATACAAATACACGTTTAAAATGAATATTTATTGTAATTGCATGATATAGTGATATTTTGAGTTTTTAGTCTATCTCACCTTAACCTGTTTACATCTTCAATGTGGAGTAAACAGTGTCAGAACTCTCACTGGTCTTTCCTAGATGACAAGAGCTGAGTGTTCACTATTTAAGGGTGCTTTCACATCAGCACTTTGGGTGCGCACCCGGGTTCGATTGACGTCAGAGTTCGGTACGTTTGGATGATGTGAACACTGTCTTCTGAACTCGGGTGCGCACCCGCGAACCGTACCCGAGTTCACTTAAAAAGGGTGGTCTGGGGTGCGGTTCAAGTGAACTCCGGTACGGTTCGCTTCTGATATGAATGCAAACGTACCAAATTGCGGAAGTGAACCGCTATTAATGCCGTATTATTTGATAAAAATGTGTGTTTTTGTATGTTTCACTCACTTTCCCGACGTGCGTGCTGCAAACAGAGAGCTGTAGCGTAGCTTTTCTAATTTCTGCTCGCCTTCAGCATTCTACATTCGCGGCAGATAGACGCAAGAGCCGTTATGAACAAAACCAACGGTTCAAAAACAAAAATATAAAAATGAGGAGAGCAACGTTATGCGTTTTGCCGCCTTCTCCTGCGCCATCGTTACTAAGCAACGTAGTAAACAGCTGCTGGTTTGATGACGTAAACGAACCGCGGGTCGGACCCAAATAATATAATGTGAACACAGTCCAGTGGGGGCAGGGGGAGGGGGGAGCAATCGAACTCGGGTTCGGTCCAGGCAATCGAACCAAGTGTGAAAGCAAATTACATCACTATTAACAACAATCATTTATTTATGCATTTATTTTACTGCATTATGTTAAAACAAACAATCAGAATAGACTATGCACCAAAGCAGATCCGTTGTGGTCATACCTTTGTGTTCTTTCTTTTTCTTCATTTCCTTCTCTGATTTCAGGTCAATCTCAACATAGGTCACATCAGAAGGTCCAATTACTGTGTCTGCGTTTCAAAAAAAGATTGAGTGAGATCTCTCTTTTTCTGCTTTCACTTTGTATTTGTAGTTATTGTAGCTCTTTCCGTTCAAAACTGATGGTGGCTAATATTTTGTTATCCATGATGGAAAATCTATCAGTGTCGCTGTATATAATTCTGCATCTTCTAATTTCAAATGTCAAAATAGATTATTGCAGTTAAATATATTACCCGGGTGATGACAGACTGACCGGACTGTGGTGGTGTTTGTTCACTCTTCTTCTGTTCTTCTGTCTGTCTGATGTTGTGCTGCTGATGGTCAGTAGAGGGAGACAGAGATCCTCCAGCTACTCAAACACAGAGAAGCTTTAGCAATGGTTCCTAAAGACCATCTTTTCAAAACGCAAATATGGCTTTCCTGCACTCAGTTTACGACAGGTATTCATATTGAAGTATCTTCAACCATAAAAGCTTTTTCAATGATAATTATATTGCAGTTCGTCTCTTGGCTTTATTTGAGGAGATGAGAGAAACCTTTGTTGTGTTTGCAGCGCCACAGCAGGACCAGTAAGGAAATGAGAAGAAATAAGACGCTCAGTCCTGCAGTCACTCCAATGATCAGAGCACGAGATTCTGATGCTTTAAAATAAAAGGTCAGTAAATCAAATTAATCAAGTCAAGTTTAGGGTAGCAAATCATCTGGAATTTGATAATTAACTTAAATGAAATCTTTTTGTAAATTAAAATAGCTTTTGCTGAAGTTACTTACCAGTAGAGTTAATATATCCATTAAATAATCAGTGGAGCACATAAAACATGAATTCACCTGATCTGTTCTCTGTTGCATTTACTGTTAAATTGCTCATAGCTTGTTGGTTACTGTTTCTTATTTGTAGACATTTTTTACTCATGATGTGAAGAAGAGATTCACACTCTCACCTGATAGCATCAGTGTAACTTCATCACTGGTGTGTGAGTATCGTGATCCGTCTGTCTCTCTTCCTCTACAGCTGTAATTACCTGTGTGAGATTCATTAACAGAACTGATTCTGTATTCCTGTGATTGACTCTCATGAATCAGTGAATCATCTTTATTCCAGGTGTAGTTCCAGCTAGTGACGTCCGTCTCCTGTATGTCACATGTGAGAGTGACCGTCTGTCCTCTGAACACTCGTCCATCAGGCTGAACACGCACTACAGCTTTGGGTCTCTCTGTGCAAAATTAACTGAAGATTCATTTGACAGCACATGCATGATATTGTTGATAAATTACATTAATTTGTGTAATATAACAGTAAACTCAAAATCAGATTGCCCTGTAAAAAAAACAGCACTTACCTCTTACTGTTAGCGTGACTCTTGGACTTTGTATTGTGGATTTTTTTCCTCCTACACTGCATCCATACTTTCCTCCATCAGAGACTCTCACATTACTCAGTGTTTGTGTTTCAGCAACATATTTTGTTCTGTTGGAGTTTTTGTACCAGATAAAGCTCAGTCCAGTTGACGGTCCCATGTCACAGCTGAGAGTACACTCTTAAAAAAAAAGGTGCCAGGAAGAACCAAAAAGGGGGTTTCACAGCGATGCCATAGAAGAACCTTTTTTGGTTCCCTAAAGAACCGTTTTGTGAAAGGTTCTTTAAAGAACCATTTTTTTCTTGGTGCCATAAAGAACCTTTTCTGGTACTACAAAGAACTCTTTTTAAAGGTTCTACAAAGAACCACTGATGAAAAGGTTCTTTATGGCCCCATTTCTTCCAGATCAATACCCTTACATTTATCATACTATAAATGTTCTTTAATAGTTCATATAATAGTTCATAAAATAATTTCAAACATTAGAAGAAAATCCAATAGTAACAACACTTGACAAAATACAGTATATGATTAAAACATTTATTGCATTTACATTATACATCATTGCAGTATACATCATACCTTGATACGGTGTGTGTGCGTTTAATAGGGGTGTGCACAAGTACTGGAGTATTAAGACTTGACACTATCGCTCATTTTCTAAAAAAAATAAATAAAATTTTATACATTTTAACCTTAAATGCTCATCTTGAACTAGCTCTCTTTTTCTTCTCTATTAGAATTCCGGCAGTGTAGACACTGCTAAGAGTATTACTGCCCTCCACAGGTCAAAGTTTGAACTAAATTGTCATATACAATATGCTAGTGCAAGTATATAACAATTAGTTCAAACTTTGACCTGTGGAGGGCAGTAATACACTTAGCAGTGTCTACACTACCGGAATTGTAATACTACACTGCATCCATACTTTCCTCCATCAGAGACTCTCACATTACTCAGTGTTTGTGTTTCAGCAACATATTTTGTTCTGTTGGAGTTTTTGTACCAGATAAAGCTCAGTCCAGTTGACGGTCCCATGTCACAGCTGAGAGTAACTGTGTCTTCAGTGAACACTGAACTCTGGGGCTTCACAGTCACTCTGGGTTTGTCTGTAAATATTTCATGATAATCTTAAGTTAAATATACAGTCTTCAGTCATCATCTATCACTGCTTATGACTTCTATCATTTATATTAAAGGCGTCTTAAGTTTACCTCACCATTCAGCTTATTTTTCTGTCATTATGTAATTGTAAGGCTGTTTTATGTTCTTCTAACATAAGAGTTCTCATAGAACACGCATGATAATAAAATTCTGTGAGACATGGATCATATAACTTATAGTTCAGTCAATCTAACATGCAGCATCTAGAAATGTTGACTACAGTTTTTTTTTTCAGATGCAGTTTATTAATTGTTCATGTATCATATGAGCAAGATCATGATTTCTATCAGTGATGATCACTCACCAAACACAGTCAGAGTCACTGCATCACTCCATTCAGAGCAGTGTGATCCTCTGCAGCCCTGACACCTGCATATCTGTCTGAGCTGTACAGTCATCTTGAACTCTTTCTCTTCAGAGGTGTGCGCTGTATCTCCACACTGCAATCTGTATGCCCATCCTTCCCCCTGTTTGTCACATGTGAGAGTAACAGTCTCTCCTCTGAATATCTGTGATGGTTCAGGCTGAAGAGTCAGAACAGGTTTAGGTGCCTCTGTAAGAACTGAACAAACAGAAGTTTTGGTTAAACATCCCCCCAAAAAAAACAAAAAACAAGATAAGATAAGTGAATCAATAAAAGAGGATAGTGAAAATGGCAGTGTGTGTATTTCTTGTCTATGCAAACTGCTCTGGAAACCTCATGCCCCACAAGATGAGAACAATAAACTCACTTTATTTACAAACTTCTCCTTTTCTTCTGTGCAAGTAAAAGCACCTCTTATGTCATAATAAATATGGGTATAGCTTATTTTCTGCGGTGAAGAGGATCAGACTCACATGACACATTCCGTGTAACAGCGTCACTGATCTCTGACATCTGTCCGTCACTTTTTCTCTCTCCTCTACAGGTGATGTTACTGCTGGGCATAGCTCGAAAGAACTTACCAATAACTTCATCAACAAGGAACATGACCAAACAAAGCTTCATTTGACCAAAAGAGCCATTTCCTGACCCCAAGACCCCCAACCTTAACAGGAGTGACTTATTTTAACAAAGAACTCTTTGTTTAGTACCACAAGCTCATCAGGGACTACGGGTGAAAATTAGCTCCTGAGCTAAAACCCGGTACTATGCATCTCTCCCTTTGAGGTTAATGTTTATTGTACGCTGTCCCTGTTTCTTTAAATAAAAAAAAAAAAAAAATATGTCTTGGAGTATCGCAATAATATTGTATCATGAGTTCAGTANTTTCGATTCTATCACAAAACCCTCTTGTATTATCTGATGGAACGGGAAACATTAATTAACGGACCTATAGCACAACGGATCCACAGATAGCCCCTGATTAGGAATCCTTTTTGACCCGGTCACTTGTGACTGTTCCAGTGACTCTATTCTCATAGACTCAATCTCAAATCTCAAAAGGACAATTGAGAGATCATTTAAAAAAATTAACTATATTCAGCATAATAGGCTACATGCTATGATGTGATTACTACCATGTATTATATATGTGGGTTTTCTTAAAATGCATTATTGTAATCATCGTTTTATTAGAATCAGAATCAGAATCAGAAAGAGCTTTATTGCCAGGTATGTTGTTTACACATACTAGGAATTTGTTTTAGTGTCAGAAGCTCCACAGTGCAACAGAGTGACAGCGACAAGACAAGACACACAATAAAAGGAATAAAATAATAATATACAAATTTACAAGATAGACAAAGTGCAAAAAAAGCAAAAAACAATATATAATATAGACAATTGTATGTGCAGTTATGTGTGCAAATTTTAAGTATAAGTAAGTGTTTTAAGTAAATGATGTGTAATAGTGTAATAGTGTTGTGTGTTCCATGTTTGTCAAGTGTTCATGAGATGGATTGCCTGAGGGAAGAAACTGTTCCTGTGTCTGGTCGTTCTGGTGCTCAGGGCTCTGTAGCGTCGACCAGATGGCAACAGTTCAAAGAGGGAGTGTGCTGGATGTGAGGGGTCCAGAGTGATCTTCTTTGCCCTTTTTCTCACTCTGGATAAGTACAGTTCTTGGAGAGTGGGGAGGGTTGTGCCAATGATTCGCTCAGCAGACCGGACTACCCTCTGTAGTCTTCTGAGGTCAGATTTGGTAGCTGAGCTGAACCAGACGGTAATTGAAGTGCAGAGGATGGATTCAATGATGGCAGAGTAGAACTGTTTCAGCAGCTCCTGTGGCAGGTTGAACTTCCTCAGCTGGCGAAGGAAGTACAACCTCTGCTGGGCCTTTTTCACAGTGGAGTCAATGTGAATGTCCCACTTCAGGTCCTGTGAGATGGTGGTGCCCAGGAACCTGAATGACTCCACTGCAGTCACAGTGCTGTTCATGATGGTGAGTGGGGGGAGAGCAGGGGGGTTTCTCCTGAAGTCCACGATCATCTCCACTGTCTTGAGCGTGTTGAGCTCCAGGTTGTTAAGACTGCACCAGACAGCCAGCTGTTCAACCTCCAGTCTGTAAGCAGACTCGTCTCCGTCCCGGATGAGGCCGATGACTGTGGTGTCGTCCGCAAACTTCAGGAGCTTGACAGAGGGGTCTTTAGAGGTGCAGTCGTTGGTGTAGAGGGAGAAGAGCAGTGGGGAGAGGACACAGCCCTGAGGGGCGCCGGTGCTGATGGTGCGGGTGCTGGATGAGAATTTTCCCAGCCTCACTAGCTGCTGCCTGTCTGTCAGGAAGCTGGTGATCCACTGACAGACAGAGGTGGGCACGGAGAGCTGAGTTAGTTTGGGCTGGAGGAGTGATGGGATGATGGTGTTAAAAGCAGAGCTGAAGTCCACAAACAGGATCCTCACATAAGTCCCTGGTCTGTCCAGATGCTGGAGAACATAATGCAGTCCCATATTGACTGCATCATCCACAGACCTGTTTGCTCGGTAAGCAAACTGCAGGGGGTCCAGTAAGGGTCCAGTGATGTCCTTCAGATAAGCCAGAACCAGTCTTTCAAATGACTTCATGGCCACAGACGTTAGAGCCACAGGTCTGTAGTCATTAAGACCAGTAATTTTGGGTTTCTTTGGGACGGGGATGATGGTGGAGCGTTTGAAGCATGAGGGGACTTCGCACAGCTCCAGTGACCTGTTGAAGATCTGTGTGAAGATGGGGGCCAGCTGGTCAGCGCAGGTTTTCAGACAGGCTGGTGAAACGCTGTCTGGGCCTGGTGCCTTTCTTCTCTTGTTCTTTCTGAAGACCTGGCGCACATCATCTTCACTGAACTGAATTGTAGGTGTGGGGGAGAGGGGGGTTGTTGGAGGTGTGAATGGTGATGATGATGATGATGATGATGATGATGATGATGATGATGATGATGATGATGATGATGATGATGATGATGATGATGATGATGATGATGATGATGATGATGATGATGATGATGATGATGATGATGATGATGATGATGATGATGATGATGATGATGATGATGATGATGATGATGATGATGATGATGATGATGATGATGATGATGATGATGATGATGATGATGATGATGATGATGATGATGATGATGATGATGATGATGATGATGATGATGATGATGATGATGATGATGATGATGATGATGATGATGATGATGATGATGATGATGATGATGATGATGATGATGATGATGATGATGATGATGATGATGATGATGATGATGATGATGATGATGATGATGATGATGATGATGATGATGATGATGATGATGATGATGATGATGATGATGATGATGATGATGATGATGATGATGATGATGATGATGATGATGATGATGATGATGATGATGATGATGATGATGATGATGATGATGATGATGATGATGATGATGATGATGATGATGATGATGATGATGATGATGATGATGATGATGATGATGATGATGATGATGATGATGATGATGATGATGATGATGATGATGATGATGATGATGATGATGATGATGATGATGATGATGATGATGATGATGATGATGATGATGATGATGATGATGATGATGATGATGATGATGATGATGATGATGATGATGATGATGATGATGATGATGATGATGATGATGATGATGATGATGATGATGATGATGATGATGATGATGATGATGATGATGATGATGATGATGATGATGATGATGATGATGATGATGGTGATGGTGATGATGATTTCTCAAACCTGCAATAAAACTCGTTCAGATCGTCTGCCAGGTGTTGATTTGCCACAGAGCTGGGGGATGGTGTCTTGTAATTGGTGATGTCTTTTAGACCTTTCCACACTGAAGCTGTGTCATTAGAAGAGAACTGTTTCCGAAGTTTATCAGAATAATTCCTCTTTGCCACTCTAATCTCCTTTTCCAGTGTGTATTTGGCCTGTTTGTACAAGACTCTGTCCCCTTTTCTGCGAGCATCTTCTTTGGCCTGACGGAGCTGGCTGAGTTTTGCAGTGAACCAGGGTTTGTCATTGTTGTAAGTGAAATGAGTCTTTGTAGGAATGCACAAATCCTCACAGAAACTGATATATGATGTAACAGTCTCTGTGAGCTCGTCCAGATCGCTGGCAGCAGCTTCAAAAGGTTAAGGTTATTAATGTGTGTGAGAGGTGTGTCATGTTTGAGTTCTACTTACTGGATTTATTATTCTCTTTAATTCTGTGTGTATGAAACATTGAAATTCAGTATCAGGGAGATCTTATGGATCTTTATAAAGATACTAATAAAACAGGATTGTGTTCCGCGGACATCATGTGATGTAATCACTGGACAATAGACGGGACGTGTCTAAGCTCCGTAGCAACGTCTCATTGGAGGATCGCAGCTGAGGATGGAGCGAACTTTCTCCTTTAAAACTATGCTGTCCAAACAGATAGAGGTTGAAGCACCGATACTTTGACCATGGCTGAACTTTACATCTAAGCTGCTTTGTCCCATCTAACGACCGGGGCTGATTTTCCATCTAACAGTCGCTGACTATCTTCATCCACGAGCCACGCAGCTGATACTTCTCACCCAACAGCCGTCACATCTAAAACTCCGAAACACTCCGTTGAACTTTAAAGCCTCCAAAGAAGAGAGCCGCTCAAGCCAGACTCTCAGAACAGCACGTTTCACCAGCCGGCAACTTCCTTCAAAGCTTCCGCGCAACCCCACGAAGGGCTTCCCCGAGAGACGTCACCTCAAAGACTACTTGAAACTGTCTTTACTAACTGATAAAAGACTATTTATTAGGTGCACTGAAAGGAATATTATTAATATACACAAGGGCGTAGATTTGGTTTCAACTTTGGGGGGTTGAACGTTGGTATGGCTGTATTGTATTGGGGGGGTTGTAACTGATGGCTTTGAATATTGGGGGGTTACCTCCCCCCCATCCCCCCTTACAAACTACGCCCATATACATCATCTGTGCACGAGGTAGGGCCTTAAAAACATCAGCCAATCGTTTACACGATCATCGCGTAAACGATTGGCCCTCTGGCTTGTCAATCACTGCCATGACGTTCCTTGTGAGAGGCGCGCGGCTGCGCGCTCCAGTAACTTTTCACACTCCACAGGCGCCGCATGCAATGTTTTTGTCAGGAGACAGGAGTAACAACTGCAGATTATGAGTTACCTGCGGTGAGTCCGACATAATGAATCCACTAAGTGTGTGCGCGGCTTTAAGTCGCGCACACACTTAACGATTGTAAGGCCGATTATGAATGTAAATTGATACTTATGACTGATCGCGCTCAAACGCTTTCAGTCAGAGCCAGTTGCGTTCAGTCTGCGATTTCAGTCGGTATTCAAATTCAATGTGAAAGTATATAAATCTGCTTCAGGAGCAGGAAACAATCGCTGTATGTTGAGCATAGTCTTAGAATGTTTTAGCTAGTCGTTAAATGTGTGCCCGGCTTAATAACACAGCGAATGCCGGTGGTAAACACTCCTGTTCCAATACTCGTGCACGAGTTTTGGGAGGCGTTCACTCGAAATGGAGGGGGGTTGTTCTTACGCATGCGCTCATTTAAAAAAATCAGTCGACGAAAAGATCCTCTGTACCACCTTTAAAAGATCAAGTTACCTCTTGCTTATAATAATCATAATAAAATATTGTTACTGTTGGCCACAGAATAATATTTTATCCAGAATTGGTAAAATACTTTAACATCAAGTTTTCGCTGGACGAATTAAATATTAATTCTGAATCATTTACAGTTGATTCAGTTCTTATTCCCTGTAACTTAATTACCCCTCTTTATAATTAACTGAGCTAATAAATAGGCGAAGCCCTACACTGCTACTGTGAGACACATCAGTTTTCACGCTGAAATCTTTGTCATTGCTAATGGGCCGAGACGATCCCTCAGTAAACCAGCTGTATGTCCAGTCGTCTTTATTTCCTGGTATTTTACATCTGACATTGACGGTTTCATATTTGTCAGGCTCTATAATCACTACAGGCTTTGGTCTCTCTACAAAATCACATACAACACTCAGATGTAGTTTAAACATTATTCATACAATACATTAGTTTCATACACAGCTCAGGTATATAGGACCCAGTAAATGACATAAACACTCTCGACACAATGCTATAAATGATTTCCGTTCCACTGCATCATGTGTGAAGATTTTAAGAAAATATAAACATATAAATCTTCTTGCGTTTGTCCAGTGTGGATGTTTGAAATCAGCACTAAAAAGGAAAAAGAAACAAACCACACACGCACACATGCACAAACACACACACACACATTAAAATGGTGGGTGAGATAAATTAAAACAGACTTATTTACAGAACACTTCATTAAGCAGTGACTTGATTTGATGCAAGATATTTTAGTTGCAGCTCAACTCTGTCCATCTCTATTCTATAAAGTCTATCTATCTCTATTCTTTCACATCTATATAAGACAGTCAGTTACTGGAGATATTGAGGGTGAAAGAGGAAGTGTGAAGAAAACATCTTCATTCTTAAGTGACACTATCATGATTGAAACCCCCAATGTGAGGAAAAGCTCATGCTATCGGACTGCAGATCTTATTTTTCATGCCATCAGCGCTTGATATAAGTGAAATCATTAGTCAGTAATTTTACCACATCACAATTAAGACTAAGATGCACCTACTGCTTTAGTGAAGATCTGCCGAAGACAACACAATAACTTTACAGAACATGACAGCATGTCCGATTCAACATGAACCATTACAAACCTTAAACTGAACGACTGAAGACATCACAGTAATGATCAAAACACTGATCTCATTCAGCTACAGCAAATCAGAGTGTTTTTCACTTTCACACACAGATATCATGAGCTACAGATGGATTTGATCAGCACCACTCAAGGAATGATAAATAGATTCAATACATAAAAATATGAAATACAGATAAACACTGATTCACTACATCATTATTCAAAATGTGGAAATGAAGGATAAATGAAAAACAATACTCACAGAGCATTAATGACTTGCTGCATAACACAGTCTGTTTTAAAGCCTCAGCACTTCCTGTAACAGAAGAAACTGTAGTTCACAGGTCTGAGATGCAGCATCAAACAACCCTTTACTGCTTATACTTCACACAGCTGACCCTGATTTCAGAACCTAATAACAATTTAGAACAAAATAAAGAAACAAAAACAATATCAGTTTCCTCTTTTAAGAAATGTTGAAGAGTTCCTAATAGTAATAAAGAGCCTTGAATTAAGAAAAGTCTTGGCATGTTCATATGTGTACATTATACTGGTGATTTGTTATGGATGCAAAACTAGATCAGACTGAATACATTTTTTTCAATGCTGGATCTGAATGGGGCTTTATGCGCATCACTTTGACAGTAATTCATAATGTTTGGAGTAGAGTCAAAAGAGGTATTTCCAAATGCCTGACGGAAAAGGGAAATAAGACACAAATGTTACCAAGAATTTCTGGGTGATTGTGCAACAAATCTTTAATTGAGCCACTTCCGTCCACAGACACTTTTATCAGTTTTCAGCATGAGAATGTGAGATGTATGAACGACTGGAGGTCATTGAAAGTAATTTAAAGCCAAACTGCATCTGTTAAAGTCAAATAAGAACAATCAAACTTCTGCAGCTGTCACTTTATGATAACTGTGTGCGTGAAGGTCTTATATGTGATAAATCAGAGGTGGTCTTTACAATGATGATCTGTCTGTATTTCATAAATGAAATGTGTACATGATAAGAATAACTTGAAATTCAAAACTGGTTGTGAGTCCAACGAAAATAAGTATTCTAACTGTGTCATTGTTTTGGCACTTAATAAGTGTCTGAATTGGTTAAACCCACAAAGCAGCAGCGAAAAACATGTCAAAATAGAACTGACAGACTTTCTTCCGCTCTCAGGCCTCTGATAGTCTCTTTGCAGGCGTAGGTTGGCATTAAGTAATAACAGGTGTAGAGAAATGACATCATGATCACAGCAATGAGAATCAGAATGGAGTTCTCATCTTATTATTCAGAAATTAAGATAATGGAAAGAACATTTCCCCTTTATTTTGCTGTTATTTATGTTTCTGTCATATCAACTGTTTAAACTACCTGTTTAAAAATATATTGCAGATACACTGCCCGGCCAAAAAAAAAAAAAGTCACTTTGGATTTTAATAGGCATACTTAAGAATCTATGAATGGATCATTATTACAGTGATTATTATGTTTAGCATGTTATATGTTTGGCAACGGATCTTTTAACCCTTAAAGATGGATTGTGTAGCTTTTCATTTCTTAAAGGTGCCCTAGAATTAAAAATTGAATTTACCTCGGCATAGTTGAATAACAAGAGTTCAGTACATGGAAATGACATACAGTGAGCCTCAAACACCATTGTTTCCTCTTCCTTATATAAATCTCATTTGTTTAAAAGACCTCCGAAGAACAGGCGAATCTCAACATAACACCGACTGTTACGTAACAGTTAGGATCATTAATATGTACACCCCCAATATTTGCATATGCCAGCTCATGTTCAAGGCATTACACAAGGGCAGGACGTCTGGATGTGCACAGATGAAGCATTAGACTAGGTAAGCAAGCAAGGGCAATAGCGAAAAATGGCAGATGGAGCAATAATAACTGACATGATCCATGATATCATGATATTTTTAGTGATATTTGTAAATTGTCTTTCTAAATGTTTCGTTAGCATGTTGCTAATATACTGTTAAATGTGGTTAAAGTTACCATCGTTTCTTACTGTATTCACAGAGACAAAACTGTTGTTATTTTCATTTTTTAAACACTTGCAGTCTGTATAATTCATAAACACAACTTTAACAACATTCTTTATAAATCTCTCCAACAGTGTGTAATGTTAGCTTTAGCCACGGAGCACCATCAAACTCATTCAGAATCAAATGTAAACATCCAAATAAATACCATACTTACGCGATTAGACATGCTGCATGACGAACACTTTGTAAAGATCTATTTTGAGGGTTATATAAGCTGTGTGAACTTTGTTTATGCTGTTTAAGGCAAGCGCGAGCTCCGGGGGGGGAGAGCACAAGAATTTAAAGGGGCCGCAACCTAAATCGGCTCATATTTAATGATGCCCCCAAAATAGGCAGTTAAAAAAATTAATAAAAAAAAATCTATGGGGTATTTTGAGCTGAAACTTCACAGACACATTCAGGGGACACCTTAGACTTATATTACATCTTTTGAAAACACATTCTACAGCACCTTTAAACAACCATGTAGGAAGTCACATCATGGCCATATTCCAGGATGACAATGTCAAGATTCACCAGGGTTAAAATTGTGAAAGAATGGTTGGGAGGGAGCATGAAGAACCATTTTCACACATGAATTGGCACCTCTGAGTCCAGACCTTAATTTCATTGAAAGTCTTTGAAATGTGCTGGAGGAGACTTCACAGAGTGCCCACCTCTTGCATTGTCAATACAAGATCTTGACCAAAAAATGATGTACCTCTTGATGGAAAAACATTAAAACATTTATTTCCATCGAGAGGTGCATCATTTTTTGGTCAAGATCTTGTATTGACAATGCAAGAGGTGAGCACTCTGTAAAGACTCTTCCAGCACATCCCAAAAACTTACACTGAGGTTAAGGTCTGAATGCCAATTTATGTGTGAAAATGATTCTTAATGCTCCCTCCCAACAATTCTTTCACAGTTTGAGCCTGGTGAATCTTGACATTGTCATCCTGGAATATGGCCATGATACATCTTAATACATGGTTGTAAAATAAATGAAAAACTACAGACTCCATCTTTTAGGGTTAAAAGAACCGTTACCAAACATATGCTACAAAAATAATAATCACTGTAATAATGATCCATCCATAGACTCTTAAGTATTTGCCTATTAAAATCCAAACAGCGACTTTTTTTTTTTTTTTTGGCCGGGCATGTAACCTTAATTTGATAATTTCATGTTTGTTGCATTCTTGTTGTCTGATTTGACGGTATATTGCTGTTTGAATTATGATAAGTGCCATTGGCTGTTTTATGCTTTTAATATTTGACAGTCAAATTTAGTTAAAATATATATTATTCTCACACTCCTTCCAAATCATGCTAATATCTTAATTTAAGTTCTGACTTAAAGTAATGATGTGTATTGGTGGATCCAAAATGGTCAATATTCATATTCATGCATTTAATTCATATTTATGTTAATCATTTATGGCTTATGATTTATCAATTTTACTTTTGATTTCATATATTTATGTACTCCTACTTTATATATTAATTCTCATCATATTTTCAAGTATTTACTTGTTATTGTACCCTTATGGTTATTCTAATTTTATCTTTAAGAGTATGTATGCTTGTTATATTAAATTGTTCTTCAAGTGTTCCAATGTGACAGGTCCTTTCGAACTTTTCTGATTAGAACAAAACATGAGTTTGAGTGGGATGTAAATTTCCCTATTCTTATGGTATAAAATTGACTGAGTCGTTGTTGGGGGGGCTTTTTTCTCCTTTGTTTTTTCCCTTTGCTCTCGCTTCGCTCTTCTGCTTCATCTCTCCTATCTGCAAATATCTTGATTATTGTTCTTTCTTTCTGTATACTCTGAACTTCATCTATTAGATACAATACTCTGGATTTTACAATACTCTAAATTTTATTATTAACTATTAGTTACTTCTTTCTGATTGTTATTTTACCTTTTGGTTTTATTAAATATTTTCATTATCGATTAAAGTTTGCGTGTGAGGCTAAATTTAATTGCAATGAATAAATAATTTTTCTTCAATGTCATCAACAGCCTGGATCTCATTTTCTCAAGTTTTTGCATCAGTATCATGTGAAAATATATAAATCAAGCAAAAAAAACAAACCAAAAAAACAAACCCACAAACAAAAAAAACCCTTAAATCTCAACATTTGCAAATCTGTTTGTGATGGATTTATTTCCTAAAGAGGCAGCAACTATTTCCTGCTTCTGATGTTGTATAGGTCTATATGTCTAATCATTTCATTAGTGTTTAATATAATAACAACGAAGCTTTTGTATTTAAGAAACTTAGTATTTAACTTAGTAAACTTTAGTATTTAATATTACTCTTCCTTCAATTAACTGTTTAAGTAATCATGATCAACTTAAGGGGTCTTGCAGCATTGAAACATGAGAATCAGCCAGACAGATGTGGCGTGTGCTTCAAGCTGCACAAAACCGCTTCTGAATGAAACACTCCACAAGTCCCTCAGCGATCTTCCTTTCATTAAAGCCATTGTCAAAGTGCTTGTTCAAAATCAGGATGACACACTCAATCATTTACTACTGTTAATACACAAAATTGCATGAAATATGCACGCAGTCTTATTCATTAGCGGTGCACGCTCTGGATTTGATATGACAATGCTAAAATAAATGTTCATTTGTCGCGTGTTTTAGTCTTCAAATAAAGTTCAAGAGCTCTACTCGATGTGTACGTTGTTTTTACTCCACTAAACTATCTTACAACTTCAGTTTTATTCCAAATATGAAGGGAGAAAACACAAGAGAAAAGCGTTAGTGGAGAAGCACAGACACTGAACAGAGCAGGTTGAATCTACACGGTTCTCATGCTGTGGTTAAAAGCGCAGCTCTGCCCACCAGCGGCTCAGTGTTGATCAGTCAGTTGTTTGTGTGAGTCCAGATTTGTTCCGAGAAATCATGGCAGAAGAAACCGCTCCAGCAGCTGCCGCGACCAAAGCGGCCAAGAAGAAATCAGCAGTTAAACGCAAGAGAACAGGCCCAAATGTCCGCGAGCTCATCGTCAAGACTGTGTCCGCATCAAAGGAGAGGAGCGGTGTGTCCCTCGCTGCCCTGAAGAAAGCGCTCGCTGCCGGTGGCTACGATGTGGAGAAGAACAACTCCCGCGTCAAGATCGCCGTTAAGAGTCTTGTGACTAATGGCATCCTGGTCCAGCCCAAAGGGACCGGCGCTTCCGGATCCTTCAAGCTCAACAAGAAGCAGGCCGAGACCAAGACAAAACCTGCTAAGAAAGCTGCTTCTAAAGCCAAGAAGCCCGCAGCCAAGAAGCCTGCTGCCGCTAAGAAACCCAAAACTGCAGCAGCAAAGAAATCCGCCGCTAAGAAATCACCGAAGAAGGCGAAGAAACCAGCCGCTAAAAAGGCAACAAAGAGCCCCAAGAAGGTAAAGAAACCAGCGACTCCTAAAAAAACAGCAACTCCTAAAAAAGCAGCCAAGAGCCCAAAAAAAGCAAAGGCAGCCAAACCCAAAACAGCGAAACCTAAAGCAGCCAAGCCTAAAAAGTCAGCAGCAAAAAAGAAATAAACTCAGTATGTTTCCCCTGTGTGTTTTATCAAAAAGGCTCTTTTAAGAGCCACCCACTAATTCATAAAGAGCATTATTTCATCGGTTATTTAGATTAAATTCACTGTAGTACATTTAAACAATACATATTATTTTGTTTTGTTAAAAAAAATTGCCTATTAAAATCCAAACGGACGTTTTTTTTTGGCCGGGCATAACCTTAATTTGACGTCATGTTTGCTGCATTGTTGTCTGATTTGACGTATATTGCTGTTTGAATTATAAGTGCCATTGTGCCCAAAATGTCAGATGGTGCAACTGCCCGAACAAATGAACAGACTAATAAAATATTTAACATTTCACTGCCTGCCATTAAAAGTCAAAAGAAAAAAAGAATTTAAACACTTTGAAATGTTGTTTAACAACTGAAACTTGTTTTAACACATTTTTATGACGATATGCATTACATCAGTTTTGAAAAGATATTTAAAATACACATTTTATTAAGCTTTATTTGTCAATGACCCAAATACATTTAGACATTAAATTTGATAATAATGTGAACATTTTGATGAAATCTGAAGTATCAGTATGTAGATGTTAGACATGTTTTTAGCAGTAAACTATAGGACTACACAGCTTCAGATTCAATTTTTAATCAATCAATTGTTATAATGCTTTAAAAGTAAAAATTGGGCCAGGCAAGTTTATCTGTATAGCAGTTTATACATAATGGTAGTGCTTTACATAAAACAATGTACATGCAAAATAAAAATATTAAAAACAATGAAAATTAAGAAATAAAAACTGAAGAAATTAATGAAGTAATTGAATCGAGAAAAAAAAAACATTAAAAGGAAGCTAAGAGGCCGTTGACATGATTGAGGATTGTCAGTAGCAGAAAGGGGGTTGGCTTTGGAGTTTGGAGAGAAGTTCACTGATTGGCTTGATGATATGTTCAGACTCCAGCCAATAAGAGACGGTGCGCTTGCATTTAAATATCTAATCACAATTGTTCATCGTATCACTTTTACTTCGTGTTCTACTTGTTGAGTAAATCACACGTTACAATGAGCGGAAGAGGCAAAACCGGTGGAAAGGCTCGCGCCAAGGCTAAGAGTCGCTCTTCCAGGGCGGGACTGCAGTTCCCCGTCGGCCGTGTTCACAGGCTTCTCCGCAAAGGCAACTATGCCCAGCGCGTTGGTGCTGGTGCTCCGGTTTATTTGGCCGCTGTGCTCGAGTATCTCACCGCTGAGATCCTGGAGTTGGCTGGAAACGCCGCTCGCGACAACAAGAAGACCCGTATCATTCCTCGTCACCTGCAGCTGGCGGTGCGTAATGACGAGGAGTTGAACAGGCTTCTGGGTGGCGTGACCATCGCTCAGGGTGGTGTGCTGCCCAACATTCAGGCCGTGCTGCTGCCCAAGAAGACCGAGAAGACAGCGAAGACCAAGTAAACTGACTGGAGATTCTCCTCAAACCAAAGGCTCTTTTAAGAGCCACCCAATTTCTCCGTGAGAGACTGATTTCTTTTTTCGTTCAATTTGTATTGAATTTTTCAAGTCCGTTTGATTTAAAAAATAAAAATGCGAAAGACTACATGAATTGACAGTTCTTGTTCTACACAATGCTGACATATTAAAGTTGGTGCCACAGTGGTTCTTAAGCTTTTTTTAAATTTCTTTTTAATTAAAATTTGTCTAGAAATACACATGGTCCCTAAAGAATTACGGATTTAACTATGAATTTTTTTTTTTTTTTGGCACGACTAAAACGATTATGCTGATATTGATTTATACATAAAATGAAACTATGTATAACGTGATGTATCTGTGTAACGT
Organism: Anabarilius grahami; assembly: GCA_003731715.1. Taxonomy (NCBI): domain Eukaryota; kingdom Metazoa; phylum Chordata; class Actinopteri; order Cypriniformes; family Xenocyprididae; genus Anabarilius; species Anabarilius grahami. Next base: position 2,172,492 of record RJVU01038599.1, on the reverse strand, counting down.
TACATGTCTCCGTTTTTATTAGTTCCACAAGTCCAACTCTGCACATTTAATGCGATTTAAAGAAACAATCACGGGTTTTGGTGTACAAATTTAAAACTGATTTCGCCCATTCTATTTTCATGTGTCGGTCTTTGTCAGACACGTGATTGTGATTTTGTTGTGTGTGACCTAATAATAACGCGTGCCATTTATTATTTGTCATTGTTTGATAAAGTTCTGTCAGGAATAGGCAAAGGCGGTAAAGGACTCGGAAAAGGAGGCGCCAAGCATCACCGTAAAGTTCTGCGCGATAACATCCAGGGAATCACCAAATCCGCCATCCGTCGTCTCGCTCGCCGTGGCGGTGTCAAGCGCATCTACGAGGAGACCCGCGGAGTGTTGGAGAACGTCATCCGCGATACCGTCACCTACACCGAGCACGTCAAGGGAAAGACCGTCACCGCCATGGATGTTGTGTACGCGCTGAAGCGACACGGACGCACCCTGTACCGCTTTGGAGGTTAAACCTCTGAAATCAGGAAAAACTACACAAACCCAACGGCTCTTTTAAGAGCCACCCACTCTGTCACAAAGAGTCCAATGTTTTAGCCATGTCGACCACACATTAAATTATAAGATGCTTTGTTTTCTGAATCCAGTATGAACTTCACCAAAGTTCAATAAACTCATAACGTTTAACAGTAATGCATCGAGACTATCAACATATTTTCCCCCTCTATAACAGTAATGGTTCCCAAAATAAGAGTGTTGCTTTAAATAGCGCACGAAAACCATTTGTTTTTGTGTTACACAATCTTTATTAATTTAGCAGATACTGTGTTTTACAATACGAATAAAGGGGCATTAACATTAAAATAATAGCAAACTTAGCAGAAGTGGAAATGCAGAAAACAGAAATGTTATTTATTTTACACAAAAGGTCAAATTGGCTTTTATTTACTATTTTGGTAGTTTAAACAGTTTCATGAATCAAAACATTTCTAGGAAAAAGTGTTTGTAAAGGTGATCTGACATTATTTGTCTATTTCCTCCCAAACTCCCTCAATGGCTCTATAATGGTATTAAAATAACACGAGGGTTCACAGTATTTGTCTAGAACCGCTTATTTTTTCAAACTAATAATAAAAAGAGCTGGAAAAGAAACAAAGGAAACAGCCAGGGTGTAGTTCAAACACTGAGCGGTTGGCGGCGGCGCATGTGATTGGCCTTCATTCCGCTCGTGATGCTTTGAGTTGTCCAATGAAATACGAGTTTATGGGTTTGGCCTTTTAAAAGAAGCAATCAGATAGTTCCCCTGTCTCTTTGAAAATTAGCATAGGGAAGTGAATAAATACGTCTGTATCGTTTCTACCCTCACATTGCTTAGTGAAGTTTGAGTTCATAAAGCATTATGCCTGATCCAGCAAAGTCCGCGCCTAAGAAAGGCTCCAAGAAGTCCGTCACTAAGACCGCCGGTAAGGGAGGAAAGAAGCGCAAGAGGTCCAGGAAGGAGAGCTACGCTATTTACGTCTACAAAGTCCTGAAGCAAGTTCATCCTGACACCGGCATCTCTTCCAAGGCGATGGGAATCATGAATTCTTTTGTCAACGACATCTTCGAGCGTATTGCCGGTGAGTCGTCTCGTCTCACTCACTACAACAAGCGCTCCACTATCACATCGAGAGAGATCCAGACCGCCGTGCGTCTGCTGCTGCCCGGTGAACTGGCCAAACACGCCGTGTCCGAGGGCACCAAAGCAGTGACCAAATACACCAGCTCCAAGTAGAGATTCAACAGAGACTTTCAGCCACCTAAAGGCTCTTTTAAGAGCCACCCATCTTCTCGTTAAAGAGCTTAAGTTGTTTGTTGAATCTGTTGCAAATTAAATGTTAAGTATTGAAAGATTGAGCTGGAAATCGTTTTTGTAATTTGATCCGAGTCTAACCCAAAGCTAGTTTTCGTTGTTATACAGCGACCTGTTTTCCAAAATAAGTATGTCGGTGTAGTGTAAAAGCTTTTTGGTTAACTCATTATTATTTTTAAGTTTACTTATTGCAGGGTAATTGAATGAATAAACTCAAAGGGTTAGTNTACAACAAGCGCTCCACTATCACATCGAGAGAGATCCAGACCGCCGTGCGTCTGCTGCTGCCCGGTGAACTGGCCAAACACGCCGTGTCCGAGGGCACCAAAGCAGTGACCAAATACACCAGCTCCAAGTAGAGATTCAACAGACTCTCAGCGACCTAAAGGCTCTTTTAAGAGCCACCCATCTTCTCGTTAAAGAGCTTAAGTTGTTTGTTGAATCTGTTGCAAATTAAATGTTAAGTATTGAAAGATTGAGCTGGAAATCGTTTTTGTAATTTGATCCAAGTCTAACCCAAAGCTAGTTTTCGTTGTTATACAGCGACCTGTTTTCCAAAATAAGTATGTCGGTGTAGTGTAAAAGCTTTTTGGTTATCTCATTTTTTTGTTTACTTATTGCAGGGTAATTGAATGAATAAACTCAAAGGGTTAGTTCACCCAAAAATTAAAACGTCATTACTCATCCTCATGATGTTCTACATCTGTAAGACATTTGTTTGTCTCGTTCATCATCACTTTTTTTTTTGACAAAATCCAATGGCTCAGTGAGGCCTGCATAAACCGCAATGGTAATTTCTTTCTCAAAATACAAGTACTAAATCAGTTCATACGAGTACAGTGGTTCTACCTTTAATGTTATAAAGCGACGAGAGTTTTACGAATCGAATCAGTGGTTCGGAGCGCCAAAGTCATGTGATTTCAGTAGTTTGGCAGTTTGATACGCAATCCGAGACAAAAGATTTGTAACGCTCCAAAGCAGTGTTGTGATGTGCTACATCCTAACGTCAGGCTCTACTCGTCACAACTCCTAAAACTCCGAACATGAAAAAAACCCTTTCTAAATCTCACCATATTAGAACATTAAATAATAAAATTTCTACATATTAATTTTGCTTAAACAAAAAGATAAACATTCAACATTTTCTCCCAGTTAAATCCCACACAAAGCATTCTAGGAACTAGAAATCTCCTTACACCCAATAAGATTATACACAATAAAATTAACTTTAATTTAAACTAGCACCAAACATCCTTGTTTTGAGTGAGTGCTTCCATTTCAGCAGCAAAACTAAAAAAAAACCAAGGTAATAAAGACAAGATTTCAGCAAGATGCGAGCAACACATCGCTGTGTGTCAAAAGCAAGAAACCATTACAGTCAGTGAACTATATGCGGTGCAGCGCGATGAGACCGTAAACAGATGCCCTGTATACCTGAGGTAATCCACACGGTTGTGAAGCTTCCAACAGCAGAACTAATGGATTTGTAAAGTTCACTTTGATGCATCCAGTATCTAGACCGATTCAAGCTGTTACGGTGCGGTGTAAAACAACAACGCCTGTTGTAGACAACGCTGTTATAAAATTATAGTGAAATGTGAGAAAAGTTGCTAGATTTATGTTGCAATATAAAAAAGTACGTTGTCACTGTGTGAAGAGGGTTCATTGCTTAAGCCAAATCAGTAAATATTTTAAGTAAATGTTACTTAAATAGTATGCTGGAAATGCACAAGTTTACAAAGCCTTGTCTAGATTACTCAGAATGAGATGTACAATATAATTATACAAAATATTTCTTTGCTAAAAAAAAATCCAAATTATGTGAGTTAATCAGGTTATCCAAGTAAGTTAACAAAGATTTTTTTGTAAAAAAAGAAAAGATATATATATATACAGTGGGTACGGAAAGTATTCAGACCCCCTTAAATTTCACTCTATGATTTTAGCAAATGGCTGCAATATTTGTTCATTTTTTTTCCTCATTAATGTACACAGCACCCCATATTGACAAAAAAAACACAGAATTGTTGACATTTTTGCAGATTTATTAAAAAAGAAGAACTGAAATATCACATGGTCCTAAGTATTCAGACCCTTTGCTCAGTATTTAGTAGAAGCACCCTTTTGATCTAATACAGCCATGAGTCTTTTTTGGGAAAGATGCAACAAGTTTTTCACACCTGGATTTGGGGATCCTCTGCCATTCCTTCTTGCAGATCCTCTCCAGTTCTGTCAGGTTGGATGGTAAACGTTGGTGGACAGACATTTTTGGGTCTCTCCAGAGATGCTCAATTGGGTTTAAGTCAGGGCTCTGGCTGGGCCATTCAAGAACAGTCACGGAGTTGTTGTGAAGCCACTCCTGCGTTATTTTAGCTGTGTGCTTCGGGTCATTGTCTTGTTGGAAGGTAAACCTTCGGCCCAGTCTGAGGTCCTGAGCACTCTGGAGAAGGTTTTCGTCCAGGATATC